>OU696696.1:343639692-344239692 GCA_916050605.2 Platycheirus albimanus
TCAGTGGAGCTTCCATTGTTTACAAACATTAAACTGTAAACTCAACAGTTCGTTTGGCGACACAAAGAATCCCTTACGGATCTTGTGTCATATTATCTTAAAAAGATAAGCAATGATCGTTGGCGTTGACCAACGACCAAATATAAAACTTATAGTTAAACTGTGAAATCAACAGTTTATTTGATGACACATAAAATCCCTTATGGATCTTGTTTCATTTTTCATTTATTAAAAGATAAACGATGATCGTTGGCGTTGACCAACGATCATGATACATTTTTTGACTGAAGAATAAAGTTTAGTCTAATTCTGGACCTCAAATCGACAAGTGTATTTTCTTTGATCGATTTACAAAACTGGCGACGAGGATGGGATTTCTTTGGTAATCAAGAAACTCTAATAAGAAAAGTGCGGTGTATTATCTGTACCTTGAAAAAAGAAAAAAAAAAAATTTAATTTAAATTTTTAAACCACAAAGTGCGGTGTATTATCTGTACCTTGAAAGAAAAAAAAAAATTTTAAACCACAAAGTGCGGTGTATTATCTGTACCTTGAAAGAAAAAAAAAAATTTTAAACCATAAAGTGCAGTGTGTGTATATGTGTATCTACGTATAAATAAAATCAAGTTAAGAACAAACAAAAGAAAAAAAAAAAACATAAACACGATTAAATTATAAAAACAAGAATTATATAAGAAAAACAATGGCGTTATCACTGTCTGAGTCCTTGCAAGAGGCAAGAAGAATACCTAACTTTAACGGAGAGGACAATAATTCCTTACAAAATTACCTGAGGGATGTGTCAACTATCTTATCGCTCTCACCAGAAGAGCATAAAACCACTGTTAAAGTTATACTGGCCAACAAGCTACAAGGGAAGGCACTGCGATCAGTCGAATGCCTCACCGATCCATCGTGGGATAATATTATCACAAAATTAAAAGGAGAGTTTGGAGTAAAACAAACTTATTTTCACTTGAGGGAGGAGGCGTTAAATATTAAAGTAAGTAATTTAGAAGATTTGCACTGTAAATTAGATACTATTTTAAACCAAATGAACGCAAAATATAGTCTTGAATTAATTAAAGATGAAAATTACACACCACTTAATAATTCTCAAATAATATTCGGAATTTATACTAACTTCATACCTACCTATATTAGAGCTCTCCTCTTACAAAACAACATAGTTAGCATCTCTGATGCATATAATTATTATGTGAAAAATAATTTAATAAAAGACATTTATTTGAAGAATAAAAACAATAATAGTACAAAAAATGATTATTCTGGCAGATTTCCTTCCCAGAATAATTCAAATCGGAATCCAAATCCGTTTCGTTATAATAATTTCAATAGAAATTTTAACAATCCTAACGAACAGTTGAGAAATAATTCTTTTAATAATAGTCGGCGTTTCGAAAACAATAATAGTTATTCTAGAAGACATAATACTTTAAGAAAATAATCGTTATAATGAACCGATGGATGTAGATATGATCCATTCGGGAAATTTTCATCAACGGCCTCGGATTGCAGACTTCCAATAGTATATCTCACAATAAATGCAACTCCAATAAGGTGTCTTATTGATACAGGAGCTGCTACAACTCTAGGTGATTATAGGGTTTTTGGTCATCTGAAGACAGTTCAAAATTTAGAAAAAGAAATAAAATTAAATACATTAACAGGTTATGCTATAATAAAGACTGAGGCAATAGTAATGGTGCCAAAAGAATTTAACTGTCCTAATAAAACTATGTCGGTTAAAATATCTGATTTCGGGGAAAAACCTTTCGATTGCATAATTGGAAATAATATATTAACTCCCTTAGGAGCTATTATTGATTTATTAAACAGTAAGTTAATAATAAATAATACTGAAATTATTATTGACCCTGACAAAATACCACCTTACGAATATCAAGATGTTCACTATCTTGAGAACGAAGAAAATGTCTTAGAAGATTTACTTCATGACGAATTAAATAGCGAAGAAAAATCAACACTTCTCACCTTTTTAAGAAAAAACAGAAAAACATTTTATGTTGAAGGTCAATCTTTGACAGCTACTAATGTCGTTAAACACAAAATAATAACGAATTCTAATAAACCGATTTATTCAAAAACGTATCGTTATCCTCAAATTCACGAGAAGGAAATTGAGCGACAAATAAAAGAAATGCTGGCCCAGGGAATTATACGGCCGAGTAAATCTCCTTATAATTCGCCTTTATGGATTGTCGATAAGAAACTAGACAATTCAAAGAAAAAAAAATGGAGGATAGTTATAGATTATAGAAAGTTAAATCAAATCACTAGATGACAAATATCCGGTTCCAAATATGGAATCACTTTTTGATAAACTTGGTAGGGCACAATATTTCACCACTTTGGATTTAGCCAAAGGGTTTTACCAGATTCTCATGGATAAATGTGATATCGAGAAAACGGCGTTTTCCACCCCAATGGGTCACTTTGAGTACGTTAGAATGCCATTCGGGCTCAAGAATGCGCCCGCGACATTCCAACGAATGATGAATTTCGTTCTTAGAGATTATGTCAACAAAATATGTGTCATTTATATGGATGACATTTTAGTTTTTTCAACGTTCCTGAAAGAACAATACGAAAACCTGAATAAGATATTCGCGAGACTAAATGAACATAATCTAAAGATTCAATTGAACAAATGTAAGTTTTTATCCAAACAAACAGAATTTTTAGGTCACGTTATTTCTCCAGAAGGAATGAAGCCTAACCCTGCTAAAATAGATACTATAAACAATTTAAGTTTGCCTGAAACTATAAAAGAAATTAAATCTTTTCTCGGTTTAACAGGATTCTATAGAAAATTCATAAAGAACTATTCTCTTATTGCTTATCCAATAATAAAATACTTAAAAAAGATTCTAAAATAAATCTTACAGACCCAGATTATATTGAGGCATTCAAAAAAATGAAAAGACTTATAACCACTTTCCCAATTTTAGCGTACCCGGATTTTAATAAAAATTTTATCCTTACAACGGATGCAAGCAATGTTGCTCTTGGAGCAGTCCTTCAACAAGAAGGAAAACCAGTTTGTTTTGCAAGCCGGTCGCTGAACAATCATGAGAAAAATTATAGTACTTTAGAAAAAGAACTGCTTGCCATTGTTTGGGGTATTAAGTACTTTAGGCCATATTTGTATGGTAGGAAATTCGTGGTGCAAACAGATCACCAACCGTTAAAATGGCTCTATTCATTAAAAGAACCCAATTCACGCATTATTCGTTGGAAAATAATGTTGGGTGAGTACGAATTCGATGTTGACTACTTAAAGGGAAAAGAAAATAAAGTGGCAGATTTTCTTAGCAGAATTGAAGAAAAGGGTAGTAAAAAAGTCGAAAAAGCAGAAGATGTGTTTGATATAAAATCTATTTTCGAAGCTTCAGGAGAAAGCATGGGTATAGATTCTGTTCATAGCGAACAAGAGAATTTAGATGATCATTTTGTAATAACTGAAGGTATAGTTAACAAATATAGGAACCAAATTAGAATTGTACATTCTAAAAATAGTGAAGAAGAAATATTATTCAAGAAGTATAAAATTATATACATAGAAAGCAATGATCTATCAAATGATCACTACTTAAATGATATTTTTAGAAGAGCTCTTCGGAAAGGAACAATTGGAATCTATTCCAACCTTGATGATTCTAAATATAATATAATTCAGCAAAAGTTAATTCAGTTGTTTAATAATGACAAGAACTTGAGATTTGTTAAATGTAGCCATCTGGCTACGGATTTAAAAAATGAAGAAGAAGTTATTGAGATAGTTGAAAAAATTCACATTGATACAAATCACAGAGGAATCAAAGAAAATTTTGCAGAAATTAAGAATAAATATTTTTTTCCTAATATTATAAAATACATTAATAAGTACATCAATAGCTGTCAGGTTTGCAATGAGAGCAAATATGACAGAAAACCTTTTAAAAAATATTTTAATCATACAGAAACCCCGGATAGGCCAAATATGATTGTACATCTAGATATTTTCCAAGTACATAAAACTTACTTCCTAACAAGTATAGATAGATTTACAAAAATAGGAAGTGTACATAAAATCAATGATAAAAATATGTGTACCATAAAGGTCAAAATAGAAGAAAGAATTGCGTTACTAGGGAAACCGGACTTGTTAATATTCGATAACGAATTTAACAACAGTCTAATAAGTTTATACTGTAGAGAAAAAGATATAAAAACACATTTTACTACACCAAATTCCCATACAGGTAATTCAGATGTTGAGCGATTTCATTCAACACTCTTAGAACATATCCGAATAATAAAAGGAAATCAAGAAAATATCGATACTGAAGAATTAGTAATTCAGGCTGTAGGGTTTTATAACAATACAGTTCACTCTACTACCAATATAAAACCGATAGATTTCATTAACCGTTAGACTTAGATTTTAAGAAAATATCAAAGATGATGCAAGAAAATAAAATTAAAGCTATTAACAGAATTAACTCAAAGAGGGAACCGATACCCAACTATTATCCAAACGATTTATATATAAAAAACCCGAAAGCAGTAAGACATAAGACTGCTAAAAGATTTTTGAAATTCAATCCAAATAAAAATAAGAAAGTAGATATAGTTCAAATTAAACGACCACATAAAATAATTTGAAATAATTTTCAAATAAATTTCAGATGATCACAACACTAATTGTTATCATAATTGCTTTTTCAACCACAATGGGGTCCGTTGAAGTAAATAAATTTGAAACAGAAGCTGGATATGCAATCCTAGAAAGTGAACCAATAAATGTTGTTCAAAATTACTCAAAATTAATTCATGTTATTGAGCTTAACGATCTCAATAAAACGATACAAAATATTAAATTAAGCGTAAACAGTTTTCACCTCTTGATAAACAATTCATGGCTTAGTAAAAACCTTAATGATAAAATTAATGAACTAGAACATTCTCTATCAACAATAACTATTCACACAAGAAAGAGAAGAGCTTTGGTAAATGTAGGAGGAAGAATAATCAATTGGTTATTTGGAAACTTAGATGACGAAGATAAAGAAAACATTGATAACCATTTTAAAATAATTGATATAAAACAACATAATCTTATTTCAAATATGAATAAACAGATAAAAATTAATTACGAATTCAACAACTACTTGTCAAATATAAGATTAATTATTAATTCACATAATGAATGGTTAAATAAAACTTTCAAAAAAACAATTGAAGAAAACACTAAAATGACAAGATACAATAATTTTCTTATAATAATAAACCAAGTAAGGACCCAAATTGAGAAAATTCAAGATAACATCCTAATGTCAAGACATAATGTAATGAATAGATTCTTTCTGACAAACGAAGAAATTGATTTTTTTAATATAGATGGTGAGAAATTAAGATTTTTAAAGTGTAATTTAGGAACCATAAGAAATGATGTAATTTTATTTGCCATATTAATTCCGAATTTTTTAAATGAAAAAATAAAAACTTATACTGTACTTCCCATACCAAATAAAAACTCTGAGCAAATAAATATAGATTTAACAAAAGTTGTAAACATAAATAATGAAACATATGAAGTTGAAAAAGAAAACATAATATCAAAAATGAAAAAAACCAATAAATGTATATCAAATATTTAAAAAAACAATTATAATAATTGTACAAAGAAAATCTTTAAAGATAAAATTATAAAAGAAATTGACGTTGGTAACATGTTACTTATAAATGTGAAAACTGTACTGATCAATAAATGCAATAACTTTTCCTACTCACTGGTTGGAAACTATTTTGTTAAATTTGAAAAATGCGAAATTGTAATTGATAATTTTTACATTAAACGTTATGAAGCTAAATACAATATTGTTATACCAAATACAATTATCTTATCAGAAAATTTGACAGAAATCAAGATCCCATTAAAATTCTATAATTTGGATGAAATATCAGAAAATTTTGAAAAAAACAATGAAATTAAATTTAACATACTCTATGCCTTAGCTATTTTAATATTGTTATACATTCTTATAAAAATTGTTTATCATAAATTTGTAAAAATTCAAAGGGACTTGAATTTAAAGGGAGGGCGAGTTATATCTAACATAACCGAAGACCCCCCACAATCCATAAACAATGAAGCATCCTCAGTGGAGCTTCCATTGTTTACAAACATTAAACTGTAAACTCAACAGTTCGTTTGGCGACACAAAGAATCCCTTACGGATCTTGTGTCATATTATCTTAAAAAGATAAGCAATGATCGTTGGCGTTGACCAACGACCAAATATAAAACTTATAGTTAAACTGTGAAATCAACAGTTTATTTGATGACACATAAAATCCCTTATGGATCTTGTTTCATTTTTCATTTATTAAAAGATAAACGATGATCGTTGGCGTTGACCAACGATCATGATACATTTTTTGACTGAAGAATAAAGTTTAGTCTAATTCTGGACCTCAAATCGACAAGTGTATTTTCTTTGATCGATTTACAAAACTCGTGTGTAATTTAAGCTCCTTTAAATTTATTTAATTTTGCATGCAAATCATTATCTGTAATAAATCATAATATTCCACCGTAATTTTAAAGAAATCTGTGTGGTGTTTTTATTTTGTCAATCAATTGCCGAACTTTATTATTTCATTGTTTTGTGTTTTTTTTCTTTGGCTTTGGTAAGCGTCATTTTAGTCATATTTGTTTAATTGCAATTTTGAGCTTTCAAAATTGCATTAGATAAATAAACTATTTACTTCCCCTTTCTAAAACTTGTTTTCCCCTCTATTTAAAAATAAAATGCACGACTGGGTCGCACGAACTTGCTCTTATGATAAGCAATTGCGTAGTGGCTGCATTATATAGATATTAAAAAAAAATTAAATAATTTCGAAAATTCTTTTATTTTTTAAATTAGTTTAAGAGTTTTCTCGGAAAAACTAAGTATGCAATAAAATTTCAAAGCTATACGTCAATCTAGGAAAAAAAAATATTGAAAATCGTTGGACCAGTTTTTTTTTTAAAAGGTTATTTTTGAAAAACTTTTTCAAAAAATATTTTGAAATTTATTTGAGTATGCAAATATATGGCAATCTGTAGTTTACATTTGAAAAATAATTTTAAAAAAAATCAATGAACCCGTTTCCAACATATTGCGAAAACCAAAATTTTTTTTGAAAAAATTATAAAAAATCAAAAAAAAAAGTTTTCGAAAATTTTGAAATGCCATATTAATAAAACTATGAATGACTTCCAGTGGCCAAAATTTTATTGAAATCGAATGTATAGTTTACGAGAAAATTTGATTTGAAAATATTGGTTCTATGAGAGGTACCGTTATAAGACAAATTTTGAAAAAAAATTTCGAACCAAAAGATAGATTTTCTTGCAAAAATAGCATTCTGAAAGTTTTATCAAAATCGTTAGAGCCGTTTTTGAGAAAATCAATTTTTGTCTTCAAGATTGTATGGCAGGTGCCGTTATTTTTGGACCTAGAGCAAAAATAAATAAAATGCACGACTGGGTCGCACGAACTTGCTCTAATGAGCGACAGTGGTTTAGGGGCTTGAGATTTTGATACAAATAAAATTTTCAAAATTCTTAAATAAATACTTAAACTGATTTGAGCTGAAAAAAAGTACGCCATTTTATTTCTTGGATAAATTTGAATTTATGAGAAAAAAATTATAAAAATCTGTGGAGCGGTTTTTGAGAAAAAAAGTTTTTTTTGAAAAACTTTTTGAAAAAAATTTTCAAAAAAAATTCAAAAACGCCAGTTCATAGGTATTCAGCAAATACATTTATTTAAAATTTTTAGAAAAAAATTTGATAAGCAGTTTTCAAAATATTAATTTTTAAATTTTTTTTTTAAAAATGCTTTTAAAAATACAATAAAATATTTTTCAAAAATATTGGTATGCAATACAAATTGAGCTATCTACAGGTATATTTGTGTGAAATTTCGAAAGAATCGGTTGAGTCGTTTTCGAGATAGTCGAAAGCAAAAAAAACGGTCCTATGGAAAGTACCGTTCTTAGCCATTTTTTAAAACTTTTTTTTCGGCCATATGATTGGTCGTACCTGAAAACCAACACTGATTTTTTTAAATCGAAATCGTTAGAGCCGTTTTTGAACAAAATAAGCTTTAACGTAACGGTTGTATGACAGGTACCGTTATTTTTTGAGTTAAAAAAAAAAATTTCAATTTCCCCTCTGTACAATACCTAAAAAAGTCTATGTACCAAGTTTGAAGCAATTCGGCCGACCCGTTTGGGCTGTAGGTCTCTATACATACAGACAGACAGACAGACATACAGACGGACAGAATTTTTAGACCATCTTTTTTCGTCTTCGGTATCATCGTAATGTCATGTTTGATTGTTATCTCAAAACTTTTTTTTTCGACGAATGCATAACTTGCCTTATACAGTAGTCTCTCGATAATGTGAATCACCGATAATGCGAATTTCTCCAAAATGTGAATCGCCAAAACTTAACATTGTCATCTCTATAATGTGAACTTCCGAAATTTTGGAACTCTTAAATGTGAATTCCTTTGGAAATTTTGTATACCTACCTACACATACATGTTTTTTTTTCTCTTGATAGTTTTTCATGCAATATAAAAGAAAGGAAAAGCTAACTGATATTCGTCTAAACAAATTTCGAAGTTTTGCAATAGTAAGATCAAATCAGGCTATTCACTATGTCGATACAGATGTTTTTTTTTAATGATTTTTTTTTGCGTAGTAATTAGGTACTCCTACATTAGTAATGTGTTTCTTTTTCTGAATAAATGTTGAAACTGTGCTTTAGCCGTAATTTTGTTTGTAATAAATGGATACGAGTTGTTTCAAACTCTTAATAAGAAACGAAGAAAATGTTCCAGTAATGTGAACACCTCTAAAATTCGAAAACGCCTCGTTTTAATTAGTTCACATTATCGAGGGACCACTGTAGTACCTATAATCGCAAGTAAAAATATGTTCCGAGCGACGGCCAAATAAATCCTAAATACCAAATTTGAAGCAAATCGGCCCACCCGTTCAGCCTCCAGAGGCGCGAACAGACAGACAGACAGACAGACAGACAGACAGACGGACGGAATTCCCAGACCCACTTTTTTCGACTTCTCCATCATCGTAATGTCATGTGTGATTGTTATCTCAATTTTTTTTTTCTGCACGAATCCATAACTTGCCTTATAGTACCTATAATCGCAAGTAAAAAGAGCTTTTGCAATAATAAAAATTTACTTAGCAAATAGCAACATTTGTAGGGTTTTATTTAAGTCATAAATCATTTTTTCCTGCATCGTTTAAATTACTTGACAGCGGAAACTGTCTGAGTGCGGTCCTGTAGACTATTTCCTTACATGGTTCGATACCTGGTGGAGTCGTAAATTTTTTTTTTTTTTCCTTTTTTTTTTCTTTTCATCGTCATTGAAAACTCCGTCCCCAGACCCAAAGCGTCCAAATTCAAGGAGAGTCATTCCAATAAGTATGCCACTGCCTCCTCCCCTTCATGAAGTAGTTATTACCACTATCAACAACTCTAGTGCCGATATCTATTCACCGGCGGTTGCGGCTCCCACTGTTTTAGCCAGCAATACCCCATCTTGCTCTGAACCGAAAAGTGATTCAAGTTGTTCTTAAACTTATACTAGTGCCAATAAAATCAAAGATTCTGAACCCCCTAAAGATATAGAATCTGTTCCTAAGCCAAAATTAGTATTTGTATCCCGACTTGACCCTGAACTCCAACCCAATGACATAATTCAACACCTTGTTGTTAATAACTGCATCTCGAGTGCGTCAGCTATAAAATGCAATAAAATCAGTTAGCCTGACAGTTTTGTGTCATCGTTCAGGATAACTACTCCTCCAGCATTTTTCGGTCCTCTCTGCGACAGTAAGTTTTGGCCTCCCGGTACACTTGTCAAAGAATTTGTAGTTCGATCAAAAAATCTCAATAATCGAGTTGCTAAAGTATCGGCTCCAAAAAACTTAAAAGGACAATCTTCTTCTACCAAAATGTAAGAGGGATACGCAGCAAAACTGCTGAAGTTTTTAAGAACTCTCAAGCTTTTCCACATGACATCTTTGCTTTCACAGAAACATGGCTCAATAGTTCATTTTTGAACACAGAAATTTTCGACTAAAGAAAAGTCTACATCTTTAAAAATAATGTTTAGAAAGGGAGATAACGATTTAAAGCCAAAATTAAATCTCAGAAAATAGATTTACCTTTTGCATGTTTTTAAATTGAGAAAAAAGTAGATATAGAAATAGGAAACACTGCGGCAGTTTGTTTTGAAATGATTGAAAGGATTGAAAGGATTAAAAGGATAGAGAAATCAAATGCGCCAAAATTGTCTTTTGATACATGGACTGGACACATAAAATACATCGTTAATTTCCAAATAAATTTTCTTATATTTCCAGATTCCTACTATGTCAATTGGATTAAGGGGAACATTTTGAAACCACCTTTTTCCTGGATTGTCCAATTGAATTCAAAAATAACAATCAAAATCTCTATTAATAAAGTGGAAAACTGCTGAATAGCAATTTTTGCAACTCGTTATTTTGTTAAATTGAATAATAAACTCTCTGCGACAGTAAATTTTGGCCTCCCGGTACACTTGTCAAAGAATTTGTAGTTCGATCAAAAAATCTCAATAATCGAATTGCTAAAGTATCGACTCCAAAAAACTTAATAGGGTAACCCTCTTCTACCAAAATGTAAGAGAAATACGCAGTAAAACTGCTGAAGTTTTTAAAAACTCTCAAGCTTTTCCACATGATATTTTTGCTTTCACAGAAACATGGCTCAATAGTTCATTTTTGGACACAGAAATTTTCGACGATGAGTTTTCTGTTTTCAGAAAGGGTCGTCATGTGGATAAGCCGAAGGAAGTGGGCGGTGGCGTATTGATTGCTGTTCCTAATTGCATCTCATCTTCCCTTGTCTCTTTTCCTTTTAATGTTTCAATTGAACTCATTTGTGTTAAGGTTTCTTTTCAATCAAATGATCTTTTTATTTTTAATGTTTTTATTCCAACGAAAAGTTCTGCGTCAGTTTTGCCAAGCTATCGTTAATTCTTGATCATATGATTGATATTGCCAGTTCAAATAGCAACATTTTACTGTTGGGTGACTTCAATTTACCTAACATTATGTGGACCCCTTCTGAAGACGAGTACTATTTAGAAGCTGCCTTAGCTTCTTCGCAACAGGAACTTCTTCTTTTGGACAACATAAACTCTACTGACTTACAGCAAGTAATCTGTATTAATAATTGTAAAAATCGAATTCTCGATTTAGTCTTTTCTTCTGACGCTGCTAGTACGGTAGTGGTAGAATCTACCATTTCTAACGTAGACTCCTACCATCCCCATTGGATAAATTTTTTGATATGAGCAGCAATTTACTTAATAACAGTAATGCTGAAGACTCTTCTTATTCACTTGATTTCCGTAAAGCTGACTTTCAATTACTTTACGACAATTTGAGTGCTTCTAATATTTCTAATATAAATGTGTGCTCTAACATTGACGATGCAGTTATTCAATTTTACGAAATTTTCAATAGCTGCTTGATTAGTTCAATTCCTCTTAAGTTATCTAAAAATATAAACTCTGGCCATCCGTGGTACACAAAAGAACTCAAATCTTTACGTAATAGACGAAATAAGGCTTGGAAGTCTTATATTAAAAACCTCTCAATTTTTGATCTTAATGTGTTTCGTGCACTTTTTGAAGAGTTTATTTTTCAGAAACCTATTTGCAGCATATGTGAAGGAAATATAAATTTCGTTGAAGATTGATCCAAAAAGTTTTTGGAAGTTTGTAAATTTAAAAAAGAAGTCTGATGGGTATCCAGTGAACGTTGTTTACAAAGATTCCGCTTTGACAAGTTCACCTGAGATATGCAATGCGTTTACAAAGCATTTCAGTAAGTCCTTTATTGAAAATCCTGTCAATATAGACTTTGATTTCTTTGACTACTCCCGTGATTTCCCCCAAGCCACTTTTAACAACATCCAAATTGATAATGATAAAGTTTTGCATTATCTTTCATTGCTGAAATATGATTACTCTCCCGGACCTGATGGCATTCCTCCTATAATATTAAAAAAATGTTCCTTTTCAAGCTATTTATTTTCTACAAATATTTATTCAAAATGAAACAACACTTTAAAAAGCATAATGTCAAATACTGTGGTGTGATAAATCTAAAATTTGAGATCAAATCTGAGATCAAATCTGAATTTACCAAAAAAAAACACAAACAAATAAATGTCCAAGAATCTCAAGAAAGAAAGGAAAACTTTAAATGTAAGTAAAAATCTATTGTATGCTTCAAGAGTATAATATTTTATTAGATTTCTTTTTTATCACGAACATATATTATTGTATTATTAGATTTTTGTTTGCAGAAATACAGTAATTTAAAAATGTATTCCTTGCCAGGTTGCCGTTGCCACAGCTGGCAGCGGACCCGACGCGACGGCAATTCATCAATCATCCAGCTTTGCCTTAAAACAGTGTAGTCAATCGTCATTCGATTAGGTGTGGATTTCAATTTAACATAAATGTGAGTTTTTGGATATGAAAATTCTATTAGTTATAGTTAGTTACAATTAGTTACATTTAGTTACATTAGTTACATTAGTAACATAAGTTACATTAGTTACGTGTAACTAATTAAAATTTCAAAGTTACGCGTAACTATCCAACACTGGTCCTCACACTAAAGTCGTGATTACGGGCGACTTCAATGTACACAATTCAAGTTGGCTCCGCTATTCTGGCCAGACAGCACTCGAAGGAAGGTATACCGAGATCTTTGCTGAGTATAACCATCTTCCCCAGCTTGTCGATGAGCCTACTCGTATACCGAATGTTGATGGGCATTCCGCCCATACTCTTGACTTGTTCCTTACTTCCCATCCTGATAAATATACTATTAAAGTAACTTCTCCATTTGGCACCTCGGACCATTCTGTCATTTCAGCTAATTTCTCGATCTCCAACCATCCAGTTAAAGAAAAAATTCCCACTAGGACCGTTTGGCAATACGAGAAAGCCAAGTGGGACGGTCTGAATAATTTCTTTCGCAACTTTAACTGGTCATTATGCTTCCTCGATAATGACATTGATGTCAGTGCTGAAATGATTACAGAATTGATTTTTCTTGGAATGAGAACTTTTGTCCCTCACAGAACAAAATGTATCGAACCAAAAGAAAAGTCTTGGTTTACCGAAGAGTGTTAAGAAGCTATCAGGTTGAAAGAAGTAAGCTTCCGATCCTACAAGGCCAACTCAACTGAGGAAAATCGGAAGAAACACAAACAAGTTAGGATCTCGTGCAACTCCGTTATACACAAAACGAAATTTTTACATGACCAGAAGTTACGGCAAAAAATTCTGCAATGTCCCAAAGGCAGTAAAAACTTCTGGTCATTTGTAAAAAATGTCAAGAACTCAACGTCATCATCAGTTCCAACGCTCATCGTCGACGAAAAACCTATTGTCAGCTCTTCAGAGAATCCGAATATGCTCGCAGCTCATTTTGCTGCAAGTTCTACGTTGCCTGCAAGCAACAATGCCCCTCCTGTACTTGAGAACGTTATTTCTTCTATGGGACAGATATTTTTCCGCACTCGTACAGTAGCAACAGTACTTCAAGATCTTTATATACACAAATCCGCTGGCCCGGATGGTATACCCCCTATTCTTCTGAAGAAGTGTTCTTCATATCTGGCAAAACCACTGCGTAAGCTTTTTCATCGCTCCTATCGTTCAGGAATCTTTCCTAGTAGATGGAAAACAGCATTTGTCCAGCCCGTCCCAAAAAAAGGTGACTCCTCCTCCCCCTCCTCCTACCGACCAATTGCACTTACGTCCCTTCTTTCCAAGGTCATGGAAACGCTGATAAATCGTCAGCTCAAGAAATATCTCGAAGATCCGGAGCTTTTAAATGACCGTCAATACGGCTTTCGCAGCAATCGTTCCACTGGTGATCTGATGGCATATCTCACCGAACAGTGGAACAAATCTGTGCATCGCTTTGGCGAAAGCAAGATTATTGCGCTTGATATTTCAAAGGCATTTGATAGAGTTTGGCATGAAGCTCTTTTATCGAAAATGCGTGCATTTGGTATCGATGATACTCTTATTCTTTGGATAAGAAGCTATCTTCTGGACCGATCAATACAAGTTGTATTAGACGGTTTCAAATCTGATCTCCACAAAATAAATGCTGGTGTGCCCCAGGGCTCCGTTCTGTCTCCGACTCTCTTTCTCATTTTTATAAATGATCTCTTGTCTGTGACTTCTAATCCATTAAATTGTTTTGCTGACGACTCAACCCTCAGCTTTTCATATACGTTTAATAATTCACGGCCTTCGCCTTCGGACGTGTTATTACAACGAAATCGTATGATAAGCTCATTAAACTCCGATTTAAACAGCATTGTGAATTGGGGTACTATAAATCGTGTGGAGTTTAATGCGCCGAAAACTCAATACTGTCTTTTGTCGTTGAAGCTAAACATACCCCCTATGCCATTATCCATGAATGGTACTTGTATCGAGGAGGCCGAAAAGCTATCAGTACTCGGTATGTGTATCAGTGACAATCTTCGTTGGAATGATCATATACTTGAGATTGCCAAGAATGCTGCAAGATGCTTAGGCTTTTTTAATAGATGCAAGAAGTTTTTCTCCCCTTCTGATCTGGCTACAATTTACAAAGCGTTTATACGCCCTAAACTCGAGTATAACTCCCATCTCTGGGCAGGTGCTTCTCAAACTTTTCTTCACCTGCTCGACAGAGTTCAGAAAAAAGCGTTAAAATTGATAGGAGAGAGAAGCATTATGGAAACATTTCCATCCCTCGAACATCGTCGAAATGTTTCATGTCTTTCCTTATTTTACAGATTCTTTTACAAAAAATGCTCACTCGAGGTAGCCAGTTGCGTTCCACCCCTTAAACATTTCCCCCGTAATACTCGTCTTGCTAGGAACGCTCATCAGTTTACACTTGAGCCCAATTTCGGACGTACCGTGAAATATAGAGATTCTTTCTTTAGCCGTACAACACGAATGTGGAATGGATTGCCTGGCACAATTTTTCCTTGCCATTTTGATCTTCAAACATTCAAGATCAATGTTCATCGACACCTCCTTTCCCTCCCTTCCTAACTTCCTATCGCTCGCGCTGTGACTTATCATTAAAAGGGCTATAACAAATCCCTTGAGCGCGTGTGCATTATAAAAAAAAAAAAAAAAAAAACGAGTTCTTTAATTCTGATTTCAGTGTTTTCCGAAAAGATGTTTTAATCTCTAATGCTAGTCCTGATATAGATCCGCCTGGAAGCTTTTCACCCGGACGTGGTGTTTTGTTGGCACTTCATTCCAATCTCGATTCTTCCTTGGTTTTTATCCCTAACACAGTTAACCTTGAACTTAATTGTGTTAAAGTCTGTGTATCTAAACGTTCCCTCTACATTTTGTGCTGTTACATTCCACCTGCCCAACCTACATCAGAATATGAGCTTCTAGTTAATGCAATTGATTATGTTGTTGATCTTTCTAATCCTGAAGATAACATAATAATCGTTGGTGACTTCAATCTTCCTCGTTTAAATTGGGAAATATCTGACGATGAAATTTATTTTATTTCATCCAACGCAAGCTCTGAGAAGGAAATCCTCTTTATTGACCGCCTCCTCTCTTCCGATCTCGCTCAAATGAGTGGTGTAAGAAACTGCCTGCAAAGACAATTAGACCTTATTTTCTCATCTGACGCTCAAAACGCTGAAGTTATACAAAGTCACCATATCCTTTCAACAGTTATCATCCCCCCATTTCCCTCACTTTTGCTTTTGAGTGTGATTATATCCAACCGTACTCCCTCACTCCCCAATCATTTAACTTCCGTAAAGCAGATTATGATAAGCTTAACGACATTATTGGGAATATTAACTTTGATTTCATCTCCAACGACTCTAACATTGATGTTTTGATTGCCAACTTTTATGAACAGATCCAAATTTGTTTTTCTCAATCCATCCCTCTACTGCCTCAAAAGAATTTTACCTCTTCTCCATCGTGGTATACTAAGGAACTCCGCTCACTTAGGAATAGGAGGAATAAACTTTGGAAAAGGTACCTTTGTTCGAAGTCGATTCATGATTTCAACAATTATGTCGCAGTTTTTAACAATTTTTCCAACCTGAGCGAGTCGGTATACGCCAGCCATCTAATCCAAACCCAATCGGTTATTATTTCGAATACAAAACCCTTTTTTAAATTTATTAATTCAAAAAGAAAATCTGATGGTTATCCCTCAACACTAAAATACAACAATTCCTCGTCGTCCGATCCAAAATGTATTTCTAACCTTTTTGCTGATTTCTTTGGTCAAGCTTTTTCTCCTAATGATACAGAGGTTGATGCAAGCAACTTTAATCACTTGTACAACTGCACCCAAACCACCCTTAATTCCTTAAACATATTCCTGACCTCAGTAATGAATAAAATCCACCTGTTGAAGAACGACTTTTCTTCGGGTCCTGATGGGATTCCTGCTGTTGTTCTAAAAAACTGCGTCTCCAATTTAGCTCAACCACTCACTGATCTCTTCCAACTTTCCATTTCTCAAAGTCTGTTTCCAACAAAATGGAAAGACTCTCTCATAATCCCAATTCACAAAAAAGGATGTAAGGGAGATATCTCTAATTATAGACCCATTGCAAAACTTTCCTGCATACCCAAATTATTTGAGAGTTTAATATATGATATTTTGCTTCTTCATTGTAGACCACGTTTCTCACCTAAACAGCATGGCTTTCTTAGCGGTAGGTCTACAACTACCAACCTAACTGAGTTTATCTCCAATACCATCTGCTCCTTGGAAGCTGGTAATGAGGTTGATGCGATTGCAACTGATTTCAGTAAAGATTTCGACAAAATCTCCCATAATATTATCATTTTCAAATTTAAATTCTATGGATTCCCGCCTTTACTGATATCTTGGATCCAATCGTATTTAAATGATCGTCGTTACACTGTCCTTTTTAGGTCCTGCAGCTCCAACCCTATCTGCCCACCATCAGGAGTCCCTCAAGGAAGTCATCTAGGTCCCCTGATTTTTCTACTGACCATTAATGATGTGGATCTCATCCTTGAAGGATCTGACGTTCAGATTTACGCTGATGATTTCGAATTTCTAAAAATATTAAATCAATGGACGATTTTCGATTACTTCAAACTGATCTAAACAATTTTTTTACTTGGTGCCAACACAACCTTCTCGAACTGAATGTAAACAAATGCCAAGCCCTCCTTTACCACAACGTCAATATCTTATTGACAATGATCCAGTTGCGATTGTCACTTCCATTCGTGACTTGGGTGTGATATGTGATTCCCAACTCAATTTTCGAGCTCACTATGATAATATTATTAATAGAGCTAACTCTACTCTAGGTTTCGTAAAACGCTGGTCGAAAGAATTCTCTGATCCCTATGTTACCAAGTCTCTGTATGTCACATTTGTTAGACCTCTTCTTGAGTATGCCTCTGTAGTATGGTCTCCGTACCACCATATTCACAATAAACGTATAGAAGCTGTTCAACGTAGATTCATTCGCTTTTCCTTGCGTAGTCTTTGTTGGAACGACCCATATATTCTTCCTCCTTACGAAAGCCGTCTAAAATTAATAAATTTGCAAACTCTTAGTAGACGTCGCGATAATGCCGATATACTCTTTGCACACCAGCTTTTGAATGATGTCATTGATAGCGAATGTCTTCTCAATAAATTTAAACCGAACACTCGGAATCATCATTTGAGGACCATTCCCCTCTTCCTCTCTCAAACTAGCTCTCCAGTCTTAATTTTCCTTCTTTCCTTTTAATCCTTATCTTTTTCTTCACCTTAGCTCTAAGATTTAATTGTTATTTAGTCTTAAGATATTATGTGCTTGTACTAAGCGAACTAAATAAATAAATAAATAAATAAATACAGACCGATTTCTAAACTGTCTTCTATTCCAAAGCTTTTCGAACAAGTAGTTTGTGATAGCTTAACGCTTTTCTGCAAACATTTTATCTGCCATCAACAACACGGCTTCATGCAGAAGCGGTCTACTGTCACAAACTTACTTACCTTTATGAACAAGTGCTCAAGGGCATTAGAGAGTGGACATGAGCTGGATTGTATCTACACAGATTTCTCAAAAGCTTTTGACCAACTCTCACATGAAATCATCATTTTCAAATTGAAAGCTTTAGGTTTCCCTGTAGGATTTGTTAATTGGATATATTCATATCTCCGAAACAGATCATATATAGTTAAGTTCAGAAATTGGTTTTCTAACCCTACCCAGCGAAATGAGGATTCCCACAAGGCAGCCATCTTGGTCCGTTACTGTTTATACTAGCTATCAATGACGTAATTTCGTGTATTCATTCTAGTGTGATTCTTATTTTCGCTGATGATATGAAAATTTTCAAATCTATTAACTCAGCTAATGACCGCGTAGAGTTGCAAACCGACATCGACAGATTTGCTATCTAGTGTAGCAAGAATTGTTTAAACCTGAATCCAGCGAAATGTCAGACCATGACATTTTCAAGGAAACGGGTACCAAGTACACATGGCTATTACATTTCACAACAAGTTCAACGTAATTTTATTCGATTTGCTTTAAAAGGTCTCTCCTGGGCAGATCCATACAACCTCCCACCTTACGAATACCGGATTCAACCTGTAGAAGTTGAATTCAAACCTTGTCACAAAGGCGTATTAACAATGATGTTATTTTTATTCACCATAACTTTTAACGGGATTTTTAGACGCACCCGATCTTCTTTCATGTGTAGGTTTTAACATCGCGGAGGAGCTCATCATCGTCGTAATTTAGAGCTATTACATTGTCCTCAACACCGTACTAATTATGGCATGAATGAACCTCTTACCCGCATGTGCAAGCTTTTTAACTCAAATAAAAGTATTGTTGATTTTAATATTAGTAAAACTTGCCTAAAAAAAAAATTCAAAACCAGTGCACCACGCTCATAGCTTATGTTTAGTATGTTCTCAATGTGTTTGTATCTATTTTGTATAATGTATTTGCTTATTTTATATCTTTTTATTTTTTGTGCTTGTGTTATGCTATTTGTATATTTTGCTTACTAACAACTAACACCTGATGTACTAAATGATGTTGCCAGTGAGCACATAATATGTGTTGGCTAATCTCTGATTGTAAGTTAATGCTTGATATAAGCTTCTTACTCTCGAGAACTGATAGTGTAAAAAAAAAAGTTCGAAGTCTCTTCTTGTCCAGGTTTATAAATGAAAACGAACGAGATATATTTATAAAGAAATATACTTACTATCTTCCAAGAATATAATAAAAGGACATTGAATTGAGTGTTCTTTTGAGACAGCTGTATAAAATTATGTGCTACAGAAACATTTATATTTGGATTACTTCTAAAAGTACTCCCTGTTGCCTTGTAAATTTGTTGAATTTTCAGAAAATCTATTTTAAGGTTTTTTATATGTTTTGCTTTAAGAATACAAAAGGAGTAGTCCTAGTGCTACTAGAACCAAATAAATTGGAAACGACTTTGGGAGGGATATAGATTGGTAGTTTGCTTGGTATTACTTAAGATTAAAGGACCATTTCGTTTGGTCAATCATTATAACAATAGGATATTCAAATAGTTTTTGATGAATTAAACAGCACTTATAATATTAACAATAATAATATTATTTGAAGATTTTAAATTAAATGAAAATACAAACATAAATTGTTTGATATTAAAAACATATCAACTATATACAATACAAATCAGTGTTGGATAGTTACGCGTAACTTTGGAATTTTAATTAGTTACACGTAACTAATGTAATTTATGTAACTAATGTAACTAAATGCAACTAATTGTAACTAAATGTAACTAACTATAACTAATCGAATTTTTAAAATACAAAAACTCACATTTTATGTTAAATTGAAATTTAGAAGTTCCGTCCACAAACCCGATCGAATGACGATCGAATGATTACACTGTTTTATGGCAAAGCTGGATGATTGATATTGCCGTCGGGCTAGCTGTGGCCACGGCAACCTGGCAAGGAATACATTTTTAAATTACTATATATTTCTGCAAAAAAAATTTAAAAATAATAAAACAAAATAGATCTAGCTTGATTTCCTTTGATCGAGCCAAATCTGAAATTTGAGACCAAATTTGAGATCAAATCTGAATTTACCATACAAAAATAAATCACAATAAACAAAGAAATGTCCAGGAATCTCAAGAAAGAAGGAAAAACTTTAAATGTAAATAAAAATCTATTGAATGCTCCAAGAATATAATAGGGGTATTCACGATCTGGTGTAACTTGTCTTGCATCATTGTAAAAGTGGAAAAGTGCTACGTTTTCTTGCAATACAACAACAAATATACTGGCTGTCATTTTGTTACACTTTTTCACTTTATCTATACCTCAACCCCATTGCAACAGGAAAATACAACGGTGCAAAATTTTTACTTTTGATTTTGACATTTGTGTCAACCTGATTTTGACATTTGTGTGCGTTTTGCTACAGATTGGAAGAAGTGAGTTCACGATCTATAAGAAATACAAACAATTTCGCACTTTTACAATACTTGTTTGCACCAGATCGTGAATACCCCTAATATTTTATTAGATTTCATCAGGAACATACTAATTTCAATATGTATTCCTTGCCAGGTTGCCGTTGCCCTTGCTAATAAAAGAATTTTATCAATAGCCGATTGGGATTCAGGATGAAATGTGTTTTTTTTTTATTTTTATTATTAAGTTATGGTTAGTTATATTTAGTTACATTAGTTACATTAGTTACGCCAAATATTGGGCGTAACTAATTCATATTAGTTACGCGTAACTAAACGAGTAACTTACTTCATGTAACTTACTTGCCAACACTGATACAAATACAAAATACAAAATCGTAGCTTCGACAGCCCCTCTCGATTCAGCAAGTCAGACCTGTCTTTCTTATTTAATTCCAAAACGCTTGGAAAGTAACAAAAACGAGTCTTTCGGAAGTGGTTTATATAAAATATTAGCTATCATCTCACCAGAACAATAATTTGATAATTGGAGTATTCGCTTCTCTAGAAGATACCCTATCTGATGATGACAGATGTCGATATGTTTTGTTCGGGCTCCACATCTGTCTGGCTTGTCCTTTTGGTCATGAAACTCTGCTAGTAGTCTTCGTCTTCGCAGTCACAGTCACGACTGGCAACGTACTCAGCCTCTGTCGATGACATTGCTACTGATGACAGCTTTCGGCTTGACCATGCGATACTGCTGCCTGGAAACTGGAAAACATAGAAACTAGTAGACTTTCTATCCACCTTATCGCTTGCCCAATCCGCATCCACAAAACAGACTAGGTTGCTGCCTCCATCTGAAGACAAAATCAAAGCTTGATCCATTGTTGTAGCGAGATACTCGCTTTACTCTACCCGTCTACTTAGAAGACTTAATGCTAGTAACATATTCGGTCTTCGCACTGTTCCTATGTATAACAATGATCCAATAGCTTGTCGATATGTTTTTCTTGCAAACCCATTTGACATTGCAAGCAACGTATTTTTTGACCACACTCTACTTTCTTGACGCAGAACTGTAAAACGAGAATGATCATCAATTAACGAAAGAAAAAATCTGTTGAATGAATGAATGAATTGATTGGGGGAAAGTGCACTGCGACCTTTAAGATCTATTGTACCCCTTGATGTTGAGGTTTTTTATATTTTCTTATTGACCGCAAATTATCGATAAAAGATTCAAAACACAAGATATAATTCGGTTTCAATATTCTTTTTTATTATTATCGTATGCATTTCGGGCTCTTTCTATTGAGGGCCCATCATCAGCGAGCGTTTAATATACACTAAAGAACGAATTTGACAAATAAAACAAAATATGAAAATTAAACAACAACAAATATGTCAAAGAATTAAAACCATTAAGCTACATAAAAACAAAATTGCAAAACGGAATAATCAAAAAGTGAACATGATTTACTTAAATAAGTTAAAAAGAGAAGATTCTATTGCACCTGGCTCCAAATTCATTAAATTGTTGGTGATTTGAATGTAAAAGGATTCGTATGCGTCTAACTTGGAAGGGTAATGAACTGTCTTTAATAATTTAATATTTTCTTCAATTGGTGAGACAGAGTGGGGCTCTGTGTTGTCAAGATCGAAAATATGTGCTGGTATTGCATTAGAAATCTGTTTGTTTTTGATTGTTCTTGCATGCTCGCTTGCTCTTGTCTTTAAAGCTCTCCTAGTCTGTCCAATGTAAGAGGCATCACATTTTGTGCAGCTTATTTTGTACACGCCACTCCGATCCATCATCGGTACAACGTCTTTGGTAGTGCCTAGCGATAGTCGTAGTTTGTTTGAATTATTGTGTACAATCTTCATTTTGGCTTTTTTATAATTTTTGTGTAGCTTGTTTATAATACTCGGTATAAATGCGAGTGCAACACGTCTGTCGTTAGATTTTTGGCGTGCTGAGTTCTGATAGAATAGTGTTGAAAGGTTTTCTTTTTTGATTTTATTTGAATGCTTTTTAACTAAATTTTCTATCAAAGTTTGCTTAAATCCATTCACTTGAGCCAAATGAAGAATGTAATCATATTCGATTTTAAAGTAGTTTAGCGTAAGAGGAAGTCGGCAGAGTCTGTAAACCATGGAATGAAATGCAGCGAGTTTATTTTGATGTGTACAAAATGAATCGAATGTTATATATCGGTCAGTAGATGTGGGTTTTCTATACACTGCAAATTGAATTTGTCTTTTATTACGTATGATCATCAAATCCAGAAAGGCCAAAGTGTGATCGATGTTAGATTCCTTTTCGAAGGTAAATTTAATGCTATCATATCTGTTGTTAAGGATGCTCAAAACTCGGTCAATTTCCACTCTTTTAATCACCGCAAAAGTGTCATCCACATAGCGCCACCATATGCGTGGGAGTAAATCTTCTTTTTTCAAATCCGATTCAAACTTGGACATAAATGCTTCTGCTACTAATGGTGATAGGCTATTACCCATACTGCAACCTACATTACTGCTGTAAAACGCATTCCTAAATTGAAATGAATTATGTGACATACATTTGCGTAAAGCGGTAATATATGCCTCTATATGTTCACTAGGTACTGCTTTTTCACAGAGGTGTTCGTAGATAGCTTGTATTGCAATATCGATCGGTACACTGGGAAAAAGAGCTGTCACATCGAATGAAATAATGATTTCATCTTCTTCGATTTCGATGTTTTTCACCTTGTCCGTGAAATCAAAGCTATTCTTAATTGCGAAACCATTAAAAGCACCGTACTGCTTGAGTTCTGCTACTAACCATTTAGAGATGTTTGCAAATGGTGAGGAAACACATGAAACGATTTTTCGCATTTTATCTCCGGGCTTATGAACTTTTGGTAGGCCGTACATTAAAGGAACTTGTGGATTTGGTATACGTAAACGATATTTGTTAACACCAAAAACTTTGTTCAAATTATCGATGATAATGTGGGCATCTTTGGTCATTTTGGCCAATGGTGATCTTCTACAAACTGTGAAATTGTCTTCTTGGATGGATTTTATCATTCTATTATCATAGTCCACTTTATTCATGATTATGACTTGATTACCTTTATCTGCCTTCATATAATAAACATTCCGTTGTTTTAAGCTAGAAAGACCTCTACCTGGACACCGAACTTGAAGAGTTGTAGAGGCTTAAGTAGGGTCAAAGATTCTTGGGGCACAGTGTCACTAGATGAGTCCCGAAAACCAAAGGGTGTTCTCACCCCATCCCCCTCCACTCCTTTCTTCTCCCTCCTATCCAATATCCACTGATCCCCTCCAACCCACCTCCCCTCCTCCTCCCCCCCTAATCCAGGGTGTCATGTGACCCGTGCCCATTGGATGGTTTGCAGCCAGGGGGTAAACCGGCTGTATTATAACGGAACCTCTTTGAAACAGGCAAAATCAAAGAGTAATCGCCTTATCTGCTACAGGGGGTGTTGCAGATGGACCATATTTCCCCCATTACTCGTGGGACCAAAAAATGAATTCAAATACAAAAAACAAAAACCAAAAAACACACAAAACAAACGATACAAACAAAAACATGGAGACTAAGGTGCATGGATCGGGCACCTCAGACTCTGCTCTTGCCGATCCAACAAGAACATTGACTGACGAGGAAGAAAACCTTCTCCTCAATCCCTTCGCCAATCTTGGAGTGGATGATAGAGTAAGCGTTGATCCGGCTGACGACGACATGGAGAGTATTCTAAGTGTCAGCGGCAGCAGCTCCATCGCAAGCTCCAATCTCTCCAGATTGTCAGCCTCATCCAGACGTAGCAGGATTACGAACTGTAGGACGACAATCAAACGACTTGGCACAAAGAAATGGGACGAACTGACCGAACCGGACCGGAAAAGACTGCATAGCGCATATGCCTATCTTCAGGAGCAGCAGCTAACGGAGAACAAGCCGACTGCTCGTACACCTGCAGCGACTGCCTCTGAGGATGGGATATGTGCTGGTAGTTTGATGGGACCACCCGCGCCCCGGATTGGCAAAGACTATCCAAAGCAAGGGTTGGTGTCATCAAAATCCTCCGGATCAGATGTCGCTAAGAAAACATCAAACTCCCTAGCCGGACGTTGCATGAAGCCTATAGCTCCTACGGGCCCGACTAGGGAAGCGATGCTCTCTGGTGGAACAAGTCAGTTGTCAAAAGAAACCCAGATTGATCCAATTCAATATATGGTATCAGAGACAACTACTTTACATCGAAAGACTGACACAGACTTTACACAGAAACCAGCCTTTGAGCGTTCTGAATCGACCTCCAGGTGTTGCACCGAGCCGCTTGCTCCAACGGACCTGGAGGGGAGGAAGATCGACAAGGAGATAGAGAGAGGAGGAACGCAGTCAGAAAACATCCAGAGCCTTAGCTCCACATGCAATCTGGGTGCGTCCACCCCCTCATCTTTATCAGACGCCTGTGACGACGAAATGGAAAAGGTACCACATAGACGAACCATTGGGTCATCTAACTCTTCAGCCAGACGTTGCATGAAGCCTTTAGCTCCTACGGGCCTGGAAGGAGAGAAGATGATTCAAGGTGAGGACGAAGAGAAGGACAGGTCCCCGGAAAACATCCAGAGCCTCAGCTCCACATGCAATTTGGGGGCATCCACTTCTTTTAGACCTAGTGACTGTGGTATAGAAGACTCGACAATCGGAAGTAACTGCACCGTTCTGGAGGTCCAACGTAACGTTATGCGGCACCGAAAACAAAAAGCCGGCCAACGTAGGGAACTAGGACCTCTTAACGAAAACCAAATCCTGCGTAGACAACAACGTAACGCAGTTAGAACTGTACGGCGACTTAGTACTAAGGACCCTGATTCCTTCACGGAAAAAGAGAAGTTAGCTATGGACAAAGCCAAACAGACGTTACTAACGATAACAGAGACATCCACGAAACCCCAACCGACTAAGACAAGGACAAAGCCAAACTCGAGGACGCCCCTCAATAGACTGCAAAAGAAGGGGAAGGAAAGTCAACAGCTCTCCACCCCAATCTCGGCCAGACTAAGAAGACCCGAATTGACCAATACAGGGCCTATTGCGAGCGCGTCCAAAAGAGCGAGGCACGACATCACTAACTCGACCAACTCACCCATCAACAAAACTAAAAAAGCCAAACTCTCTATGTTGACCATTGTCGGTAAACAAGCAGCCGTAGTCGACTACGGCAATCCTACACGGAGACTTACAGAGAGTCAATGGCAACTAATAGAACTTCGGATCCTTGATGCAGTTAATGAGGCTATCTTAAAGAGCGGGCCGTTCCCACTTTTTGGTACCATCAAAACTGTTCAGGGGTTCAAATTGATGACATGTGAAGACGGACACACTCTCACATGGCTTCAAGATTTTATAGCCAATACCACAGCTCCCTGGCCGAATGCCGATCTTCGCCTAATTGACAGGAAAGAGATCGTGCAGCTCACCAGGCCTAAAGCTAAACTTATTGTGCGTGGACCCCCAATCCCAAAAGATCGTATCGAAAGATATCTCAAATCTCTCAACACTGAACAACTTAGTCAAAACTGGGAAGTCATTCAGATGGGAGATCATGAACCAGAAGGTACAGAAGTGGTAGTGTTGCTTAGTCATAAATCAATACCACTTCTGAAAAAGATCGGCTTCAAAGTCCGCATTGGTACAAACCGATGCAAACTAAGACTTCTCGGCCATAAAAGTAAGGAAGAGGCAGATAATACTAAAAATGTTGAAGTTAATACAGATCAATCTCCATCACAGTAAAGCTGCCAGCGCCAATTTAATCTACCTCATGGAGGCTAGACAAGTAGACCTAGCCCTTATACAAGAACCCTGGATATCAGGTGGCAAAATAAGGGGCCTAAATTCAAAAGAACTTACGCTGTACAAGACTACACACGTAGGTACAAACAGTAGTTTTAGAACTTGTATAATAGCTAGAAAACAGTTAAATCTTTTTCTTCTATCCAAATACAGTGATCTTGACCAAACCACGGTCAAACTAGACAGGTGTGGACTCCCATCGCTAATCCTGACATCCTGTTACATGCCATGGGACGCGACGGAAGGACCACCAGCAGAACTTACCAGCCTACTTATCCAACGTGTCCACTTGGAAAAATGGGACCTTGTGATGGGATGTGATACCAACTCACACCACATTCAGTGGGGTAGTTCGGATATCAACACAAGAGGTGAGTTACTTTTTGAATTCATTATTGAAAATAACATTTTGGTAGCGAATAGGGGCAAAGAACCAACATTTGTTACCAAGAACCGAAAAGAGGTACTTGATGTTACTTTCACGAGTAACTCAGATACCCTTGAGATTGAGCAGTGGAGGGTATTGAAAGAAGAATCATTCTCTGATCACAAAATCATTGAATTTCTTATACCCCACACTACAAGACTACAAAGACCATTTAGAAACCACAGAAAAACCAACTGGGATATCTTTAATGTGGAAGTCGAAACTAAAATAAAGACACTCAAAACTAATGCGAACATGCACGAGCCTGAGTGTATAGATAATATTACCAATGATTTCACAGGCATTCTCAGGGAAGCACTTGAGAAAGCGTGCCCTTTGAAAACGGGTAAAAAAAGAAAAAAGACACCACCATGGTGGACAGCCGAGCTGGGCAACATCCGGAAAGAAACAAGAAAACTTTTCAACGTTGCTAAACGCACAGGAATAGACAATGATTGGGAAACCTATAAATCTAGTCAAAGAAAATTTAAAGTTGAGACACAGCGTGCGAAACGAACTTCGTGGAGAACCTTTTGCAACGAAGTAGAAAATACCGCGGAATCAGCTAGACTTAGAAAGATACTTGCCAAAGAGCCCACTGCTCTAGGATCTCTAAAAGATCCCAATGAACACTGGACGGAGTCTTGTACTGAGACACTAGAACTCCTAGTTAACACTCATTTTCCAGGTTGTAGCTCCGACGAGAGCAACACCCCGGAAGATGAGTACTATGAAAGAGCAACTCCTTCGGATATTATAACGGAAGAAAGAATAAAATGGGCTATCAGTTCTTTCTCTCCATATAAATCCCCGGGGATAGATGGCATCTTTCCTATGATGCTACAAAAAAGTGAAAAGATCATCACACCATGCCTAAAAAACATTTTCCAGAATAGCCTCAAATGGGGATATGTACCAAGAACATGGCGTGAAGTGAAAGTTGTATTTATACCGAAAGCTGGTAAACCCAGCCACACAAACGCTAAAGACTTCAGACCGATTAGTCTAACATCATTCATCTTAAAGACCTTTGAGAGACTAATAGACATCTATATTCGCAGTGCAATGAGTCCGGAAGTGATATCTCCAGCTCAGCATGCTTATACTAAAGGTAAAAGTGTAGAAACAGCACTTCACAGTGTTGTAAGCACTGTAGAAAACACACTGAAACACAAAGAGTATACCCTTGCTGCTTTCCTTGACATTGAAGGAGCTTTCAACAATGTGAAAAACGACGCAGTGAAAAGGGCCCTTGTGAACCTTAGCGTGGACGATAGCATTATCTGTTGGATAATGTGCATGTTAAGAAACCGTCAAATTAACTCAGAACTGGGAGGAGCGTTGATTAAAGTATCAACATCCAGAGGCACCCCACAAGGTGGTGTTCTCTCCCCCCTCCTTTGGGTACTCGTAGTTAATGAGATCCTTATTAGACTTAAAAATAGTGGAGTAAAAGTAGTAGCATATGCAGATGACCTAGCTCTGCTAGCGACAGGAAAATTTCTCTCCACCATTAGTGAACAAATAGAAGGCGCCTTGTCCTTGATAAATACTTGGTCAAGGAAATGTGGGCTGGCAGTCAATCCACAAAAGACAGAACTGGTCCTTTTTACCAGCAAAAGGAAAATACCAGCCTTTGATCTTCCCTCAATAGAAGGGGTTCCACTCACCCTGTCAAATCACGCCAAATACCTTGGTGTGATTCTAGACAGAAAATTGAACTGGAAGCTCAACATTGAAGAAAGAGCCAAGAAGGCAGCGATAGCATTCTATGCCTGTAATAGAATATTTGGAAAGACCTGGGGGCCTAGTCCCAAGATTATCATGTGGATGTATACGGCAATAGTAAGACCTATACTGACATATGGCAATTTGGTCTGGTGGGAAGCTACGAAAACGACTTCCAACCTAAAGACAATTACAAGAATACAAAGAATGGCGTGTATAGGCACCACCGGGGCTATGAGAACCACCCCCACTGCAGGGCTGGAGGCTATTCTCAATCTAAAACCCTTAGACCTGCAGCAAATAGTGCCCTCCGGTTAAGCCAGACTCAAAACTGGAAACCGAGTCAGACAGGTCATGCGCAGATTCTACAGATATATACGGGCCACAATGTATGCACAGACTACACAACACCCCGTTTAGATTTTGAAAGACCATTCACCACTTCTTTTCCTAATAGAGAAGACTGGCTTAACAACCAGACACCATGCGAATCAGCCATCCAAATCTTTACAGATGGCTCCAAAATGGAAATTGGTGTTGGTGCAGGCTTCTACTCAGAAGCACTTGAACTAGCCGGATCAATTAGGCTCCCCGATTACAGCAGCGTCTTTCAGGCTGAGGTCCTGGCAGTGACAGCAGCGGCTAAAGAAGCTGCAATGAAGGCAATACCACGTGCTGATATCACCTTTTTCATTGACAGCCAAGCGGCAATCAAAGCAATTTCTGCCATTGAAATAAAATCAAAGCTTGTAACTTGCTGTCGCGAAGAGCTTAAGGTTCTTGGCGCGCAGCATAACATAAGACTATGTTGGGTTCCTGGCCACTGTGGTGTGCAAGGAAACGAAAGAGCTGATGAGCTGGCAAGAAAGGGATCATCCCTAGAACTCAATCGAGCAGACACAACGGTAAAGATCCCAACCTGTAATATTAAACAGAAGATTGGGAATAAAGTACTTGCTACAGCTAACGAGAGATGGAACTCACTCGATTCCTGTGTCATAACCAGGAAAATGTGGCCCTACTTTAATAAACAAAGAACAGAAAAGATCCTACTGCTCAAAAAGGAATCACTACGATCTCTCGTGGGCATACTGACCGGGCACAACATGCTGGGTTACCACAAAAAGAAAATGAAACTCAGCACGGACGACTTGTGCAGAGGTTGTGGCGACGTAGATGTGCATGAGGACACACCGCATTTTCTTTGTCACTGCCCAGCACTATGCCGCTTAAGAAACGAAGTTCTGGGAAGTCATTTCTTCCTGGACTTGGAAGAACTATCTGAACAAACGGGTACAAACCTGCTCAGATTTATCAACGCTTCAAAATGGTTTGAAAATGTATAGGTTTTTCATAGGTCCCATGTTTATAGGGCCCGAAACCCCCAGGGTATCACAATGGATCTACATTGATCTAAGTGTGATGGACATAACATCATTCATCAGCCCACTTACCTAACCTAACCTAAGCTAGAAAGAGCTTGGTTCCACTTCACTGTGTCCTTGTCGTTCGTTTTTAAAGGTTTTTGTTTTTTGATATAAGAAGCAGCACAATCTCTGATATCTTTTTTGACATCCAAGGGTTTAAATTGGATCGATGATTCAATGTCGGCTACAAGGTCAATTAAAGGAGAAACGGTAGGTTTAATAGTAAAGTTCATGGCGGTTTCTTTTGCATCAAGTGCCCTTTCTATAATAATAATAATAATTCTAACTATATGCCTGTAAGACCCAAGGTCTTTTGAATGCAAACTGCACGGCATTAGTTAGAAGGAATAGAAAGATAGGAAAGAATTTTTGTTGGTACAATGGATTTTGAGGATAAGATGATATTTATCTCAAGAAAATCCCACGGGTGGCGTCCAGTTGAAACTGGGGGAATAAATAAAAATTGCTGCCCAGGCTGGGGCCCGATCCCAAAACTCTTAGGTTAGCAACCGAGCACTACATCCACTGTACCATTGCCACCCGCATAGTGTTCGTTAATTCGAAGAGAGCGGTCTCTGTTGATCTGCCCGCTCTATAGGCATGCTGACGTTGATTCAGAGGCATATTCCTTAGAACTTCTGATCTGATGTAATTGTCGATCACTTTCTGGAAAGCTTTCAGTAGGACTGAGGTTAGACTTATCGGTCTGAATGGCTTCGGATGGGTTGTTGATCTTTTTTCCCCGTTTTTGGGATGAAGATAACTTTAGCTTTTCTCCACAGAGTTGGTATATACATAAGTGCAATACTGCTTCGAAGTATGCTTATGAGGTACGGCATTAATTCATATTTGCACTGTTGCAGTAAGGCAGGAAAGATGCCATCTATGACAGGTGATTTAAAAGGTTGAAAGGTACTAACTGCCCGTTCTAGTCTTTTTCCTGAACAGATAGTTTTTGCTATCTTCCAGTCTTCTCTGTTTGAAAGGTATTCTTTCAATTCTATCGTTCACTTTGGGTGAACTACCTGGAAAGTGGGTGTTCAGTGGCAAATTAGATCTTTAATCTTCATTTTCTGTGAAGCTACCTTCTGCGTTTCTAAGTGCCAATGATGTTAAAGTTTTCTCCATCGACAGTACTTTGTGCTTTTCAGAATAGTTTTGCCACTCTTCAGTTCTCTTTGCCTCATTAAAAAGTTTTCGTACCCTAGACCTTAGTTTTGAAAGATTATTGCTCCGCCATGGAGCGTCTTTCTGTTTTCTAGCAGTTTTTATGAGGCAACTGAGTTCATACGCCTCATTGATTGCCCCACTAAACTGCTTAACTATATTCTCTAGTTCAGGGTGACTATTAGTCGTACTAACTGGGCCTAACTGTTCAATATTGGTTTTAAGGGTGTTTTTATATAGTTGCCAGTTCGTATTTCTTGGGTTCCTTCCAGAGGTATTCTCTGTGAGAAGGCCCTCTAATAGAAACACAATAATTCTGTGGTCAGACATTGAGGGTTCGATGGAAACTCTCCAATCTCTTAAAACTTGACTTAAGTTTGGTGATCCAAAGGTTAAGTCTAAGACTTCTTCTCTTATTCTAGTTATAAAGTTAGGGGTGTTCCCTACACTGAAAATATCTAGGTTTTTTACGAAAAGGAATTCTAAAAGGTACTCACCCCTTTGGTTTATGTCGCTGCTGCCCCATGTTGTGTGGTGGGCGTTCGCGTCACAACCGATTAGTATCGGTAAGTTCCTACTGCTGTAGTAGTCCACCAGTTTTTGTACTCCCGTTGGTGGAATATTTTCGACGTCACCTGCAAAGTAGGCCGATGCTATTACCAGAGTTCTGTGGTTGATCTCGATGGGATTGTATGGTAGAGTTGCTGGTTGGAAGGGATTTTTCAGGAGTTGAGGGAGGGTTCTTGGATTTTGGAGAGGTGGGTGGGTTGTCAGGAGGGAGTTTGGAGGGGGTACCACTTATGTTGGTAGCTGCCTGCCTTTCTGTTTCGGATATCTGGTGAAATAGCCCAGTATCCGTCTTTCTGAGGCCAGACACGGCTAATTTCCCGAACTTGTAATGAAGTTCGTGGTTGGCCTTCACAATGGCTTCCGCTGACTTATCGTCAAAGCCTATGACCATTAGCTGACCTCTGCCTTCGACCTTGCTCTTGAGGACTTTCCATGCCTGGATGCTTAGCAAGCGATCTCTGGTCTTCTTGCCCAGAGCTTCTTGGAAGAAATAGAGTGTTCGTGTGCATTTTGGGGATTTCATCCCCCTTTCCAAGTGCTTAGTTTGGTAGCCTTTTCTCTAAGCCACTTAGCTGTGTTAGATTCTAGGCAATCCACCACAAGCAGACCAGTTTTGAAGTATATGCCTTCAAATTTGAGTTTATGCTCCCACCCTAAGGAAACTTCCTCAATAAGGGCCTCCTCAAGTAACGTTAAGTCGGCTGTACTGAGCGTTACTTGGGAATATTCTTTTGGCAATACAGCTTTTTTCACCAGTTTGGCAGCGTTGGCATAGGAAATTTTCTTGCCTTCGCTCGTTCTTGTTTTGCGGTGTTGGGACCTTCTGCTGTTTCTGCCGTTTAAGGTTTCTTGGGTGTTCTTGTGGCTGCTGTCCCTCTTACCCTGACTGTTATTTTGCTGCCCAACGCTAGGAATAATCTTCCTTTCATCCACCTTTTTCCTGGCTTCCTGAGGGGTCATGCCCTCATCCAGGAATCAGAGGTACCACTTTGTACCCGCTCCGCTTAACCCTTTCCTGAGTGGATCATCCAGTGCACCTGGTTCACCCAATTGGGTAGTGGAGTAAGTTGGCGATTGCGGCTATATGGTGGTCTTTTTGATTACCTCGCCTCACCAGATGAGGTTGTGGCTACCTCCTGTGGTGCTGGTGTTCTTTCACCACAGTTGACTTTTTGGGGTTTTTCAACATCTTCGTGACCGGGAGGTATTCTCCCCTGACTACTAGAAGACGTTCCTCGAGTGTCATTTTCCTCTTGTCCGGCAGGTTTCCTACCCTGACAAGCGGACGATGAGCCACGTCCAGCTTCCCGGTTTTGCTGCCTAGGAGGCATCCTCCTTTGGCTATTGTTGCTTGCCGGTTTCGGATCTGTGCCATGGAGATCTCTTTCCATGCGATCCGCAAGTTCATTGGCGGTTACATCCCGCGGAATGAAAAATTGTTTATAGTTTTTGTTTTTGTTTTGTATATTTGGTTCCCACGTTTAGCTAGAGAATTAAAAGTCCACTGTATCAGAGCACCGCATGCTACAGTAAGGTCTAGTTACTCTTTGATTCGACCTGGTTTCAAAGAGGCTCCGTTAGAATACAGCCGGTTACCCTTGTCTGCAAACCATCCAATAGGTTTACTTACTTACTTAAGGTGGCGCAGACAGTCCATTGTGGACCACGGCCTCAACCAACAATCCTCGCAAGCTAGGCCGGTCCCTAGCCAGTGGCCTCCAGTTGCGCACACCAAGTGGTTGAGGTCGTTTAACACTTGATCGCGCCACCTTAGATGGGGTCTTCCAGAATTGCGTCGGCCCTCCGGGTTGGAATTGAAGACTCGTCGGGCAGGAACGTTTTCGTCCATACGCTCCACATGACCCAGCCATCTAAGCCGCTGAATTTTCAGCTTCTTAACCAAGTCAATGTCGCTGTATAGCCCGTAGAGTTCGTCATTGAATCTTTTCCTCCATACTCCATTGATACATACAGGCCCGAATATCACCCGAAGAATCTTTCTTTCAAAGCACCCCAGCCTGTATTCATCCGATTGTGTCAGTGTCCACGCTTCTGCCCCATACAGCAGGACTGGGATGATAAGGGTCTTGTATAGTGTCTCCTTGGTCCTTTGAGAGAGGGCTTTACTACTAAGATGCCTTCTTAGCCCGAAGAAAGAGCGATTGGCAAGAGTGATTCTTCGACTGATCTCTTTACTGATGTTGTTCTGAGAGGTTATAGCGGAACCCAAATAGACAAAGTCCTTGACAACCTCAAAAATATATCTGTCCATTGTGACATTTTGTCCGAGCCTACGGTGATGATCTACTTCATCCGAGGACAGCATATACTTTGTTTTGTCTTCATTTACAGCCAGACCCATTCGAGCCGCTTCCACTTCAATACTTGCGAATGCTCCACTGGTGTTGACATGCGAGTTGCGTACGATTGCTTCAAGAATGATGTTGAAGAGGTTACATGACAGCGCGTCACCCTGTCGTAAGCCTTTCTCGACATAAAATGAGTCGGTGGTGTTCTTACCAACCTTGACGGAGCAGCGCGAGTTCTCCATAGTCATCCTGCACAATCGAACGAGTTTGGCAGGGATGCCAAGAAGCGACATGGCTCTGTATAGCTCGTTCCTGTTTACGCTGTCATAGGCAACTTTAAAATCGATAAAGAGGTGGTGAGTATCGATCTGGAATTCTTGGGTCTTTTCCAAAATCTGCCGAAGTGTGAAAATTTGGCCGACGGTTGACTTACCGGGTCTGAAACCACACTGATAGGGGCCAATCAGTTCACGTGCGAAAGGGTTCAGACGTTCACACAGAATGGCTGACAAGATTTTATAGGCGACATTTAGGAGACTTATACCTCTGTAGTTGGCGCAGCTTAGAGTATCTCCTTTTTTGTGGATAGGGCACACAATGCTGAGGTTCCATTCGTCAGGCATACTTTCATCCGACCAGATTGTACAGATGAGTTGGTGTATGCTCCTTACGAAGTCATCTCCCGCTGCTTTGAAGAGTTCAGCCGTAAGGCCATCCACTCCAGCAGCCTTGTTGGACTTTAGTTTTGATATTGCTACCCGAACTTCTTCTTGGTCGGGTGGACGGAAATTTTGTCCAAATCGAATGGATCATTCTGCCTGACAGCGATTAGTTGGTTGTCTTCGCCGTTTAACAGTCTGCAGAAGTGTTCTTTCCAAATTCTCAACACCGACTGTGTATCTACTAATCATCCAATAGGCACGGATCGCATAACACCCTGGGTTAAGGGTGGCAGTTCTTGGTTCGTAACTCCTCAAAAAAGAACCAGTAGAGTGAGATTTCCCTCAATCAACCGGCCCCAAATGAGTCTTTGAAACTTAAGCCTTCGCACCACAACGTCGCGAAGGTCCACATAATGTACATCTGAGTATATGAGTCTTATTGGTTCCTTTTCTCTTGTTTGACTTTTTGAAAATTAAGTTTGCGCTAATTTACCCACGATACAATGCTCACACACAATTTCATCATCGCTTTTACTAATTTGTATACCCGTTGCAAGTCCTTCACTTACTTATTTAAGATCTACCTGATGTTTTCTTGAAATGTTTAACTTTCAATTAAAATCCTGTAAACATACATACAATGCGAAAATTAATAATTTTGTAACGTATATTTTAATTTTAATTTTGTATAGGGGTCGCCCCACCCAATTAAAATTTTTCATGTAAAACTATTTTTGATGACAGTGACAATAACTCTATTTTTTTATAAAAATACTTTTGTCATTTATTTCTTTTTCCTTAAATAATGTATTTGGATTTTAAGAAATAAAATGTTTATCTATCTATCTAATCGCTGTATTGCCATTCTATCTCAATGACTATTATTTGTTATTATTATAACGCTTATTACAAGCTTCCTTAAATCTAGAATGACCAAGTCGACGATGCCACTGATGAAGACATGGTGATTTTACAACGACACATGCAGACGCATCTGATGCAGCAACCACCAATTTGTAAAGTCCACCATTAGTCTTAGCGATCGCAATCAATTTTGTATCTGTTTCGAACTTGCAGCAGTTGTCCTCGAATTGAACTTGTATTCCAGTATTCTAGATCGTGTTATTTGTTGTACTGACAGTAAATCTCCATCTAGTTCGGGAACAAATAACACATTTTTGACTAGAGCTCGCTTTACTGTTCCATCTCCAATCCCTGATGATTGCACTGATGAACCATATGCTAAAAACACATTAGTTTCCTTTTTTTTGGTTTGTTGCTCCAGAATCAATGTCCCATACTCCGGATTCGGATCGTATTCCTGCACATACTTTAAAAGTAACAAATTTGTTTCCACTGTCTTCCGTTTTCGCTAGAGAAGAATTTGTCAGATTTGATTTAAGCTTGTAACAATCCGCCTTAATGTGACCCGGTTTATTGCAAAAGGAACAGTTCCTTGTTTCTTTCTTCATAACTTACTTGCTCTTGTTAGCTTTTGTGTTTCCTCGTGATTTTTGTTGTTGCTAAATTCAAGTGCAGACCGCAGTGCTACTTCTTCTTCGCTTTTGATTGTAGTTCCAGTTTCCATACGTCTTTGATACTCATCTAACATTTGCCCTGTAAAATACTCGATCGTCAAATCCTTTTCATCGCAACCTCCGCTTCGAGTGCTGCGATGCGACTAGAGTTAAGTATGACTCAGTATCGATTTGTCTCCCATCGGCAACGTACGCGCTCTGTGTTGTTTGTGTCATCCGCGGAAGTTAAGCATACTCGCTCGTTGTTATTGCTGTGCCCGCTACCCCCAAATAAAAAAAAAATATTCAAGAAAAAAAAAACCCAAAAATATAAAAAGTTCAAATAAATCCAATAGTCACCATAAGTGCAATAGTGAATTAAAATTATCACCCAAAAAATCATAATATAAATCAATCATAACAACAACACAAATTAAATCAATGCACATTAAATACTAAACAATAAAATTACACCATCAACGAGTGGTAAATCATTCTCTTCCCATCCCATCATCTTCATAGTTAATCTAGCTTGGGCAATGCATATGCTGAGTCAAACTTGTTTGCAAGGTATATGCACTGCTTAATCTAAGTTATCGTTTTACGTAAAGTTCTCTATTTTACATTTCAATCCAGGAGCGGATGGAAATGTGTAATTGAAAATTTAAAATTGGGAATTTGAGAAAATATTGAACTTTGTTCTAATAAGTTGGTTGTGTTTTTTAATGTTTGGCTTTTATAATGGTAGGAAAATTTTGTGTTGACTATAGCAACATTCGTGGGCTAAGAAAAAATTTCTATGCAGCATACGTGCATACTGCAAAAAACAGGCCAACTGTTTTGGCATTTAGTGAAACCCAAATAGGTGAAAATTCTGATACGTTGGAATTTAACCTACACGGGTACAACTTAGTGCCATTATTCTTTGCTAACCACGGCCTAGCTGTATACGTCAGAAATGATGTTACTTACCAGCTTCTACCACAATATGGGCAGTATTCAAACACTGACTTTAATTTCATGTGTTTTAAATTCACCGTTCAAAAGCACATCATCTATATATGTTTTATTTATAGAAGCCCAAGTCTGGACAGTAACTCGACTTTTAACGAACTCGCTGCGCTGTCGAACTCAATCCAAAGAATTGTTTCCCATTATCGTCGCACTGAAATCGTTGTTACGGGCGATTTAAATGTACACAATTCTACGAGGCTTCGATATTCTGGTCAGACAAAACCCGAAGGAAAGTATGTCGAGATTTCGCTGAGGTCAACAACTTAACTCAGCTAGTTGACAAGCCAACAAGAATCCCTCACATTGCGGATCACACGCCAGACACCCTTGACTTGTTTCTAACGGGAGCGGGTAAAAATTCTGGTTTCAAAATATTGATTTTCAAAATTCTGCTTTTCAAAATTCTGGTTTTTTTTCATTCTGGTTGACAAAATTCTGCTTTTCAAAATTCTGGCTAATAGGAAAGAAAAAAATTGTGCTGCTTTTTTTATATTCACTTTTTTAATTTAAAAAAAATAATAGTTTGCAACGATTATCCAAATTCTGCCAATTATAAGGAAAAAGAAGGTTTGAAAAATGTTAAAAAGCGCTCGCTCTTTAACATTTTCCAAACCTTCTTTTTCCTTATAATTGGCAGAATTTTGATAAGCAGAATTTTGAAAAGCACAATTTTAAAAGCAGAAATTTGAAAAGCAGAATTTCGAAAGCAGAATTCTGTAAAAAGAATTTTGACCCCAACCCGTTTCTAACATCTCATCCCGATAAAAATACACTATTGATGTATTATCGCATATAGGCACGTCGGACCATTGTATTATTTCAGCTTTTTTCTCGTACTCCAACAGTCCAGTTAAAGAAAAAATCCGGAGGAGAATCGTATGGCAATACGAGAAAGCCAACTGGGACTGTCTCAATAATTTCTTCAGAAACTTTAACTGGTCACTATGGTTCCTCTATAGTGACGTAGACTCCAGCGCTGAAATGATTACATACTTTATTCTCTGCGGAATGAGACATTTTGTTCCGAATAGGACAAAAAGTATCAAACCTAAAGAGAATTCATTGTTCGACTTGAGCTGTAAAGAAGCTATCGAGGTGAGATAAGTTAGTTTCCGATGTTACAGAGCCAACCCACCTGAGGAATTAATTTTAAATTTATTAAGTTAATGCTCGAATGAAATTAAATGCAACAATTTTTGTTCTATTTCTTTTAATTTTTTACTTGCTCTATAGGGCAAGTATTGGTTTCGTGCAGAAAAAAAAATCGAGGTTTTAATCAATCATGACATTACGATGGTAGAGAAGCCCAAAAAAGGGGTTTTCGCCATACCGTCCGTCGGTCTGTCTGTGCGGATGTGCGCTTTTTCAGCCTAAACGGCTTGACAGATTTTCTTCAAACTTGGTATATATAGCAGTTTGAAGAAAAACGGTTGTCGAGGTTTTTTTTTGTTTCGTTTTAGCAAGGCTCAAAGGGTGCCTTGAAATAAGGCCGTACGAAATAAGGCCATATTTCAAAATTTGGCCTTATTTCACTTTGTAATTGTGAAAGAGGGCCATATTCCAACATATGGCCTCATTTCACTTTGACGAAGTGAAATAAAGCCAAACTTATTTGTGAAACAAGGCCAAATATGGCCTTATTTCGCTTTTCGAAAGTGTAGCAAGGCCATATGGAGTGTTTTTTCATTACACAAACTTTCAGTATATTTGCGCATATATTTTAATGAACCTAATATTGAAAAAACTTTAAAAGCTGTACAATAATAAATGAAACATTTTAAAAGCTGCAGTTTTTTTTTTTTAAGAAAATTTGGGCGATGTGCGACTATCTTATTTTTGACAAAATCTCCAAAATTAACACTGCCAGCTTAGGCTATCCAAAATTAAAACCGAAGCTTTTAAAATGTTTCAGTTTTAATTCGCGCAAATTTTGGGCTATTATTTTCAAAAACTCTCCAAGACAAAAACAAAACTATTTCTTTTCATATTATAGCTATTCTTTTCAAAAACTCTCCAAATTTAAAACTGAAACATTTCGTTTTTAATATTATAATTTGCGACAATTTTAGGCTATCACTTTCAACAACTCTCCAAAATTAAAACTGACTTCAATTACAAATACTTTATTTACTTATTTAAATCAAATACAAATAAAACTGCTCATTAAATTTCTTGTTTCATTTAACTGTCACTTAAAATGAAGGCTGTTTTCTCAACTGGACTATAATAATGAAGAAATGTGTACTCAGGTAATCAAAACTATAAGGTGTAATGGGAGAAATTTCGTTTTAGATATATTTTAATTGGAAATATTAGCAAAATCCACCTGCACATTAGACTTTGTTTCACTTACTGAAAGTGAAATAAGGCCAACTAAACTTAAAGCGCAATAAGGAAATTTTGGCTTTATTTCACTTCGTCAAAATGAAATGAGGCCATATGCCGAAATATGGCCCTCTTTCACAATTACAAAGTGAAATAAGGCCAAATTTTGAAATATGGCCTTATTTCGTACGGCCTTATTTCACGGCACCGCTCAAAGTGGTACCTTTCAAGTAATGGTTTTTTTCATTTTGGATTTGCTCGAAAACGGCTCTAACGATTTTGATTAAACTCAGAATTCAACTTACCTAAGATATTTCTAACAAACTATCGTTTTTTGTTTTTGGCTTAAATGGTCGTAACGAAAATCAGGTTTCAACGGCTTTTTGTAATGGCCATAAGTTCGCAACGACTTGATTGAATTGACTCAAACTTCGTTTGGCATCGTTCTTTATAGTGTTCTATAGGATGGTTTTGTAAATTTTTCAGTGAAGCCTTTCTAAATGGTAGCTCCCATACAACGAGCCGTTCAGTTTTAGCCAACTTTTTTTGATTTTTTCTAATTTGCTCAAAAACGGCTCTAACGATTTTGATTAAGCTTCATGTGTTATATTCTCTTAGTGTTCTTAAGAGAACTGCGTTTTAAGTTTTTGGCAAGAAATGTTAATAATGGATTTCTGGTCTTAGCGTCTTTTTTTAAATGGCCATAATTTGTCAACGGTTGTATCGAATTCAAACAAACTTTGTTTGCTGTAGTTCATTACCACTATCTATCAGATGGCATTGCATTTTTGTCAGTTACTCTTTTTTAAATGGTGGCTCCCACACAAAAAGCCACTAGATTTTGGCCAAATTATGTAGTTTTTTCTAATTTACTCAAAAAAAGTTTTTTAATTAAATAATTTTAAGTAAGACGCTGATTTTATTCTGATTAAGAAACTGAAGCAAAAGAAAATAAAAAGTTACTTAACAGAGGACATAATAATTTGTGTCTAAATTATACGAAAAATTAATAGTTTTTATATTTTGAAAGTATAAATAGCATGCTAAATAATTATTTGATGATAAGCATAAGCAATTAATAAATTTTATTTCATTAAAACATCTTTTCAAATGTAGGAGATATATTAAGTTTTATGCACGCACTACCCTACATTTACATGGGAGACCCACCCTTAAGAGGCCTTTCCCTATGTTTGATGAAAATTCTTAAAAATGACTATATGGTTTGCAGTTTTGTGAAGTCATTTGAGCTTGTTTTAAAAAAAATTAAACGGCAAATGAAAGTACTATTTATTATCTTTAAAACTATGAAATTTTTTTGTTTGATATTTGGAATATAACCCAAAATAATTAAATAAATGTATTGATGTATTTTCAGATTTTACCTGAAACTGCTTATCGGTTCGCAACTTTTTACAACAACCAATTGTTGGATTTGATCAAATTTAATTTTATTTGAAAGTTAATAAAAGGATCTTTAAATTGTTCAAAAAATTATTTCAAAATACTGAAAGAAAAAAAACTGTAAAAATACTCAGTTTTAATTTGGATTTTCAGACATTTATTATATGAATTTCTCTCCTGAAATGACGCATAAAAACAAATTGTTATTTCCAAATTAAAATTCAATCACTAGAATAAATCAATTTACATAAATATTTTATATAAAACAATACATTCTAAACAACTCAGCAGAAAACAATATTTCACAATTTTAGTTCAGTTCAGACACAACTCAGTGGATTGTATTCTTTCTCAAAGTGGCCGCTAGAGTGAGGAAAATAAAAAAAAAACATGTGTGGTTTTATGAAACCACCGTAAAAGTGAAACTAACGAGCGCCTTTCACTTTATCCCTACTCCGCGGCCGACCGTCACGCGACATGCAACACACAGACGAAAAAGTTTGAGACGATGTAATAAAAGTTTCACTTTAAAAAACAAAAGGATAGATTCAATTTGACAGCAGACAGTACGGTAGGTATATGAAATCCATGCAATGTGGTAGATATATTAAATGCATGTAAATGGCTACTTGCGTGTTTGTGTGGTACGTGTTTTGTGACTATTTTCTTTGGTTATTTGTATGTACTGGTTCTAGGAATTGTGTGTGTTTATTTTATTTGATTGTGTTATTTTATGATTTCGGTGGTAATGTGGTTTTTCTTATTCGAACTCAGAATAAGATTTCAAGATTTGTGAAAAAAGTGTAAAATGAAATTACTTTCCCTAAATTTGGTTCGTTAGGATAAGTGGTAGTTTGGTATATTATGGGTGGAAGCATTTCATACGTAGGTAAAAATTAATAAAGCTGTAAGGCCCTGTTATGTAAAAAAATACAATACATAATTCCAAACAGTAGTGTTTCAAAATAAAACGATTTCAAATTTAGGCAGGGCTTCGGTGTAAGATACGTTATTTTATACAATGAACAATTCTGAACAATTTACAAGGGGTTTTTATAATTCTGTTTTATTTTATTACTTCAGCAAAAATAAAGACATTGAACTTGAATATTTATGGGAAAAATAATGAAAGGTGATATGAATAAAATAATCTGAAAAATTATTATTTGAAGGAAGGCAAATGTAATATGAGTTATATGAGTTTTATGAATAAATCCTGAGTTTAACGTTTTGAATGCATTTTGCATTTTTATATATACCTACGCTTTATAGGACATTGAAAATAAAATAAAATAAAATGAAATATTATAAAATCAACCAACTTAGCAATAATTATGAACTTATTGAACTATTGATTCAAAATAGCATGGCATTTTAACTGTTACCATTGTTTTTTAATTAAATAATTTTAAGTAAGACGCTGTCACATTTCAATAATTTTGGCATTCACCCAAACCAATTTCGGATGCCTAATGCGAAAAGTACAAAATTCTTTTATTCTGAATTTTTCCATCTTGACATTATAAATCTCTTTAGGTACCTGCACGCGGCAGGCTGCACCCAACAACAACAACTACACTAAACCCGTACCTATCGAATACCAAACGCAACAACAATAAACGATACATTTTTTGTATATACACAAATCCAAACAAAGTATACATACACCAGGCGGAAAGACGACAAAAAATAAGTTCAGTATGGGTGATGGTTTTTTTCGCACATTCTTTGAGTTTTGTGGATTCCTTATGTGGAATCCACAATGGGTTGAGCCTTGGATTATGAATGGGTTCTACAAATAGTTCCCACATTCATGAAAAGGCCTCTTAAACAATCATCTAAAAAACATTTCAACAAAGAACGATGTATCAGCGGTCTCAGTGGAAATACAGCTCTTGCGGTCCCAAAACGAATACCTAACGGAACGCCTGTCAATCGTTGAAAACTACTGTGACACACTTGAGAGGCAACTCGAATTGTTACACCAAATATCTCATGCAAATACTGTTGTTATGCATTTGCCTTCAGACGAGAAGGTCCAAATGGCTGACTTGGCAAAACAAACATGTCTAAGCCTTCTCAATCTAGATGCAAGTGCAGATTTATCCTTCGAAAAAACCAATGAGTTTAAGAACCGGCACAACAACAAAACTACCATGGTAATAAACTTTAAAGACGGTGATAATGCAATCAAAATAATTGAAGCTGTACCAAAACTTAAAGGAACAGGAATCGTAGTCCACCGAGAGCAGTCTTTTGTTTTCCGTAAAAAGCGAAGAACTCTTTATGAAATAAGAAGTAGGTAAGCTTACGAAAAGAAACCCGAACGTAAAAATTGTAGTTAGAGGATCTAAGATTGCTATTGGAAATTTCACATTTATGCTCGACTCTCTACGAGGATTAAAATTAAAAAAGAAGAATTGGCATTTGTGAAATCAACTTTTGGCGAGGAAGAATTTTTGACAGCAACGTCAACGTCAACCATATGAATAACTTCTCTCATGTGGTAGCAGAGATATCTGCTGGTCTTACTACAAACATGCGAGGAGGTTCGTGTCCCAACTACAATCAACATGATCAAATAATAATAAGTTAGGATAGGGTGCCCGTCTGCCAAAAAAATAATTTTAAGTTTAATATATTTTGTTATATTACACTGTGTAACAAAAATTTGTTTATGTCGATTTTTTGTTTGTTTAAGCTTTTTGATAATAAGTCCAGCATACCTTGCCTATTAATTTGTTCTAACTGTTAGTTTTACTTTAACGGGACCGCGAAATGTATTTGCAGAGATACAAGCATAGGTCAAACCCATCATTTGATCTTTGTAATATAAACTAATAAAATTTCTCCAGTTGCGGAAGTTATTTATAGTTTTAAAGTAAACTAAAAACTAAAAAACAAAAAACAAGACATTTTAGTATTTGCTTATTAATTTTATTATATCAAAGTATTTTCACAACTAACCTACAGCAAGTAAAGGGTTTTTCAACAGGGGTGCTCCAAAAGTAGAGCAACAGGGACAGCAAACGACGCCATATTTCTTGCCGCTCTTTTGACATTTCTCTTCAGTTGGTTTGCCATTTCACGGTGGAAAGATATACGAGCCAACAACGAGTCCAAATTATTAAAATTTACTACTGAAATTCGGAGTCAGTGCCCTCAATGTTATAAGAGCGCTACGTCCGATTTATGGTCGTCATAATCGTCCTAGCAGATCAACAATTGAACGTCTAGTGGAAAAATTTGAATCCACAGGCACAGTAAAAAATGTTCCCGTGCCAGTGAGACAAAGAAGTGCCCGTAGTGTCGAGAATATTGCTGCCGCTAAGGCTTCAGTTGCAGAAAGGACAAATGTGTCTCTCACGCGTGGTTCTCAAGCGTTGGGCATCTCTATGACGTCGTTGTGGCGAATTTTGCGAAAAGATCTTGGCGTACATCCTTACAAGATTGAATTGACGCAAGAACTGAAGCTGCTTGACCACCAGAAGCGTCGTATGTTCGTGAATTGGGCTGAGCAACAACCTGAAAATAATTCGGATTTTCATCAAAAAATCATCTTCAGCGATGAGGCTCATTTCTGGCTGAATGGCTTCGTCAATAAGCAAAATATACGGTATTGGTCAGACAGCAATCCACACGTACTCCATGAGTCATCATTGCATCTCGAAAAAATTGCGGTTTGGTGTGGTTTATAGGCCGGCGGCGTCATTGGGCCGAACTTCTTCCGTGATGATCAAGACCGGCACGTTACTGTAAATGGTGATCGCTACAGTTCAATGATAACCGAATATTTTTGGCCCCAATTAGATGATATGGACTTGGAGGACATGTAGTTCCAACAGGACGGCGCGGCGCCACAAGCCACCTAGCGAATGTCACAATCAATTTATTGGAAACCAAGTTTGGAGAACGTGTTATCTCACGAAATGGTCAAGTCGCTTGGCCGCCTCGGTCGTGCGATTTGACGCCGTTAGAATATTTCCTGTGGGGCTAAGTCAAGTATATGGTCTATGCCAACAAGCCAGCGATGATTGATGAACTTCGTACGAATATCGAACGTGAAATTGCAGCAGTATCGGCCGATTTATGCTTGAAAACCGTCAAAAATTGGGTTCAGCGTGTAGACTTCTGCAAGCGTGCCCGTGGTAGCCATGCAAAAGAAATCGAGTTCCATTCATAATGGCATCAAACGTACTTTCACAGGAATAAAGAATTTCATTGATATCCAAAACCGTTTTTGTTTTATTTAAAAAAAACTTTTGTAGCGCTCTTATTGAAAAACTCGATAGTTGCAATGTACTTGGTGTGATTCTGAAGCAAAATCTAACACTTAAGAAGAACTTTTGGTATTTCTGAAATAAGCTGACATTAACCAAACATAAACAATACAGAAGTGAACATAAACAAAGAACTTTTGAAATCTTGTTACACAGTGTTATCAAAGGTCTTAAAAATATGTTATTAATGCCAGATTTGTTTTTAATTTTTTTGAACAATGATGTATTTATTTTATTAGAAATATTTTTGTTGAAGAGGGAAAACAGCTGCAATATCTAAATTACTTCGTAAGTTACAAACTAAAATAATTTCTGATAGTAATTTTAACTTAAATTATAAAAGTAGCGAGAACAAAACTATACCTAATAGATATTACCATTAACTTTAAACACCTAATAATCATACCTGTCTATCTAAATGTTGGGAGTTGGAGTTCTGATTTTGTAGGAACTACATATATAATTTTCTATAAAATACAAACAACGAAAATATAATGATTATAGGAGATCTAAACAGCCGAATAGGAGACTTCCAAAACTCTCCGCTTCTCAACCAGAGACAGTTTTAATATGAAAAAAACTCTTTGGACAGTAGAACAAATACTACCGGAGGACATCTTATAGATATAATGCAGGATTTTGGTTTTTTATTTTAAATGGAATTTCCAAAGGTGATCCGAGCGGCAATTTTACTCTTATATCTGCACAGGGCTGCTCGGTGACTGACTACTGCCTCATAATAGGTGAGTGGATTGATGTAATTAAGAATTTCGAAGTCTATCCCGCGAATTACTCATCCCATTTACCTATTCGCATCTCTTGTGTTTCTGAGACAGTTGAAAACACAGTTCATCCTCAAAGTGAAAATAGTTGCAAGAAACTTCGTTGGGTTGAAAAATAGGCTGATGAGTATAGAAGGAAATTGAACCTATTAAGAGATAATTCACAAGTTGAAACAAGAAGCTCAGTAAACGAAGCAACAAATTCTCTGCTTACTTGTATTAGGCAGTCAGCTAGGGTCAGTTCGAATACTGGTGCAAGATCTTGATGAGTTGGTATGATATGGAGTGTAAGAAAAGCAAGGATAGATCTTTTGCTCTTTTGAAACTTTTTAGAAACACCAACACAGAAGTAGCGAAAAATCTCTATCTCCAATCCAATAAAGCCTTCAAGGACCTATGTTGTTTAAAAAACGAGAGCTCTCTGAAAAAATCAGCTATGCAACTTGTAGGGAGCAAAGATTCTAAGTCGTTCTGGAAAAATGTAAGGGGTTTTGGGAGGTCACAATAAGTCAGCCAAAAACACTATTAGTGTAGAATGATTGGCAACACATTTTGAAAATTAATTGCTCCCAGACCCAAACCAAGCATGTATAAGTTTTGCGATTCCTTTTGTTTACATTGAAGAGTTAGACGCTCCTTTTTCTATGGGTGAACTTTTATCGGCCCTGAAAAGAATGAAAAATAACAAAGCCTCAGGATTGGATAGTATACCGATTGAGTTCTTCAAAAATTAAACACCAAACTTCCTGAATGACGTTCTAGAACTCTTTAATAGAATGTTTAGTGAAGAGAACTTTCCTGACTGCTTCAGAACTTCTTGCATATCAGCAATTTTTAAAAAGGGGGACCCTGATATACCAGACAATTACAGAGGCATTTCTGTTCTTAATTCTTCTCGGAAACTTTTTACTCAAATCCTTTATCATAGAGTGATGGCCTGGGTTGAATCTAACAACAAAATCAGCTGTTTTCAGGCTGGTTTTAGAGCTAATCTATCGACTGTAGACCAAATTTTCACTCTCACTAGTATTGCAAGGCGGTTTATCGAAAAAAAGAGTAAACTGTTTGCATTTTTTGTCGACTTCAAAGCAGCTTTCGATACTGTAAATAGAAGATCACTTTTATTCAAACTCGCAGCTATTGGTTTATCAACAAAGTTTATCAGAATCTATGAGCAACTTCTCTTAAATATGACGACTGTAGTATCAAATGGAAAAAATCAGTCAACTAAATTTCGGTCCGAGACAGGTGTCCCTTAAGGCTGTATTCTGAGCCCATTGATGTTTGCTCTTTTTATCAATGCTATTGAGGATCATATTCCTGGAGGGGTGATTTTTGGAGACATAAGTGTTAAAGTGTTGCTATATGCAGATGACCTTGTCATTTTGACCGATGATGCGTTAATTCTTCAATTACAAATAAATAAGTTGAAGCAATTCTGCGATAGGTGGGACCTAAGAATTAACACCGTGAAGTCCAAAATTTTGATTTTCCGCTCTCGTTCCACTGACAATGACCCTGTATGGACTTTAAACGGTTCTAATATTGAAGTCGTAAAGGAGTTCAAGTATCTAGGTTTCACTATCACGCACAATCTGAGTTTACTTCCTCACATCGAAGACAAAATAGCATCAGCTAAGACAGCAATTAACTCCACATGGTCGAACTTTTCAATAATAGACTTGTAGATCCAACCACAAAATTTAAAGTTTTTAATGCAACAGTTGCTTTTGCTAAGCTAACGAAGTGTATGGTTATCTACAGCTTGATGAAATGGAAACAATTCAGAGGTATTTTTTCAAAAGAATTTTTAGGTTACCACGTAGCCCCCAAATTATGCCATCTATGCCGAATTGGGCTTACCTCCAATCTTCCTGAAGAATTTGAAAGCTACTGCTGACTATATTCTTAAAGTTATGCGAAGATTGAACAGCAACCTCCAGAAGCGGGTCCTTCTTGTATCTTTACGGTGTCGGTATACACCTTTCAGAAATTGGTTTGAATTGGCCTCATCGTACGATTTAGAACTACCCTTAACCTTGGATAACCCTGATAACTGGAGGAATATTCTATATGACTGCTTTTCTGGAATTGACGAACAAATGTTTCAGTCTTGTCTCGAACGTGCAAGGGAGTCTTCAACACGATCAAGTAATAGAGAACTTAACTTTAATTTAAGAGAAACAAACTATTTTAGGGATGAATTTTCTGTCATTGAAATGATTGATTTTCAAAGCTAGAACGGCGATGTTAGAATTAAATTATAGGCCTCATAGATCAGACTTAAACCCGACGTGTACTCTCTGCAACCATCAGGTAACAGACAAAATCTTCCATTTTATGGCGTTATGTCCAATTTTGCAGGAAATCCACAGGTTATACCTTAACAAGAGTTTTCTTTCGTTAGATGATTGTGTTTCGTTGTTGAACGGGGAGTTGGGTTGGAATTTGCTTATTCGGCTTATCACACATGCAATCTCATATAGAAATATATGTGCTAATTTTTTGGATTAACTTGAATGTTCAATCTACTATAATTTTGTTTTAGCTAAACTAAAAGCCCTGTTTTCTCTAATTATGGATAATGTAGCTCTTTTTAGCTCTTTGCTTACTATTTTCCTTTTGTTTCTTTTTTGTAACGAAAAGCTTTGTTTTGTTTTTTTACTTGTTTTTAAAGAGATTTTGTCAATAATTTAGCTAATTATTATAAAAATAAAATGCACGACTGGGTCGCACGAACTTGCTCTTATGATAAGCAATTGCGTAGTGGCTGCATATATGGATATTAAAAAAAAATTAAATAATTTCGAAAATTCTTTTATTTTTTAAATTAGTTTAAGAGTTTTCTCGGAAAAACTAAGTATGCAATAAAATTTCAAAGCTATACGTCAATCTAGGAAAAAAAAATATTGAAAATCGTTGGACCAGTTTTTTTTTTAAAAGGTTTTTTTTTGAAAAACTTTTTCAAAAAATATTTTGAAATTTATTTGAGTAAGCAAATATATAGCAATCTGTAGTTTACATTTGAAAAATAATTTAAAAAAAATCAATGTACCCGTTTCCAACATATTTCGAAAACCAAAAATTTTTTTGAAAAAATTATAAAAATCACAAAAAAAAAGTTTTTGAAAATTTTGAAATGCCATATTAATAAAATTATGAATGACTTCCTGTGGCCAAAATTTTATTGAAATCGAATGCATATTTTACGAGAAAATTTGATTTGAAAATACTGGTTCTATAAGAGGTACCGTTATTAGACAAATTTTGAAAAAAAATTTCAAACCAAAAGATAGATTTTCTTGCAGAAATTGCATTCTGAAAGTTTTATCAAAATCGTTAGAGCCGTTTCTGAGAAAATCAATTTTTGTCTTCAAGATTGTATGGCAGGTGCCGTTATTTTTGGACCTAGAGCAAAAATAAAAAATATGTTCCGAGGGACGGCCAAATAAATCCTAAATACCAAATTTGAAGCAAATCGGCCCACCCGTTCAGCCTCCAGAGGCGCGAACAGACATACAGACAGACAGACAGACAGACGGACGGAATCTCCAGACCCACTTTTTTCGACTTCTCCATCATCGTAATGTCATGTGTGATTGTTATCTCAAATTTTTTTTCTGCACGAATCCATAACTTGCCTTTAGTACCTATAATCGCAAGTAAAAATAAGTTACTATGCATTACACTAAAAATAAAAATCTATCGAAATCCAATTATTAAACTTGTATTTAATTATAATTTCTTTTGTAGAAACGTACTTATGTATAATTACTTTAAACTTTTTATATTTTACTTTTCTCATCTAAATTTTTTTTTAAATATGTATAATAATACTTTTTAGTCCGGAGACGGCACCTTTTGCCATGCTTGTATTTCTTTTTACCAATCTTTGTATATATATTTGTTGAAAAAATAAAGAAAATAATAAAAAAAAACAAATAATTGAGAACAACAGCAGTCTGAAAACAGTTTCCTTCAGACTAAACGGTTTTGAATGTCATTGCTGAAATCGAGTTTGTTCGAAAAAGCCCTACTATAGAGAATTTTTGAAGTTTTAACAAGTGATAAAATTAAAGATGATCCAAATTTTTAACTTTCTATATCTGATATGAAAAATTCGACCCTATGGAAGTTACCGTTATACCTTCAAGACACATTTTACTCAAATTTGTTTAACAAAATCGTGTAAGCCGTTTTGAGATACATTAAATGAGTTTGTCTATAAAAATCACATGGCAGGTACCGTTAGTTTTGGAGCTAGACTGCTAGTTCCAAAAACTCCTCTGTAAATGTGATAACAATACTGTGTTCTGTGTACCAAGTTTGAAGCAAATCGGTCCAGCCGGGTGTAAGGTCCGATACAAATAGACGGACAGACATACAGAATTGTCGAACATATTTTTTCGGCATCTCTATGATCGGTATGTCATGTTTGATTGTGCAAAATAAAATTTCCAACAATATTACATTCATACAGGTCGGAATGAATACCTCGATTTTTCAAAAGTCGGTCAAAAAATGCACCAACAATCTTATAACTTATATGTTTTCATCACAAAAGGGCAGCAAATTAATTTGTTGCCCAGTAGGGTTGCGAAAGAGATAGATCGGGCCCTGAATAGCCCCTTGAGTGCGCGTAAATTATATATAAAAAAAAACTTATCAGTAGAACAGCCACAACTTCTTCATTATCTAGTGGTTTTCTGGATCCTCGAAGTAAACTAACTACTTGCATAATTTTACCAAAATGTTCACTCATCAAGCCCCCAGCAGTGAATACCATACAAATTACTTCGTAAATAAAGTCTGCTTCCAAATGTCGATCTCTCATACTTTTAAGAAAGAGATTCCCCCATGCTATGTGCAGCCTCCATTTGTGCAATATGAATGAGTTGGTTATCCTCCAAACAGTTATTGACGTTATTGCCATATTGTTTGATTTCTTCCATTTGTCGTCAGTTTCCGGAGGTTTCGATTTTTCAACTATATCCCATAAATTGTCCCTCACCAAGATTGCATAAAGTTTTATTTTCCAAGAAATATAATTACTTCCATTGTATAAGTAAACAGGAAAAACTAAACTTGATCAATGCAAAGGATTCTTGAATAAAATTGCGTTCTTTATATTATTAATTTGGCAGTTGTGCCAGTTTGAGAGGAAAATACCCATGTTTGCCGATTTTTTTTTAAGCAAAAGGGGAAAAAAGGTTCAAGATTTTAAAAGGGAAATTTTTTTGAAAATTTTATAAAAACCATCTGCGAGAAAATCTTTGAAAAATTTGTAAGTCCACATACTCTTACAAACGGACATTTTAATTCCCTTGGTAAGTATTGTCTATATATATCGGACATATTTTTCCTGAAAAAGACTGGTTTGAAATCGATAGAGAAGACAGATTATTAACAAATGTGAACAACAAAAATATTCCTATCGAAAATATTCAAGCGTTTTGGAAAGAACTTTTAAATAAAAAACTTGATGTGAGGACACATAGAAAACTTATAAAATTAATTTTGTGTGTTACTCACAGCACAGCAGGGCCAGTTCTGAAAGTTGCCTTAAAACATTATATGTATGTCGTTTGCTCTCTATCTAATACAAGTACCTTTTAGTGCCATTATTCTTCTCTTACGTCAGAAATTATGTTGCTCATCAATTTCTTCCACATATGGTCCATGTTCAATCACTGACTTTAATTTCATGTGGTTTAAATTCAACATTCAAAAGCACATCATCCATTATTGTTTCATTTATAAAAGATCAAATCTGGACAGTATCTCGACTTTTAACTTTATACAAGAAAATGTTTCCCATAATTCTCGCACTAAAATTGTTGTTCCGGGTGATTTTAGTATATTCAATTCTACGTGGCTTCAACATTCTGGCCAGACAACTCCCAATGCGACAAACCAACTGGGACCTTCTGAACAATTTCTTCGAAAACTTTAGCTGGTTACAATGTATCCTCGATAGCGACGTAGACTATGGCGCTGATATGATTACAAACATTATTCTCTGCGGAATGAAAAATTTTGTTGCGAATAGGACACAAAATTTCAAACCAAAAGAGAATTCATGGTTTGTGGCAGCCGTAAAGAAGCTATCGATGCGAGAGAAGTAAGCTTCTGATGTTATAAAGCCAACCCTTCTAAGGAAAACAGGAATAAGTTCATACAAGCTAGAAAGGCCTGTAATGTCCAAATTCAAAGAACCAAATTTGTACATACACAAAAATTAAGCCAACAAATACTACAATATCAATTTGTTTGGTCATTTGTAAATAAAGTGCACGTGCACGACTGGGTCGGGCGAACTTGCTCTAAGGTGTGATAATGATCTTGGGGTTTGAGAATTTGGATAAAAGCAGGGGAAAAATGATATGTAATTTTATTGATCACTTAAAAATCACTAGTTAAAACGTTTTTTTTGGAAAAAATGAAGTAAGCCATCTGATTTCCTTTACTGTTTGGAACTTTGAGACATTTTTTTTTCAAAATCGCTCGACCAGTTTTTTTTGAAAAACTTTTCGAAAATATATTCCAATTTTTTTTGGAGTATGCCAACTTCTAGCAATTCGTAATTTTTATCAGAAAAATAAAATTTTTAAAAATTGATCAAACAGTTTTTGGAAAAAACAAATCTAAAAAAAAATTCTAATATTTTTTTAAAAACTCAAAAAAACTTTTTTTGAAAAATTTAATAATTTATATTATTTCGTCTACAAAAAGACTCCTATGTTAAATTCTTCATCGAAGTCCGTCAAGTGGTTTACGAGAAAATCTGATTTCAAAAAACCGGTCCTATGGGAGGTACCGTTATAAAACTTTTTCTTAAAAATCTGTTTCAACCAAAACAAAAAGGTTACCCAGAAAACACGATTCAGAAAGCTTTGTCAAAATCGTAGCAGCCGTTTTTGAGATAAATGAGTTTTTCATAAAAAGTCATATGGCAGGTATACCATTAGTTTTGGAGCTAGAATGCTAATTCCAAAAAGCCCTCCGTAAGACTTCATAATAATACTATGTACCAAGTTTGAAGCAAATCGGTCCAGCCGTTTAGGCTCTAGGTGCCGATACAGACAGACGGACAGACAGACAGACAGAATTGTCGGACCCACTTTTTTCGACTTCTCTATCATCGTAATGTCATGTTTGATTTTAAGATTTTTTTTCTTACGAATGCATAACTTGCCTTATAGTACCTAAAATCGCAAGTAAAAACGTATGGAAATCTACTTTGTCCTCGGTTCCGCAGCTCTAAATTTAAAGACCATTAAATTTCCTACAAAATTCATATATGTAGGGGGAAGGCGGGAGACTCGAGCCACTTTTTGATAAATTGTTCATAAAAACTTTTCTATTCATCTTCCACATGTTGAATACATCTTTTTAAAGATACATTTATCTTTTTTAAGATTTGTATTTTAAAAACCACATTCACGCAATTAATGTTTGCCAAATGCTAAATGAGTGTTAACAGATTTTTGGCTCAAGTCTCCCTCCTAGCCGGGAGACTTGACCACCCCCTTGGGGAGACTTGATCATACTTAAATTCTTCGACTAAAACAAACAAACAAATAATTTAATCAGCTCATTTTTTATTAGAATTCATTTTGATTATATTTTTGGAATCAGGAATACAAAAAAGAAACTATATTTAACGTTTAAAAAAAAAACAGAGAAATTAATAAAAACTCAAAAGCATTAACATTCTTTCATACTTAGTAACTATAAACTATAATGTGTAAAAAGCTACAAAAGAACTTATAGGTATTAAGGAACTTTCAATCATAAATAAGATGCCTATTAAGAGGCTAAGAAAAGAAAAAAAAAGAAAAATAAATAAACTTCAAAAACGTAACAAAAATAAATAAATAATTTAATTTCTTCGTAAAATATGTTACTGAAGGATGTTCTTGCCATATAAAATAGCATCAACCTCTAATCAGTGTTGCAAGAGACGCAAAGACGCATATCCATTATTTCGTCAGTTTTGCACACAAAACAAAACCATGTTTTGTCATGTTCTTCGATTTCCATTGGGCTGTTTAAAGCTTCATCAAAATTTACTTCTTCAGAAGTTTCACTTTCACTTGACTGCAAAACTTTTTTTTTTTTTTACTTGCGATTATAGGTACTATAAGGCAAGTTATGGATTCGTGCAGAAAAAATAATTGAGATAACAATCACACATGACATTACGATGATGGAGAAGTCGAAAAAAGTGGGTCTGGGAATTCCGTCCGTCTGTCTGTCTGTCTGTCTGTCTGCCTGTTCGCGCCTCTGGAGGCTGAACGGGTGAGCCGATTTGCTTCAAATTTGGTGTTTAGGATTTATTTGGCCGTCGCTCGGAACATATTTTTACTTGCGATTATAGGTACCATAAGGCAAGTTATGCATTCGTCGAAAAAAAAAGTTTTGAGATAACAATCAAACATGACATTTCGATGATAGCGAAGACGAAAAAAGATGGTCCAAAAATTCTGTCCGTCTGTATGTCTGTCTGTCTGTCTGTCTGTATGTATAGAGACCTACAGCCCAAACGGGTGGGCCGAATTGCTTCAAACTTGGTATATAGACTTTTTTAGGTATTGTACAGAGGGGAAATAGAAATTTTTTTTTAGCTCAAAAAATAACGGTACCTGCCATACAACCGTTACGTTAAAGCTTATTTTTCTCAAAAACGGCTCTAACGATATCTATTTAAAAAAATCAGTGTTGCTTTTTAGGTACGACCAATCATATGGCTGAAAAAAAGTTTTAAAAAATGGCTAAGAACGGTACTTTCCATAGGACCATTTTTTTTTTTGCTTTCGACTAACTCGAAAACGACTCAACCGATTCTTTCGAAATTTCACACACATACAGCTGTAGGTAGCTTAATTTGTACTGCATACCAATATTTTTGAAAAATATTTTTTTGTATTTTTAAAAGCATTTAAAAAAAAAAATTAAAAAATTAATATTTTGAAAATTGCTTATTAAATTTTTTTCTAAAAATTTTAAATACATGTGTTTGCTGAATAAACTAGCTTTTTTGAATTTTTTTTTAATTTTTTTTTCAAAAAGTTTTTCAAAAAAAACTTTTTTTCTCAAAAACCGCTCCACAGATTTTTATAAATTTATTCTCATAAATTCAAATTTATCCAAGAAATAAAATGGCGTACTTTTTTTTCAGCTCAAATTAGTTTAAGTATTTATTTAAGAATTTTGAAAATTTTATTTTTTTCAAAATCTCAAGCCCCTAAACCACTGTCACACATTCGAGCAAGTTCGTGCGACCCAGTCGTGCATTTTACTTATTTTTGCTCTAGGTCCAAAAATAACGGCACCTGCCATACAATCTTGAAGACAAAAATTGATTTTTTCAAAAACGGCTCTAACGATTTTGATAAAACTTTCAGAATGCTATTTTTGCAAGAAAATCTATCTTTTGGTTCGAATTTTTTTTTCAAAATTTGTCTAATAACGGTACCTCTCATAGAACCAATATTTCCAAATCAAATTTTCTCGTAAACTATACATTCGATTTGACCACAGGAAGTCATTCATAATTTTATTAATATGGCATTTAAAAATTTTCAAAAATTTTTTTTTTTGATTTTTTATAATTTTTTCAAAAAAATTTTTGGTTTTCGAAATATGTTGGAAACGGGTACTTTGATTTTTTTAAAAATTATTTTTCAAATGTAAACTACAGATTGCCATATACTGGCATACTCAAATAAATTTCAAAATATTTTTTGAAAAAGTTTTTCAAAAATAACCTTTTTAAAAAAAACTGGTCCAACGATTTTCAATATTTTTTTTTCCTAGATTGGCGTATAGCTTTGAAATTTTATTGCATACTTAGTTTTTCCGAGAAAACTCTTAAACTAATTTAAAAAATAAAAAGAATTTTCGAAATGATTTAATTTTTTTTTAATATCCATATATGCAGCCACTACGCAATTGCTTATCATAAGAGCAAGTTCGTGCGACCCAGTCGTGCATTTTATTTTTTTATTTTTTGTGTTCTTCAGAAACGGTTAAATCAATTTTTTTTAATTTAATTTTTCTGATAAAAACTACAAAGTTCTAAAAGTTGGCGTACTCAAAAAAAATTTGTTTTCGAAAAGTTTTTCAAAAAAAACAGTTTTTCTTTAAAATTTAGAAAAGCAAAAGAAATCTGATGGCTTACTTCATTTTCTCCAAAAAACGTTTTAACTATTGATTTTTAAGTGATTAATAAAATTTCATATGATTTTTTCCGTGCTTTTTTTCGAAAATCTCAAGCCCCATGACCATTTTAACACATTAGAGCAAGTTTGTACGATCCAGTCGTGCACTTTATCTTCAAGTGATTTCAAATACTTCGTAGAAGGTTCGCACATTAAAAAAAATTTAGAAAATTGCGCAGAAAATTAGAAAATGTAAACAAATGAAAACAAAAACTTTGCAAAACAAAATAAAATGCACGACTGGGTCGCACGAACTTGCTCTTATGATAAGCAATTGCGTAGTGGCTATTAGAGTTGCTAAATTTCAGAATCTATACATATAATAAAATTGTAACGGGTCGATGTCTGTACATTGAAGATATAGATGCAAAACTAATATGGGGAGTCTCTATTAGACCCACAGAAACCAAAACAACCGTTTTTAGAATTTTTGTCTGTCTGTCTGTCTGTCTGTCTGTCTGTCTGTCTGTCTGTCTGTATGTTTGTACGCGCATCACGCAAAAACTACTGCATGGAATTGAATGCGGTTTTCGCAGATATATTGGTAGTACGCCAACTTAAAATATAGGCTATATTTTATCGCAGGAAAATATATAATTCTGGTTGTTTTTTTAATATTGCTGCAATCGAACGTTATTCAATGAACTTAACGCAAAATTGAAAGATTTTAAGGACGTTAGCGTCTCACTTACATAATAAAATAGCGCCACACTTACCTACGTATACATGAATAGAAATAAGTTAGTCGTTCTTAATAGAAGTTACATCAAAAACATCATAGATGGCGCTATTTACCACCATATAGACAATGCCTCATTCAGCGAAAGCGGAAACCGAAAAATAATGTAACCATAAAGAATGGTGAACGAGCAATACTTACGCCCAAAACTGATGAAGCGGAGCTGCCATAAATAGCAGTATCGGCGCGCAGCATCGTTTTGAAAGTGGGCATTCCAATTAGGTATATTCGTATATTGCTTCAGAACTTAACCCTCCAACTTTGCAATTTAAACCGTTATGATACTTCGAAATAATATTATACAGAAGCCAAAAACCTTACGGCTGTAGAGCTGACTTTATAGCTTTCATACCACGCATACCCCCCATATTGAACCGGTTGTGCATAAACAAAATACATACTGAGATACCTACTTTATTCTAAAATCCACGCGTACGAAGTAGCGGGCAAAAGCTAGTAAACAATAATCCTTTTTAAGAAAGAGAATTTAACGTTTTATTTACAGACATAAAATTGATCGAATCGAAATTAAAATTAAAATATAAACTTCAATAAATAATTAACATTTATGTATTGATATACGAAGTGTTTTTATATTAAAGTATATATATAGATATAGGTATATATACTAACACCCCTTCTTAATAAACACTTCATAATAAATTTTAAATTATTTATATAAGTCCAGCCAATCTTCTGAATCTTGTTAATTTAGTATTTTGCAAAGGCTTTGTAAAAATATCCGCAATCATGTCCTCCGTTGGACAATAGATGAACTGAACTTCCTTTGATTGTTTGATATCACGAACAAAATAATATCTTACGTCTATGTGCTTTGTTCGAGGATTAATCTTTTCAGATTCTAACAGTTCCAAGCAACTTTGATTGTCCTCAAATATTTTAATGTCTTTGATATCAATCAGTAAGTCTTGAAATAATGTTCGTAGCCACATCAGTTCTTGAGTCGCTTCTGTTAAAGCAACAAGTTCTGCTTCAGTAGACGAAAGTGCTACTAATCCTTGTTTCCTACTAGCATAACTAATCGTAGCTTCTCCTAATTTAAAAATATATCCACTTGTTGACTTACGTCCATTAATATCTCCAGCCCAGTCTGCATCTGCGAATCCAATAAGTTTAAGTTGGTCCTTTTTGCAACCAACACAAAGCGATAGGTACTGAGTTCCCTTTAGGTATCTTAAAATTCGCTTCACCTCGTTCCAATCACGTTGAGTAGGATAGGAGACTTTTCGGCTAAGAATTGAAACAGCTGCTGTTATGTCGGGTCTTGTGTTTCCAGCCAAGTATAAAAGTGAACCAATAGCTTTTCTATATTGCTCATTATCTTCAAGAGGTTTGTCTTCTGTGTTTGAATTCTTGAGGTACCCAGTATCTAATGGTATTTTTGAAATTTTTGCATCCAACATATTAAATGTATTTAAAATATTATTAATGTAATTTTGTTGATGCATATGAAACATTCCATTTTTCTTTTCAATTTGAATTCCAAGATATAATTTCAAATTTCCCAAGTCCGTAATTTTAAAATGTTTACTTATTTCTTCTTTTGTTTCTAATACCAAACAATTTTCTTTTGAAATGACCAAAATATCATCAACATTTATATAAGAACATAAATAATTTTGTCTCCCTTATCTTTAATATACAAGCAACAATCAGCCTTCCCCCTTCTGAATCCAAAATTAACTAGGACTGAGTTGATCTTTTGATTCCAACATCGTGCTGATTGCTTGAGACCATAAATGCTTTTATTTAATTTACATACCAAATGTTCTTTTCCTTTTTGTTCAAATCCAAGAGGTTGCTTAATATAGATTTCGTTTTCGAGGTCACCATTGAGAAATGCAGTTTTAACGTCAATATGTTGTACAATCATGTCTTCCATCGATGCAACTGCCAATAGAGCTCGAAGAGTTGTCTGCTTTACTACTGGGGCAAACACTTGGTCGTGGTCCTGACCATATTTTTGCGAAAATCCTTTTGCCACAAGTCTTGCTTTAAATCTTTTCGTCTCATCAGCCAACGTCTTAATTTTGTACACCCATTTACAACTTACAGCTTTTCTATCTTTCGGCAGTTCTACAAGCTCCCAAGTGTTATTTTCATCTATCGACTGTAGTTCTTCTTCCATAGCACAAATCCACTGATCACTATCAGAACTTTCCAAAGCTTCCTTATAAGTTGTAGGCTCATTCAGGCAAGTTGTTTTGTATCCGTATCTTTCCGGTGGTACACCTTTAGATACTCTTGAAAATTTTCTTACAGTCGTTAAAGAATCTTGACTTACCGATTCATCATTAGTTTGGGTTTCAATTATCTCATCAGATTGTTCAAAATCGTTTTCATTTCCAGAATTTGTATTCAATTGTTGGTTTGAACTTTCATTTTCTCTGTCTTTTTCGGTTCAGTTAATTTGTAAAAATTGGTCAAAATTATTTTTGCGTCACATCCGGTAGTTTATATGAATAAGAATTCATATTTTCGTGAAACCTGACATCTCTTGATATGATAATCCTTGCTGTTCCTATGTCTAATAGTCTATATGCCTTCGATTCATCACAAAATCCAACAAGAACATACTTTTTTGAAACATCTTCCAGCTTATGTCGCAGGTTTTTATTGACAAAGTGATATGCCACACATCCAAAAGTTCTTATGTTTTCCATTGCCGGTTGTTTTGAAAAGCATAGTTCGTAAGGTGTTTTCACTGTAGCTTTTGTCGGCAATCTGTTCTGTAAATAATTGGCTGTATTCAAAGCTTCTGCCCAAAATTTTCGGTCTAATCCAGATTGAATTAGCATGCATCGTGTCATCTCAAGTAAGCTTCGATTCTTCCTTTCAGCGACTCCATTTTGCTGAGGAGTATAAGGAGCAGTCAATTGCTGTTGAATACCTTTACTTTTATAGAAATCCTTCAGTTGTTTGCTAGTGAATTCACCCCCTCTATCAGTTCTTATGATTTTCATCCTTTTTCCAAAATAATTTTCGACTTGATTGACATATTCCACTATTTTATTAAATGCTTCACTTTTATTTTTCAAGAAATAAACAGTGCAGTATCTACTATAGTCATCAATCATTGTTAATATATACTTGTTACCACTGGGAGTGGTTTCCCTCATTGGACCACATATATCGGCGTGGACAAGATCCAATTTGATCTCCGATATATTCTTGGATATTTTTGGAAACTCTGGTCTGATCATTTTTCCTCTTAAACATGAATCGCAATATTCCGAACAAGAACAATTCTTAAGTTCCACTCCAGTTATTAAATTATTTTCAATTGCTTCCTTTATGCTTTTCATTTCACGGTGACCAAATCTTCGATGAAAAGTATGGATGCATTCCTTCTCGACCTCTTTCACTTTTCCGGCGAAAGAATCCTGATTTAGTGTGAATAAATTTTTATGTAAACTACCCGTTGCATGTATTTGTCCTTGCAAGGAAATTTCACACAAATCATCTTTAAAAAGAACTTGCCAACCGTTTTGCAAAAGTTTTCTTACTGAAAGCAAATTTCCGTCTAGCTGAGGAACAAATAAAACATCTTTGATGTGTATTGCTTTATTTTGGCAGTGCAATATACCATCACCGGAACCTATAGCTTGAAATTTGCTTCCATTAGCTAAGAAAATGTTGTTACCAGAATGTCTATTAAAATTTATGAAAAAATTCTCGTCATTGCACATATGACAAGTTGCTGCTGAGTCAATATACCAAGAAGAATCAATTTTATTTGAACAAGAACTAAAACAAAATTCAACTCCATCTTCATTGGACTCACCCTTAATAGATTCTTTTGCTTGTATACTTTTCTTGGCTTTGAAATTGAACTTCCTTTTGTCTTGCTTCAATTCCGGACAATTATTCTTAAAGTTACCCATTTTCCCACAAGCAAAACATTTGAATTTTAAATTCTTCGTCTTTAAAGCAGCATCATTTAACATGTCCTTTGAAATATCTTCAGTTCTTCTCTTGAATTCTTGAATTAGCTTTTCTTTTACAAGCTCAACTGTCAGATCTTCATCTTTTCTTACTTCAAGAGCAGTAACCAATGAGCTGTAGTCGTCGGGCAAACTTCCCAAAAGAAATGCAACCACCAAATGATCTGCTAATTGCTCACCTAATCCAAGTAGGCGATCCACAATGTCCAGCATCTCACAGATATGATCTTCCATTGTGTCTCCTTCTTTTAGTTTCATACGGCATAACTTCTTCAACAACATCACCTTATTTGAAAGTGTGGATTTCTCGTGAACCTTCTTCAGAGCTTCCCAGCATTCTTTTGCAGTCTTCAGTCTTCGAATATGCATCAACTGAGAATCTTCCACTGAAAGTCCAATGGTAGCACGAGCTTTTCCATCTTTTGAAGTCCAAGATGCATCAACAGTAGTTGGTTTTTCTGTACTCACAATATCCCAAAGATCTTCTTTGATAAGTAACAATTCCATCTTGTATTTCCGTGTTTGATAGTTGTTGTTGTTTAATTTCTTGATATTTGATCTTCCGTCTTCCATCTTGAAAAATATTTTTTGTATTTAATCCCAATTCTCAAGTTTGTCTTTCTTATTATTATTGTTGGGATTCTGGGCCCATAACCTATTAGAGTTGCTAAATTCCAGAATAAACAATAATCCTTTTTAAGAAAGAGAATTTAACGTTTTATTTAAAGACATAAAATTGAATAATTAACATTTATATATTGATATACGAAGTGTTTTTATATTAAAGTATATATATATAGATATAGGTATATATACTAACAGTGGCTGCATATATGGATATTAAAAAAAATTAAATAATTTCGAAAATTCTTTTATTTTTTAAATTAGTTTAAGAGTTTTCTCGGAAAAACTAAGTAGCTATGCAATAAAATTTCAAAGCTATACGTCAATCTAGGAAAAAAAAAATATTTAAAATCGTTGGACCAGTTTTTTTTTAAAAAGGTTATTTTTGAAAAACTTTTTCAAAAAATATTTTGAAATTTATTTGAGTATGCAAATATATGGCAATCTATAGTTTACATTTGAAAAATAATTAAAAAAAAATCAATGTACCCGTTTGCAACATATTTCGAAAACCAAAAAAAAAAAAAAAGTTTTTGAAAATTTTGAAATGCCATATTAATAAAATTATGAATGACTTCCTGTGGCCAAAATTTTGTTGAAATCGAATGTATAGTTTACGAGAAAATTTGATTTGAAAATACTGGTTCTATGAGAGGTACCGTTATTAGACAAATTTTGAAAAAAAATTTCAAACCAAAAGATAGGCTGTCTTGCAAAAATAGCATTCTGAAAGTCTTATCAAAATCGTTAGAGCCGTTTTTGAGAAAATCAATTTTTGTCTTCAAGATTGTATGGCAGGTGCCGTTATTTTTGGACCTAGAGCAAAAATAAATAAAATGCACGACTAGGTCGCACGAACTTGCTCTAATGAGTGACAGTGGTTTATGGGCTTGAGATTTTGATAAAAATAAAATTTTCAAAATTCTTAAATAAATACTTAAACTAATTTGAGCTGAAAAAAAAGTACGATATTTTATTTCTTGGATAAATTTGAATTTATGAGAATAAATTTAGAAAAATCTGTGGAGCGGTTTTTGAGAAAAAAAGTTTTTTTGAAAAACTTTTTGAAAAACATTTTCAAAAAAAATTCAAAAACGCCAGTTCATAGGTATTCAGCAAATACATTTATTTAAAATTTAAAAAAAAAAAATTTAATAAGCAGTTTTCAAAATATTAACTTTTTAATTTTTCTTTTTAAAATGCTTTTAAAAATACAAAAAAATATTTTTCAAAAATATTGGTATGCAATACAAATTGAGCTACCTACAGCTATATGTGTGTGAAATTTCGAAAGAATCGGTTGAGTCGTTTTCGAGATAGTCGAAAGCAAAAAAAACGGTCCTATGGAAAGTACCGTTCTTAGCCATTCTTTAAAACTTTTTTTTTAGCCATATGATTGGTCGTACCTAAAAAGCAACACTGATTTTTTGAATTAAAAATCGTTAGAGCCGTTTTTGAGAAAAATAAGCTTTAACGTAACGGTTGTATGGCAGGTACCGTTATTTTTTGAGCTAAAAAAAAATTTCGATTTCCTTTCTGTACAATACCTATAAAAGTCTACATACCAAGTTTGAAGCAATTCGGCCCACCCGTTTGGGCTGTAGGTCTACATACAGACAGACAGACAGACAGACAGACAGACAGACAGACATACAGACGGACAGAATTTTTAGACCATCTTTTTTCGTCTTCGCTATCATCGTAATGTCATGTTTGATTGTTATCTCAAAACTTTTTTTTTCGACGAATGCATAACTTGCCTTATAGTACCTATAATCGCAAGTAAAAATATGTTCCGAGGGACGGCCAAATAAATCCTAAATACCAAATTTGAAGCAAATCGGCCCACCCGTTCAGCCTCCAGAATCGCGAACAGACAGACAGACAGACAGACAGACTGACAGACAGACAGACAGACGGACGGAATTTTCAGACCCACTTTTTTCGACTTCTCCATCATCGTAATGTCATATGTGATTGTTATCTCAAATTTTTTTTTCTGCACGAATCCATAACTTGCCTTATAGATTATAGTACCTATAATCGCAAGTAAAAATCAATTATTTGAAAAATTTATCATTCGGAATTTTATATATTAGTTTTTTGTTTTGAAGTAAAAAAAAACGTTCAATGCACAAACAAATTAATGAGTATGTAGACTTTGTTTTATTGTTTCGTATTTTAAGTTTGTGAGCGCTACACTAATACATTGGAAGAAAAGAGGTTGATAATGAGGTTGAGATATGAATAAAAATAGCAGGTTTATCACAGTTCACAAATACATGCTTCAAAGAAAGCTGCATTTTTAGATTTTGGCTACACATGATAATAAAGGAAATTGGTGTAAACAGTTTTATTAATTTGGCTATAAGTGGACATTTGTTCATTTATATCACCCAAAAGATGACATCTAAATCTCCCGTATATCGGTTTTTCCAGTTTTAGTCGAATTTTTTTTAGTTTTTACCAATTTTTTCAAAAATGAGTTGTTCTTTTTGCTCGAATTTTTTTTTGTAAACATCGTACTATTGCTCCCACAGAGCAAGTACGTGCGACCCAGTCGTGCATTTTATTTTTGATTGTAGTCAGTTTTTTTTTTTTATTTTATATTTTTTCTGTGGCTGGAAAGAAAGACATTAGTGCATTTATAATACATCTGACAATAAATTACAGCAAACGGGAGAACTGGCTCAAGTCTCCCGTTCACGTTTTTTTACAATAAATAATTAATAATTTTTTTGGAACACAACCTAGCTTGATTTTGTTCTTATAATAACAAAGTTGAATATATATTTTATAAAATAATATCATTCATTTTCACTTACCACATCAAAAACAATTTTTATCACAAAAAAAAATTATTATTTTTTTTAACTTTTTCCGCCAAAAAACACTCTTTCACTTTTAACAGCCGAAGTATACTGACGATCTGGAATTATTTTTGTGTGCAAGTACAAAGTAATGGAATGCAACGTTTGAGTCTACTCACGATCGATTTGAGTCTAGTTTGAGTGAATTATTGAGAGTGGCTCAAGTCTCCCATATGATCAAGTCTCCCGCTTTCCCCGTACATTGTTTATTTCTCAGGTGTACCGTTATCCCGTTAGAGTTCACATTTCTGTAAAAAAAAACAATATTTTTTACATAATGAATTTTGTAACGGTTTTGGAAGGTACTTTTCATATGTAAAAAATATTGTTTTTTTTCACAGAAATGTGAAATTATGTTGAAATTTTAAGGCACTTTAACGGGCTAACGGTACAGCTGAGAAATAAACAATGCAAATGAATTTTTTAGGAAATTTAATGGTCTTTAATTTTGTAGTGGGTAAAATTTAGCTAGGACGCATAGTTTTCGAGATATAAGCACAAAACCGAAAAAATGCAAAAATTTCGCGGTTTTTCGCGGATATCTCAAAACGCACCAGGAAATTTTGTTGGATTTCTTCAGATTCGGATTCAGCGACCCAAAAAACATAAGAATCAAAACAAAATCCATTTGTATATTTTTTGTAACATGAAGCTACCATTAATGGACTATTAATGAAACTCGTGTTTTAAGCTCTCAAGTGAAAGCTGACTTATTCGCAGCACAGTTTGCTGCCAATTCAGCACTACCACATAGTGACATGACTCTTCCAGTTCTTTAGAGCGTAAATGGTTTTATGGGACAAATCTCCTTTCGCACTCGTTCACGTTCAGTTGCAAGAGGGCTGGAAGATCTCGATATACAAACACTAATCTGCTCCCCCAAATAGTATCTCCCCCATAGTTCTGAAGAGGTGTGTTTTCAAGCTGGCAAATAAAATGCTAAAATTTTTCCATCTTTGCTATTCTACAGGTCTCTTTCCGAGTGGATGGAACACAGGATTTGTCTTGTCCGTTGAAAAAAAAATTCACACCGTTGCCATCTTAATACTATAGGAAAAATACAATTTCTTGACTCACACAAATTATTTGGTATTCTTTGCCTTTTTAAAGGAAACTTTTATCTTATCCTTATCAAAAAAAAGGTTTGAAATCGTATTTTGGTTGTCATAATTATAATGACATAGGTAGAGTATGTCAGGGAATTTTGAATTCAATTGCATTATACTAAAATGTCAATTTCGTAGAAAATTTTTGTAGGAACTTAAATGGGTTATTTACATAAAACATTTTTTTTTGAAAAGCTAGCGTCCAAATTATAAAGCTACTATAAAGTTGACTATATATTATTGACTGAGTTAAATATAAAAAGCACGACTTGGTCGCTTGTACTTGCTCTAAACGTAAGTGCACTAGCACGATGATAACAAATTTTTCGAGCACTAAAATAATCAAAACAGTTCAAATTCTTTCTATAAGAAGTGTTTATGTTCTACATTTTGATCATATTTAAAGCTTTATTCTTCATACCTTGATTCAGTCTAACAAAATCTAACCAACATTGCACTATTAAATTTCCTTAATCCTTTGATTGTAAATAAAATCCAAAACCAGGGATACTATTTTTGCAATTGCTGTTCAATTGTTGTTTTAAATTAAGTAACTTTCCCAATGCATGGAAGATTGCAAAAGTGATACCAATTTTAAAGCCTGGTAAGAGTGCTGATTTGTCATGCAATTATAGACCAATAAGTCTATTAAGTTCTCTTAGTAAATGCTTTGAACAGGTTATAAAACGAAGAATAGAACTAGAAACAGACAGACGAAATATCTTACCACCTGAACAATTCGGTTTCAGAGCTCATCACAGCACAGTTAACCAAGTGCACCGCATTACCAGTCATATTAAATCAAATTTTAAACTAGGAAAAAGCACAGGAATGGTACTTCTCGACGTGGAAAAAGCGTTCGACACAGTGTGGCACAATGGTCTACTCCACAAACTTTTGAGACTGAATTTTCCTTTGTATTTAATTAAAATTGTAAAGTCCTTTTTGTATAGCAGACAATTTATGGTTTCCGTTAACAACTGCTTATCAGAAACGTTGGATATTTTTGCAGGTGTTCCCCAAGGATCAGTTCTCGGCCCAATCCTATACATCATTTTCACATACGACTTCCCATGCTTAACAAACTGCGATAAGGCGATTTTCGCTGACGACACTTGTATTTACACCTCGGATTCAGTTGGTTTTACCATTGAAATCAATTTGCAATCAGCGCTTGATGTAATACAAGATTATTTTAATGATTGGAAGATCAAAATAAATGCTTCGAAGACCCAGGCTATCTTTTTCACAAGGAAAAGAAAGCCCTGTTTCTTACCAAGTAATAATCTCCGAATAAATGGAATAGGGATTGACTGGCATTCAAGTGCCAAATATCTTGGGGTACACCTCGATAAGACATTAACTTTTAATTTGCACATCCGAGAAACCATTAAAAAGATAGGTAGGACAATCAAGGTTCTATATCCATTCATAAACCGCAAATCGAAACTTAATAACAGTAACAAGCTCTTGATTTATAAAGTAATTTTTCAGGCAATAATGTTTTATGGCTCACCGGTCTGGGGAAAATGTGCGAAGAGCCATGTTAGAAAGTTACAAATTTCACAAAATAAAGTACTGAAAATGATCCTCAAGCTTCCGTGGTCATTTTCTACTGATGAATTGCACAAAATGTCTAATATTGAATTGGTTTCGACTAGAATTTCTAAGCTCAATGAGCGCTATAGTGTTTCTTGCATATCTTCAAATAATAGACTTATTTCGAACCTCGATGTATAGCATAAAAACAACTGTTTCGATTTATTATTTATTAATTATTTTTTTATTTATTATTTATTATTTATTATTTATTATTTATTATTTATTATTTATTATTTATTATTTATTATTTATTATTTATTATTTATTATTTATTATTTATTATTTATTATTTATTATTTATTATTTATTATTTATTATTTATTATTTATTATTTATTATTTATTATTTATTATTTATTATTTATTATTTATTATTTATTATTTATTATTTATTATTTATTATTTATTATTTATTATTTATTATTTATTATTTATTATTTATTATTTATTATTTATTATTTATTATTTATTATTTATTATTTATTATTTATTATTTATTATTTATTATTTATTATTTATTATTTATTATTTATTATTTATTATTTATTATTTATTATTTATTATTTATTATTTATTATTTATTATTTATTATTTATTATTTATTATTTATTATTTATTATTTATTATTTATTATTTATTATTATTAATTATTTATTTTTATGTGTTATTTATTATATGAAGTTTAATTCATTTAATTTCATTAAAGCGTTAATTAATTGTTCATTGGAAATTTCCGTTCTCTTTATTTGTTAATTTGTTCAAATTGTAATATTTCTATCAATTAATTTATTTATATCGATAATTTATAGCTGGCATGAATATTGTTCTTCCTGCTATCTATATGTCATTTCTATAGTTGTTTTTATCTTGCCTAGCTTTTGGTTGTAATTTACTGCATCGCCCACCCTTCTTCCTCTTTAATCTTAAGTTCAATGAAGGTTTTTATGTAGCTTTTCCTTCAAATCAAATTTTATTTTCTTCTATTCAATAATTCAATAATATCAGTAAAAATTGTCAGTAGTAAGGTAGTTATATACCATAACTCTGTACATTGTGCAATATAGTTATAAGAAAATAATGTATTCAACTCTTCTGCTGCAATAAACAATAAACAATAAAAAAAAAAAAAAAAAAAAATCCAATTATTCAAGAGTACCAACGGTAACAATAATTAACTTTAGTTCGAATGAGTAGAATATTTTTGATACAATCGTTAATTGTGTCTTTCACATTGCTTAAAGAAATTAATGGTTGTGCCTGCCATTTATAAACATTGATATCTAGATCAACCACAAGTTTGTGTTTAATACGCAATATAATCAAAATGGCATTAATGCTGACAAATCCCTGATAGTTTCCAAATTATAACACTAATAAGCTGAAAAATAATTTCCTGTCATCACGTTACATTTTGAAGAAGATACCAGCAGTTTTTGACACTTACTGTGTCATATCATTACTGCTTTCCTTACACATTTCGCTATTATGTATGTACACAATGATTGTATGGGTGGGGTGAGGACAACTTCTGTAGCGGATTAGATTAGATTTAGATTAGATTAGATGAATCTTTATTGATAATTTATAAATATATACATAAATAAATAAATAAATAAATAAATACAGTTTTAATAAAGAGATTAAAGCATGGCCTATGAGCCGTCTGCCGCTTATCTTAGATATTCTACAAAGTTAAAATTAAAACCAATTCAAAATATGTTTAATTTTGATAAAGTTTTCTTAAAAAATAAAAACCAAAGGGAAAGTATAAAACTTTATTTAAACAGAATCAGAATCAACAGCAATGAGCAATAGTTTTTATATTAAGTTGCAATGTTAGGCATATTTTACCAGCAATTACTATTTGAGCAACGAGAGTTAAGAGGAAAAAATGCAACATCTATATACCATTTGGCTTTTAGTTTAGCTAAAACAAAAAAAAAGTAATAATTTACTCCACTATTAAAAATGGGGCTTTTAGTTTAGCTAAAACAAAATTATTTAATGTGTGTATTACTCACGACAAATTCATATATATGTATTTCTATAGTTTTTTGCATGAGATATATATCGTGCTAGCAGATTATGTCTTTCTCACAGGTCCCGCGCATGGAAGTTTGTAAAGATTTCTAATGACTGACCGAAGAGGAAAACATCGGCTCTAATGTTAGATAAATATATTAACGAAATTTTTTATATAGTACGTACTTATATTATAGATATATTGAAATCTTATAACTGTAATAAATTTGTATTTATAATTATTATTTATATTATGTATTCCAATTAGCATTTCCAGAACTACTTCCACCTGGCTCAACTTTTTCATTATTTTATACGTGACCGTGGAATTATTGGAAATACCTGCTCTATTTTTATTAAAACAAATTTAATTTTTGAATTCGCGATTATTCCCAGACTTGAAATTTCAAACATAAAGCGGCCCATAGACACCACACATGTGCGCGCACATGTGCACCGACACTGGTGCGTGATTCCGCCACACGCTGCACACCAAATCGTACACACTTTAGTTGTGAAAGAGATTTCAAAAGAAAAAAAAAACATTTTAAATAAAGCTTCCGCACTCCTTAAGGTAGTTCCACACTATCCCACAGTGTAATACGACATGTCAAAAATGTGTGATGAAACAGATGTATAATAGTGTGGAAACAGAATATGACAGCGCAGATCTCATACGATTTGACATGTGTTTAGATCTGAAATATTTTTTTAGGATTGAATGTAAAACCATCACACATTCCATCACACTTTTTTACTTGCTCTATAGGGCAAGTATTGGTTTCGTGCAGAAAAAAAAATCGAGTTTTTAATCAAACATGACATTACGATGATAGAGAAGCCCAAAAAAGTGGTTTTCGCCATACCTTCCGTCGGTCTGTCTGTGCGGATGTGCGGATGTGCGGATGTGCGGATGTGCGTATGTGCGTATGTGCGTCTGTGCGCTTTTTCACGTCATGCTACAGTCTAAACGGCTTGACGGATTTTCTTCAAACTTGATATATAGCAGTTTCAAGAAAAACGGTTGTCGAGATTTTTTTTATTTCGTCTTAGCCCGGCTCAAACTTGTACCTTTGAAGTAATGGTTTTTTTCAATTTGGATTTTCTCGAAAACGGCTCTAACGATTTTGATTAAACTTAAAATTTAGCTAACTTTAAGCATTTCTAACAAAACTGCGTTTTTTGTTTTTGGCTCAAATGGTCGTAACGAAAATCAGGTTTTAACGGCTTTTTTTCAAATGGCCATAAGTTCGCAACGGCTTGATTGAATTGACTCAAACTTCGTTTGGCATGGTTTTTTATAGCGTTCTATATGATGGTTTTGTAAATTTTTCAGTGAAGCCTTTCTAAATGGTAGCTCCCATACAACGAGCCGTTCAGTTTTAGCCAACTTTTTTAGGTTTTTTCTAATTCGCTCAAAAATGGCTCTAACGATTTTGATTAGATTTGGTGTAATATATTCTTAGTGTTCTTAAGAGAACTGTGTTTTTAGTTTTTGGCAAAAAATGCTAATAACGGAGATCTGATCTTAACGTCTTTGGCTCCTATACAAAGAGCCACTAGATTTTGGCCAATTATTTCATTTATTCTAATTTACTCAAAAAAGGCTCCCCCGATTTGTATGAAACTTTGTATGTAACATACATAGAATACTTCAAACAAAACTGCATTTTTAGTTTTTGGCTATACATGATAATAGTGGAAATTGCTTTTAACAGTATTATTAATTTGGCCATCAGTGGACATTTGTATCATTTATAACACCCAAAAGATAATATTAAAGGTTTCTTAACGTTAGCTCCCGTATATCGGTTTTTCCAGTTTCAGTCAAATTTTTTTAGGTTTTACCAAATTTTTCAAAAATGAGTTGTTCTCATTGATCGAAAAGTTTGTTTTCATCCTACTATTGCACCCACAGAGCAAGTACGTGCGACCCAGTCGTGCATTTTATTTTACATGTCGTAATACACTGTGGGATAGTGTGAAACTACCTTTACTCAATCACAATACGATGCAACTGATTATAAAATAAGCACGCGCATCCCCATACACATCACAACGATCGAGACACCGACACCAAAAATCAAAAACTTTTCATCTTTACTCGCGCTGTGCCTGACACCGAAAGTCGGTGTGTGCACCAGCCCACACACAGCACACATTTCCGCGCACCGACACATGCGCGCGCCAGTGGCGTAGATATGAGGGGGATCAGGGGGATATATCCCCCCATTGGAATCGATAATTGTTCAACATAACCAGTCATGCAAAGTAAGTTAAAGAAACGCACTCTGAAATTTAGTATACCTACTTCCTACGTGAATTAAGTCTTATAGTACTCACAGGGTTCCTAAAGGCATTGTCAATCATACATTCTATACCTATATTCTACGGGGAAAATACAAAGTCAACTTCATCTGAAAGAAATTGTTATTTCGGCAAATCACCTAATCTTTTGAATTTCTTTTTTTATATCGATTTTTAAAAAGTATTTTTTTACGTCTCTCACCAATTGATAATAATAGGTAAATGTGCAAGAAAAAGAGCTTCCATCCAGCTTTCCATCAATTTATTAAAATTTTAAAAATGAAGTGCCCGACTGGGTCGGACAAACTTGCTCTAATGTGAGACAGTGGTCTTGGCGTTTGAGATTTTGGAAAAAAAGCAGGGTAAAAACTAAGTATGTATATGAAATTTTATTGATCACTTAAAAATCAATAGTTAAAACATTTTTTGGAAAAAATGAAGTAAGCCATATAATTTTGTTAATTGTGGAGAATTTTATGAAATTTTTGTTTAAAAATCGTTCGACCAGTTTTTTCAAAAAATAGTTTTTTTTTGAAAACTTTTCCAAAATAAATTCCAATGTTTTTTAAAGAATGCCAACTTCTAGCACTTTTTAGTTTTTATCAGAAAAATAAAATTTTAAAAAAATAGCTTGGACCGTTTTTGAAAAAAAAATTTTTTTTTAATAACTCAAAAATTTTTTTTTCAAAAATTTAAAAAATTATATTATTTCGTCCTCTTCATTAAAAATTTCATCGAAATCCATCAAGTGGCTTACGAGAAAATCTGATTTTGAAAAACCGGTCCTATGGGAGGTACCGTTATAAGACCAGCCCACACACAGCACACATTTCCGCGCACCGACACATGCGCGCGCCAGTGGCGTAGATATGAGGGGGATCAGGGGGATATATCCCCCCATTGGAATCGATAATTGTTCAACATAACCAGTCATGCAAAGTAAGTTAAAGAAACGCACTCTGAAATTTAGTATACCTACTTCCTACGTGAATTAAGTCTTATAGTACTCACAGGGTTCCTAAAGGCATTGTCAATCATACATTCTATACCTATATTCTACGGGGAAAATACAAAGTCAACTTCATCTGAAAGAAATTGTTATTTCGGCAAATCACCTAATCTTTTGAATTTCTTTTTTTATATCGATTTTTAAAAAGTATTTTTTTACGTCTCTCACCAATTGATAATAATAGGTAAATGTGCAAGAAAAAGAGCTTCCATCCAGCTTTCCATCAATTTATTAAAATTTTAAAAATGAAGTGCCCGACTGGGTCGGACAAACTTGCTCTAATGTGAGACAGTGGTCTTGGCGTTTGAGATTTTGGAAAAAAAGCAGGGTAAAAACTAAGTATGTATATGAAATTTTATTGATCACTTAAAAATCAATAGTTAAAACATTTTTTGGAAAAAATGAAGTAAGCCATATAATTTTGTTAATTGTGGAGAATTTTATGAAATTTTTGTTTAAAAATCGTTCGACCAGTTTTTTCAAAAAATAGTTTTTTTTTGAAAACTTTTCCAAAATAAATTCCAATGTTTTTTAAAGAATGCCAACTTCTAGCACTTTTTAGTTTTTATCAGAAAAATAAAATTTTAAAAAAATAGCTTGGACCGTTTTTGAAAAAAAAATTTTTTTTTAATAACTCAAAAATTTTTTTTTCAAAAATTTAAAAAATTATATTATTTCGTCCTCTTCATTAAAAATTTCATCGAAATCCATCAAGTGGCTTACGAGAAAATCTGATTTTGAAAAACCGGTCCTATGGGAGGTACCGTTATAAGACTTTTCCTGAAAAATCTATTCCAACCAAAACATAAAGTTTGCACAGAAAACACTATTCAGAAAGTTTTATCAAAATTGTATTAGCCGTTTTTGAGAAAAATTAACTTTTCACTAAAAATCGTATGGCAGGAACCGTTATTTTTGGAGCTAGAATGCAAATTCCAAAAACCCCTCTGTAGGACGTCATAATAATACTATGTACAAAGTTTGAAGCAAATCGTTCTAGCCGTTTAGGCTGTAGGTAACTATACAGACAGACAGACACACGGACGGACAGACAGACAGAATTGTTGGACCCACTTTTTTCGAATCCTCTGATCGTAATGTCATGTTTAATTGTTAGAATTTTTTACGAACGCATAACTTGCCATATAGTACCTATAATCGCAAGTAAAAATGAGCGAAGTAGATCCATCCCCCCCATAGCGAAAAGCTATCTACGCCACTGGCGCGCGCACAAGTGTGGTGTCTGTGGGCCGCTTAAAACATTATGCGAAGTTAAAGTAAATGATTACTCTTAAAAATAACCAACAAATATTTTTAAGGACATCGATTTGGTACTTAAATAAAATATATTGCAAATTGGTGAAGGTAGTAGTAAAGAAAAATATTGTTCCAACCGTTTACAATATATTTAAAAGCAATAAATTATTAAAAGTAAAGAGGACGACTGCATCACACAAACTTGCTCTAATTTGTGTCAGTGTTTGGGACTTGAGATTTTGAAAAAATCATGAAATTTTATTAATCACTTAAAAATCACTAGTTAAAACGTTTTTGGAGGAAATGAAGTATGCCATCTGATTTCTTTTACTGTTTTGAATTTTAGGGAACAAAATTTTGAAAAACGTCGCGTCGGACCAGTTTTTTCCAAAAAACGATTTTTTTTTTTACTTTTCGAAAACATTATTCAAAATTTTTTTCAGTAACATCTAGCAGTTTATAGTTCTTATCATAACACAAAAATTTAAAAAAATGTTTAACAAACTGTTTTTGAAAAAATCAAAAATAAAAAAAACATTTTTTTAAACCTTAAGAATTAATGTTACAACTGTTTATAAATAAAAAGCACTTTTCACATTAGAAACTTTATCGAAATCCGTTAAGTGGTTAATGAGAAAATCTGATATGAAAAAATCGGTCCTATGGGAGGTATCACTATAAGCCTTTTCCTGAAAAATGTATTCGAACCAAAACATTAAGTTTACTCAAAAAACAGTATTCAGAAGGTTTAATCAAAATTTAATATAAACTTCACTCTGTAAATTTCTTGCACATTTTTTTTTATCAAAATCGAAAGAATAGTGCTTTACTGTTAATCCAGCACTGGTATGTTGTGCCGTGTTGGATAATATGTGACATTACTACACAAGGAAAGACGAAATAAATATAGTCAATTTCACGTACCACCCGCCGTGTCCAAATTGGGATAATGTTGACACAATGACAATTTATTGAAGGAAAATGTTGTCATTACTACGAGTATACTCGTACAGTTGAAGTTTTGTTTATTCATTGTTTCTTTTTTCATTTGACAACGTAGAATTCGAACTTTGTTGCTGTACCGTGAAATGTATCCATGTAACTAACCACAGATTAAATCAAAGCTAATTACAAATTTTCTATTTGGTGAGAATATTAAAGTTTTATAGAAAAGGATGATTAAAAAGATCGAATAAATTTGTATTATAGCTAGTTAGGTACGGTGGTACGGAGCCATGTTTCTAAATATGGCGCTATGGCTTTTTTTTGCAGTATCAGTTCTCGAAAGCAAGAAGCTTATATCAAGCATTAACTCACAATCAGAGATTAGCCAACACATATTATGTTCTCACTGGCTACATCATTTGGTGCAGGTGTTATAGTTGCAAAATATACAAATAGCATAACACAAGTACGACAAATAAATAGATTAATAAACAAATACATACAAAAACATTGAGAACATACAAAACATAAACTATGAGCGCGTGGTGAACTATTTTAATTTTTTTTAGACAAGTTTTACTAATATTATAAAATCAACAGTACTTTTATTTGAGTTAAAAAGCTTGCACATGTGGGTAAGAGGTTCATTCATGCAATAATTAGTACGTTTTTTGGGGCAATGTAACAGCTCTAAGCTACGAAGATGATGAGCCCCTCCGCGATAGTTAAAACTTACACAAGATTATAGATCGGGTGAGTCCAAGGATCCCATTAAATGATATTGAATAAACATAACATCATTGTTAATACACCTTTGTGGCAATGTTTGAATCTGTAGAAGTTGGATCCGGTGTTCGTACGGTGGGAGGTTGTAAGGATCTGCCCAGAAGAGACCCTTCAAAGCAAAACGAATGAAATTGCGTTGAACAGCCTCAATCCTATACACATCGTAGAAAGGCGACCATACCTGTGATGCATATTCTAGATGGGGGCGAACAAACAGTTATCATCCATTTTTTAATCGTGCAGCGTTGTTATACCAGAGTTTGAAACTTTGTCGAGTTTATCTATGGCAGTTGAAACTGAGTCTTTTGGGATTGGGTCTTCTGAAAATTAGTTTTTTTGAACTATGGTTCTTGAGATTATGACGGGCCCACGTTTCTGCAGGTCACTTTTTAGATTTTTTTTATTATTAGCAAGTTCTTTTATACACAAAACAATGTTGTTCCTTAAAATTTTCCAAAAAATCCTTTTGAGTTAAAAAAAAAATATTTTTGAATGTTAAAAACAAAACTGTGAAACATTGTTTTAAATTCTCTTTTCCTGATAAAGACCATACAATGTTCCAGAAATTCACATAGGTACCTACTCAAAAAAAATTGGAACATCTTTTAGAAACGTTAAAAAAAATGGAACAGAAATAAGTTGGGTTACTTTATTTTTTTCCCAAAAATATGTTTTAATTAGTAATTTTTAAGAGTATAATAAAATGTCGTGTGATTTTTAAAAAAAATTTTCTTCGCTTCGCCAAATGATGACACAATTATTTTTGTGAAATTTTTAAAACTGAAACTACTTAAAAATTTGCAAAAGGGAGTAAATGCATGTAAGTAAATACAAAGTATTTCTTATTATTTTAGAGAAATCAGTTGCCTTGGGTAGGTTTTAGTTTGTTCAGTGTTAAATGTGTAATAAAAAAACATTAAACGTACAAAATGGCCCCCTCAGTACTTGGCTAAAACGGCACAGTGCCATTTTAGACAAGAGCTCGATTTTCAACGCATCAAGTATCAACGGTCGACTACCTGACAGCCCTGGATGTAGGACTCAATGTCAAAAGCACTCGGACTAGTTTAAGGAAAAGAAAAGGGCTGGACGAAGGTTTCGAAATAAATTATAGTGCCAATTTGTATTTATAATTATCAACTTTGTTCCAGTTTTTCTTATTAAAGTTATTTAAAATGAATTGTTGATTCTAATTAGTATGTTTATTTTTCTTTAAATAAAGTTTATGTTCAATTGAAAATATATTTTGGTTTATTAGGGTAAAATAGCACCCTGTTATGCCAAGCAATTTTGGTGACTTGAATTTAATGTAGTTTTGAAAATTAAAATGTTTAAATACTTCTTAAAACTATTTTAACTTGGTAAGCTAAAAAATAAGCGTTATTTATACAACTTTGAAAAGATATAATACATGAAGTTAAAGCTGAAATTTAAAGCGAAATATAAAACATTTTCCTTAGAGGGGCCATTTAAGGTCACTTCCCCTACATTCACACATTAGAGTAAATTCATGCAACCCGCAGTCATGCAAATTATTTAATTTTGCTTAAGCCTGGGTCCAAATAATGGTTCATTTTTTTTCTCTTGATTTGAAGGGATTTGCACGGTTGGAAAGTTAAAAGATTTTTATTCAGTGCATTATTAAAAATATTTTAAGCACAAAAATGAGTTTTTAAGTTTTCGCTCATAACGGAAATCCGTTTTTAACAGTTTTTTATTTCAAAATAAACAAAACTGACTCATGTATTCACTTAAATTAATTTAAAACATTTTTAAACAGTTTAGGTACTTCAAGATAATAAGATTCACTTTTCTGCTATTTCCTATCAAAAACTAGATCAACGATGTGGACTTGAATTTGTAGTTAATGTTACAAAAGTTTTTTTCTAACTACAATGTTTTCAGTTTTTGTTTAAAAGGAAACACAATAGAAAAATCATTGTAACAATTTTGTTGTTCAAACTTTGTATGGCATTTTTGTATGCTTCCCTAGAGGCGAAGATAAATGGCATAAGTCAGATTATCAATTTTAGTATAAACTGAAAGAAAGACCATTGCAGGATCGGGTGAATTTCGTTCAATGTACATTTTATTTTCATGGACATTCGAATAGAAGGCACCGTATTTAGAATTAATTTATTAAAAGTAAATTTGTTACTACTATACCATTTCTTGGACAATAATAAGGCCTTCAGAGAGCCTATTGTTTTCTTATGAAGATCTAAACAACGAGCACGTGCTGCAGGAACTGTATTTGACATATTTAATTTTGCTTTCCTAAGAATAAATTTATTTAAATTATCAGATCGTAAGAGAATAAATCTCAATCAAAGAAATTTATTTATTTAATGCGTTAAAGACTAACGTTATTTTTTTTGCTTAAATATATACACATACATTATATCAAATTACAAATTTGTATTAAAAAATATATATTTAATACTCTTTAGGTTATCATTCACAGAAAAGATCAAAAAGTAATACCTATTAAATACTGAAATCAATTGATTTAAAGGACTATTCAAACCATAATTTGTTCTACTAATTATTGAACGTAAAGCAATTTGTCTTCTGAGGCTAGCTTGACTAAAACTGAAATTAAGTTGACCCAAAGCTGATGGTGATACTATCGAACCATTGACCAATTTTACTATATAACACAGCTGTAAATACTCTCTATGTTTAGAAAGCAGTGGAAGATTCAAAAGCTTAAGTCTTTGAACATAGGGTGGTAGTGCTACTCTGGGGGACCAAGGAAGAAAACGAAGGCAAAAACGCATAAATCTTCTCTGAATACCTTCGAGCCTATCGATATGTATTGAATAGTAAGGGGACCAAACAACACAACCGTATTCAAGTACAGGCCTAACAAAGGATATAAAAAGAAGTTTCAATACGTAGGGATCTTGGAAATCACGGGAAAATCGTTTAATGAACCCCAACATTTTATTGGCCTTTTTTTATAATGAAATCATAGTGGTCAGTGAACGTAAGTTTAGAGTCAAGGATAATCCCCAAGTCAGAAAAGTTAGATGGTCTTTTTAAAGGACTTGTGTCAAACATATAGTCAAAAGTAATTATATTGTTTTTGCGTGTAAAACTCATTGTTTTACATTTGTCTATATTTAAAAATAAATGATTTTTATTGCACCATTCCCTGAAATTTTGAAGATCTTCTTGCAGTTTTGAACAGTCATTAATAGAGGATACTTTTTTAAAGATTTTTATGTCGTCAGCATAAATGAGAATAGAAGAATTGTTTATAACAGAGGTCACGTCATTTATGTATAAAGTAAATAAAAGAGGACCTAAATGGCTTCCTTGTGGAACTCCAGAATTTACATAAAATTGTTCGGATGTCTCATTACGGAAAATAACAGCATAACATCTATTGTCTAAGTAAGAAGCGATCCACTTTAAGAAACGATCACAGAAGCCTAACTTCTTAAGCTTTATCAATAAAGTTTTGTGACACAATTTGTCAATTTTTTTTTTTTTTTTTTTTATATATAATGCACTCGCACTCAAAGGGATATTAATACCTTTATAATGAATTAACATGTGCGAGCGAGGAAAGAGAAGGAATAGAAAGATAGGAAAGAAAGGTGGTACAGTGGTTTGAGATTTTAGGTGATAATTATCTCATGGAAATTCCACGGGTGGCATCCAGTTGAAACTTGGGAAATAAATAAAAATTGCTGCCCCAGGCTGGGTTTGAACTCCAAGCCCTCAGGTTGAGCAACCAAGTACTACATCCACTGTACCATTGCCACAGTACTTCAAGATCTTTATATACACAAATCCGCTGGCCCGGATGGTATACTCCCTATTCTTCTGAAGAAGTGTTCTTCATATCTGGCAAAACCACTGCGTAAGCTTTTTCATCGCTCCTATCGTTCAGGAATCTTTCCTAGTAGATGGAAAACAGCATTTGTCCAGCCCATCCCAAAAAAAGGTGACTCCTCCTCCCCCTCCTCCTACCGACCAATTGCACTTACGTCCCTTCTTTCCAAGGTCATGGAAACGCTGATAAATCGTCAGCTCAAGAAATATCTCGAAGATCGGGAGCTTTTAAATGACCGTCAATACGGCTTTCGCAGCAATCGTTCCACTGGTGATCTGATGGCATATCTCACCGAACAGTGGAACAAATCTGTGCATCGCTTTGACGAAAGCAAGATTATTGCGCTTGATATTTCAAAGGCATTTGATAGAGTTTGGCATGAAGCTCTTTTATCGAAAATGCGTGCATTTGGAATCGATGATACTCTTATTCGTTGGATTAGAAGCTATCTTCTGGACCGATCAATACAAGTTGTAATAGACGGTTTCAAATCTGATCTCCACAAAATAAATGCTGGTGTGCCCCAGGGCTCCGTTCTGTCTCCGACTCTCTTTCTCATTTTTATAAATGATCTCTTGTCTGTGACTTCTAATCCATTAAATTGTTTTGCTGACGACTCAACCCTCAGCTTTTCATATACGTTTAATAATTCACGACCTTCGCCTTCGGACGTGTTATTACAACGAAATCGTATGATAAGCTCATTAAACTCCGATTTAAACAGCATTGTGAATTGGGGTACTAGAAATCGTGTGGAGTTTAATGCGCCGAAAACTCAATGCTGTCTTTTGTCGTTGAAGCTAAACATACCCCCTATGCCATTATCCATGAATGGTACTTGTATCGAGGAGGCCGAAAAGCTATCAGTACTCGGTATGTGTATCAGTGACAATCTTCGTTGTAATGATCATATACTTGAGATTGCCAAGAATGCTGCAAGATGCTTAGGATTTCTTAATAGATGCAAGAAGTTTTTCTCCCCTTCTGATCTGGCTACAATTTACAAAGCGTTTATACGCCCTAAACTCGAGTATAACTCCCATCTCTGGGCAGGTGCTTCTCAAACTTTTCTTCACCTGCTCGACAGAGTTCAGAAAAAAGCGTTAAAATTGATAGGAGAGAGAAGCATTATGGAAACATTTCCATCCCTCGAACATCGTCGAAATGTTTCATGTCTTTCCTTATTTTACAGATTCTTTTACAAAAAATGCTCACTCGAGGTAGCCAGTTGCGTTCCACCCCTTAAACATTTCCCCCGTAATACTCGTCTTGCTAGGAACGCTCATCAGTTTACACTTGAGCCCAATTTCGGACGTACCGTGAAATATAGAGATTCTTTCTTTAGCCGTACAGCACGAATGTGGAATGGATTGCCTGGCACAATTTTTCCTTGCCATTTTGATCTTCAAACATTCAAGATCAATGTTCATCGACACCTCCTTTCCCTCCCTTCCTAACTTCCTATCGCTCGCGCTGTGACTTATCATTAAAAGGGCTATAACAAATCCCTTGAGCGCGTGTGCATTATAAAAAAAAAAAAAAAAAAAAAAAACGAGTTCTTTAATTCTGATTTCAGTGTTTTCCGAAAAGATGTTTTAATCTCTAATGCTAGTCCTGATATAGATCCGCCTGGAAGCTTTTCACCCGGACGTGGTGTTTTGTTGGCACTTCATTCCAATCTCGATTCTTCCTTGGTTTTTATTCCTAACACAGTTAACCTTGAACTTGTTTGTGTTAAAGTCTGTGTATCTAAACGTTCCCTCTACATTTTGTGCTGTTACATTCCACCTGCCCAACCTACATCAGAATATGAGCTTCTAGTTAATGCAATTGATTATGTTGTTGATCTTTCTAATCCTGAAGATAACATAATAATCGTTGGTGACTTCAATCTTCCTCGTTTAAATTGGGAAATATCTGACGATGAAATTTATTTTATTTCATCCAACGCAAGCTCTGAGAAGGAAATCCTCTTTATTGACCGCCTCCTCTCTTCTGATCTCGCTCAAATGAGTGGTGTAAAAAACTGCCTGCAAAGACAATTAGACCTTATTTTCTCATCTGACGCTCAAAACACTGAAGTTATACAAAGTCACCATATCCTTTCAACAGTTATCATCCCCCCATTTCCCTCACTTTTGCTTTTGAGTGTGATTATATCCAACCGTACTCCCTCACGCCCCAATCATTTAACTTCCGTAAAGCAGATTATGATAAGCTTAACGACCTTATTGGGAATATTAACTTTGATTTCATCTCCAACGACTCTAACATTGATGTTTTGATTGCCAACTTTTATGAACAGATCCAAATTTGTTTTTCTCAATTCATCCCTCTACTGCCTCAAAAGAATTTTACCTCTTCTCCATCGTGGTATACTAAGGAACTCCGCTCATTTAGGAATAGGAGGAATAAACTTTGGAAAAGGTACCTTTGTTCGAAGTCGATTCATGATTTCAACAATTATGTCGCAGTTTTTAACAATTTTTCCAACCTGAGCGAGTCGGTATACGCCAGTTGCTTGCATCAACCTCTGTATCAGGTTGATGCACTCAAACCCACAGACCATACACAGACCGCCAACTCGTACTCCCCTTGCCTGAAACACCCTCGAAATATTTTTTCCTGTCTGTGAATACGTGTACATCTCTCTCTGTGAATTTTGTAATGGCAACTATACCTGCGTATGCCATTTATTTTTTAGGTGTGTTTGCTAAATGGGTTTTAAAAGCAAGAGAGAGCGTCACACTCTCAAAATAAATGGCATATCAGCTGATTTTTAGCTTGTGGGCAAAAAGAGAGACCATATGGTGAGTTGGCGGTCTGTATCTTCTTGGTCCGTGCTCAAACCACCCTTAATTCCTTAAACTTAACCCTGACCTCAGTAATTAATAAAATCCATCTGTTGAAGAATGACTTTTCTTCGGGTCCAGATGGGATTCCTGCTGTTGTTCTTAAAAACTGCGTCTCCAATTTAGCTCAACCACTCACTGATCTCTTCCAACTTTCCATTTCTCAAGGTCTATTTCCAACAAAACGGAAAGACTCTCTCATAATCCTAATTCGCAAAAAAGGATGTAAAGGAGATATCTCTAATTATAGACCCATTGCAAAACTTTCCTGCATAACCAAATTATTTGAGAGTTTAATAATGATATTTTGCTTCTTCATTGAAGACCACTTTTCTCACCTAAACAGCCTGGCTTTCTTAGCGGTAGGTCTACAACTACCAACCTAACTGAGTTTATCTCCAATACCATCTGCTCCTTGGAAGCTGGTAATGAGGTTGATGCGATTTCAGTAAAGCTTTCGATAAAATCTCCCATAGCATTATCATTTTCAAATTTAAATCCTATGGACTCCCGCCCTTACTGATATCTTGGATCCAATCGTATTTAAATGATCGTCGTCGTTACACTGTCCTTTTCAGGTCCTGCAGCTCCAACCTTATCTGCCCAACATCAGGAGTCCCTCAAGGAAGTCATCTAGGTCCCTTGATTTTTCTACTGACCATTAATGATGTGGATCTCATCCTTAAAGGATCTGACGTTCAGATTTACGCTGATGACATGCGAATTTCTAAAAATATTAAATCCACGATTTTCGATTACCTACTTCAAACTGACCTAAACAATTTTTTTACTTGGTGCCAACACAACACAACCTTCTTGAACTGAATGTTAACAAATGCCAAGCCATTACATGCTCCCGAAAACGCCCTCCTTTACCACAACGTCAATATTTTATTGACAATGAACCAGTTGCGATTGTCACTTCCATTCGTGACTTAGGTGTGATATGTGGAACGACCCATATAATCTTCCTCCTTACGAAAGCCGTCTTAAATTAATAAATATGCAAACTCTTAGTAGACGTCGCGATAATGCCGATATATTCTTTGCACACCAGCTTTTGAATGGAGTCTTTGATAGCGAATATCATCACAATAAATTTAAACCGAACACTCGGAATCATCATTTGAGGACCATTCCCCTCTTCTTTGTCCCTTTCCATCGTACCGAATATGGCCAAAATGAAATAATTACTAGAATAATTCGAAAAGTAAATAATTCCAACATTTTTGACTTAAACCTATCTAAATCCTCTCTCAAACTAGCTCTCCAATCCTAATTTTCCTTCTATCCTTTGAATCCTTATCTTTTTCTTCACCTTAGCTATAAGATTGTACGAGCTTGTACTAAGCGAAATAAATAAATAAATAAATAAAACGAAATAAATACTCGTATGTAAATAAATTGGTGAATGCACATTTGATGATGATGACGTCGAAGGCCAACAACGAAGTTGAGTGGGCAGGATCTATTCGTATGCAACATTGTCGAAGGTTTTGGTAATGTCGACACATGTGACATATTAGTGAATACATACACTGTTTTGCAAGTAGATAGAAGTCATATAAAAGTGCTCCTCAGTTATTTTCAAATAAAATCAGTTAAAAGTAACAATAAATTACCAAATAATTTCAAGCAATTTATTTAACAGCTTTTTAAAAAATCTATGCTAAAATTGGCTGATATTCAGGTAATCTTGATATTAAAAAAAGGAAATAAACTTCCCTGAGCCATTTTGCAAGTCACATGACCGAAAACAAAAGAGACATCCACCAAACTTCACCTGAAGACTCAAACAATTCCGGACACGATTATAGAAGAACCCCAAAAATATTTAGAGCTAACTCAATCATGTCGATTTCATCCACTGATTTTGAAAGAATCAAATCAATAATTGACGATTCTCTTTCCACTCAACTTGCGAAAGCAATCGATATTTTAGCAACAAAGGAGGATGTCAACAAATTGAATGCAGAAATTAACGTTCTTCGAATTCAAAATGAAGTCCTAACGCGACAAATAAATCAGTTTGAAGCCCGATGTAATACACTAGAAGAGGAACTTGAGTCCCAAAATCGTGAAATTAGAGGAAAAAATATTATTATAACGATCCCAAATGAAAATCACGTCGACCCACAGGAAAAAGTTGAAAGCACAATGAGAATCTTGCTTGGAGACGTTCACCCGCAGAACATATCGAACGCAGTGAAATTAAGTGAAAACAGAAATATTATCAAACTTAAAATCGACACTGGTTCTAATGAAATCGCTTATAAAATGATAAACAATTCCTCTAAACTAAAAGGCACCGGTGTATATATCCAACGCGATCTATCGAAACTAATGCAAACGAAACGCAGAGTCCTTCTAGGCTATAGAAAGATTATAAAAACGCACTACCCGAACGAAAACATACAAATTAAAAACAACAATATTATTATTCGCAAGAAGACATTTTATTTAAACAATTTTTATATTCTTAAATATGATAAATTTGATGGGGAAGAAGCATTACAAGAAATGTTTGGAATGAAAATGAATTTTGATGCTGTCAAAGATCTGTCAATGTCATCCGCCAACAGACGTCGAAACGATCGTACTAGATTAACAGATGCTACTCCACCAGGGATGTCGCCTGGAAAAAATTTACCAGGGAGTAGCACCTTAGTACGCGATTGAGAATTAGCAGCCGTCAGCACAATACTAAACTTTAATTCAAATATTTTAGCATATAATATCTCAGGTCTTAATAATAAATTATTATTTCCTGATTTTTTTCAATTACATTAAAACTTTCGATTTATTTTTTCTCTTCGAAACATACATAACCAATGAAAACATACAAAAATTTAAGAATTACTTCAATGGATTCAAACTTTATATTAAAGGTGCAATAAAATCATCAGTTAAAGGAAGAGCAAGCGGTGGTAGTATCTATGGAATAAGAACAACATTACTTAAAACATATGAATTTGTTCAATATGAAGAAGTTACAGTTGTCAGACTTATTCAAAAAAAGAATATGTTCATAGTGCCTGCCTACATCAATTGTAATAAGTGGAACGATGATTATGAAAAATTGAGTGAAATTATGTGTCAACTGTCCGGGGAAAGCATTTTGGTAATTGGCGATCTCAACGCCCGGACATGCAATAAACAAATTACAACAGTAAACTCAATCGAGAACCCGCTAATTTCATCATCTTCCAGGATATCAAAGGATGATGTTTGTAACAGAAATGGGGAAAACCTCTTAGAACTGCTGCAAATGTACGACTGCGTCATATTAAATGGATGCACAAACGGAGATCTTGAAGGCCACTACACATTTGTTGGAGGACAGTGTAAATCGGTGATTGACTACGGGGCAGTAAATGGTGACTGGTTGGACTTAGTTTCAACTTTTGAAGTGCAGTGCAAAACATACTCAGACCATATGCCCATTGTGTTGAAATGGACGAACGAACCAATAACTCAACAAAATGAACTTAAACTTCTTCCGAAACTTAAATGGAAATGTGAACAATTATGTTCTTATCAAAACAAATTGAATAAACATCTGTCCGAAATCCCTGCAAACTTCAATTCTATCGAAAAATTCTCAAATGCAGTAACATCTAGTATAAGGAGCTCCTCACAAACACAAAATCAAACTCCCACAATTAAATTTAAACAGAAATGGTTTGATTATGAATGTGTTAAAGCACGACGAAAATCATTCACTTTTTTACATGCTCTACGTAAATGCTACAATGAAGACCTGAAGAGATGGTATTTAGAATCAAATGCTAGGTATAAGAAGCTATGCTCCCTTAAAAAAATTGAATTTCAAAACAACCAAGCACGCTCGCTAGGCCTCATTAAAAACCCAAAAGAGTTTTGGAAAACAGCCAAAGAAATAAACGGATCCAACTTCATAATAGGCGTGACTATATCTGCAGAAGATCTCGCTTTGCACTTCAAAGGGTTACTTTTCAACAGCTCGAGTTTACAATTCGCATATGCCGAACCGTTAGTGCTAGACGAAATTCTTGATTCGGAAATAACAGTTAATGAAATTCAAAATGTTATTAATAAAGCGAAAAATGGAAAAGCACCCGGTGAAGACGGTATACCGTATGAATTTTTCAAAAACGCCTGTCCGACATTGAACAATAAGTTAAAGCACCTTTTTAATGAGATATTGGGCCCTATCATGGTAACCGATCGGAGAATCCTCCGACCGGGGAAATATTCCGATCGGAGCATTTATTGTGTTCATGGTAACCGAATCGGAAGAGAAATACAAATGCGTACCAACGCGCATGCCATGGCATGAGGAAAACAAAAAAATAAAGTATGAACCTCCTTTGTAGTCGAATAAAACTGCACAGCGCAGCTGTATTTTTAGGGGATGAAATACATAACACAAGCAGAAAACCTCAAACAAAGGAAAAAGAATAAAAAAAAAAAACAAATACACAAGAAATTAAATAGTTTGTATTTTTTTATTACCATCCGACAAAGGTCCGCAAGTAATTTGCTGCCGGAGACAATCGAGAGAAATACAAATATAAAAAAGCCATGCATCGCATGAATTCGCTGTGCGTCATTGTCATTTTGACATTTTCAACGCATGCTTTATTATTTTTCGGATGTGTGTCCGATTTATCAATCGGAGAGGTACCATGATACAAAATTCGTACATTTCGCCCGAATTAGAGACAATTTTTCTCCGATCGGTTACCATGATAGGGCCCATTAGCAACAGCAACAATTCCAACCTCATTCAAAAAATCCGTGATATTTCCAATCCATAAAAAGGGTGATTCTAATAATCCTGAAAATTACCGTGGAATCTCATTCATGAATACTATTGCTAAAATTTTTTGCGGTGTACTTGTAAGCAGGCTTGAAAATTGGGTTGATCATCACAATATTCTTACGGAACTTCAAGCTGGTTTCAGAAGAAACTACTCAACTGTCGACCAAATTTTTTGTCTCACCTCAATAATAAAAGCATTTCAAGCTAGAAAAAAGAAGGTTTACTCATTTTTCGTCGACTTAAAAGCAGCTTTTGACCTTGTAAACCGAAATGCACTATTATACAAGCTGTCACAAATAGGTCTTTCCTCAAAATTTACCAAAGTCCTGAAAGAAATGTATACAGGCACGCAAGCAGCAGTATGGGATGGATCAGCTTACTCTCAGTGGTTTGATACAGACTCGGGAGTTAAACAAGGTTGCCTTTTAAGTGCGCTACTATTTTCGCTCTTTATAAATGACATAGTCTCGTGTATACCCGGTGGAATTAATATTGCTGATACTAACGTTAATGTACTTTTGTATGCGGATGACCTGGTTCTACTATCGGAATCTACTGATAACCTACAACTGATGATTAACCGCCTTTCAAATTATTGTGAAACGTGGGGTCTCTCTATAAACATTGAAAAATCAAAAATTATGGTCTTCTCACATAGCTCCCGAAGTTTAAATAGATACAAATGGTACTACAAGGGCAACGAGATTGAAGTTTCTAAGGAATATAAATACCTGGGACTGAAAATAATTTCGGTTTTAGATTTCAAAAACCACCACGAAGGGAAAGTTGCTGCTTCCCAGAGTTTGGTTAACATGACGTGGCGAAAAATATTCTCTAACAAAAATATCACTCTTTCATCCAAGTACAAAGTCTTCGAAAGCGTAGTAAAATCAACACTCTGTTATGCTGCTCAAATTTGGGGAACAGATGAATTGGAAGTGATTGAAAAATTTCATCGAAATTTTCTGAAAAAAATGTTTCATCTACCAACAAACACCCCAAACTATGCATTGTATCTCGAAACTGGCCTGCCTAAGATTTTTACATATACTCTCAAGCTACAAGCAGACTTTATCTTAAAAATTGCTTCACATTCTGATACTCGTCTAACGAAAAAAATGCTTCATTACGAAAATAGAAACAACGACTGGTGGATGGTAAAATGGCAAAATATTGCCTCTTATTATAACATTGTTTTGGACTGGAACTTCAGTAACCTAAACTCATTAAAAGAACAACTTTACTCCTTAATACAAATCAATGAAGACTACACTCGTAACGCATTTATTGAAGAAGCACGACAATCTGAAAGCAGAATTATGTATTCGCAATTAAATTATCACCTCTGCTGTAACAACTACTTTCAAGATGAACTGGGCTATGAAGAAATATCGTTGCTGTTTAAATCGAGATGTGAGCTCATCTACCTAAACGGCAGTACATACAATGGTAGTTTCAACCAATTTTGCACGCTGTGCAACATGAAGGCCAAGGAAGACAACTTTCATTTCATAAGCATTTGTCCAATCTTCAAACATCAAAGACTTGCATATCAAGGAAAGGAACGTTTTACCATGCTGGAAACATTAGACATTTTAAACGGAAGAAACTGGAAAGACTTGTGTAGTTTTCTAAAATCTATTATTAAATACAGAAACCTGTTAATGACTGAGTATATTTGAAATTAATTTTTCCTTTTTATTGCGTTTATATAACTTATCATTACAATAATATTATATTGCCATTCAAGCTGACGGCTACGCCAAAGCTATCTCAAATTCATAACCATACCTAAAATATGTAACTTAATAATGGTCCAATAAATGAATTACTTACTTACTTACTTATTAGTGAATACACATTTGATGATGAAGACGTCGAAGGCCAGCAACGAAGTTGGCAAAGTGGTGGACAAGGCACTTGCCAGAAAGTCTTTGAAAATATCTGAAAGAAACAAAAATGTATGTTTTTAGAAATGTACAGATTATTTGGTTGCAATATGAAATCTTACCTTTCAAAGAACTCTCACAAATCTAAGGATCAGGAGTTTGAGGGCAAAGTGGTGGACAAGCCACTTGCCAGAAAGTCTTTGAAAATATCTGAAAGAAAAAAACAAATTTATGTTTTTAGAAATGTACAGATTATTTGGTTGCAATATGAAATCTTACCTTTCAAAGAACTCTCACAAATCTAAGTATCGGGAGTTTAAGGGCAAAGTGGTGGACAAGCCACTTGCCAGAAAGTCTTTGAAAATATCTGAAAGAAAAAAACAAATTTATGGTTTTAGAAATGTACAGATTATTTGGTTGCAATATGAAATCTTACCTCTCAAAGAACTTTCACAAATCTTAGGATCGGGAGTTTGAGGGCAAAGTGGTGGACAAACCACTTGCCAGAAAGTCCTTGAAAATATCTGAAAGAGAAAAACAAATTTATGTTTTTAGAAATGTACAGATTATTTGGTTGCAATATGAAATCTTACCTTTCAAAGAACTCTCACAAATCTTAGGATCGGGAGTTTAAGGGCAAAGTGGTGGACAAGCCGCTTGCCAGAAAGTCTTTGAAAATATCTGAAAGAAAAAAAAACAAATTTATGTTTTTAGAAATGTACAGATTATTTGGTTGCAATATGAAATCTTACCTTTCAAAGAACTCTCACAAATCTTAGGATCGGGAGTTTGAGGGCAAAGTGGTGGACAAGCCACTTGCCAGAAAATCTTTGAAAATATCTGAAAGAAAAAAAACAAATTTATGTTTTTAGAAAAGTACAGATTTTTTGGTTGCAATATGAAATCTTACCTTTCAAAGAACTCTCACAAATCTTAGGATCGGGAGCTTAAGGGCAAAGTGGTGGACAAGCCACTTGCCAGAAAGTCTTTGAAAATATCTGAAAGAAAAAAAACAAATTTATGTTTTTAGAAATGTACAAATTATTTGGTTGCAATATGAAATCTTACCTTTCAAAGAAATCTCACAAATCTCAGGATCGGGAGTTTGAGGGCAAAGTGGTGGACAAGCCACTTGCCAGAAAGTCTTTGAAAATATGTGAAAAAAAGAAACAAATTTATGTTTTTAGAAACGCACAGATTATTTGGTTGCAATATGAAATCTTACCTTTCAAAGAACTTTCACAAATCTTAGGATCGGGAGTTTGAGGGCAAAGTGGTGGACAAACCACTTGCCAGAAAGTCTTTGAAAATATCTGAAAGAAAAAAAACAAATTTATGTTTTTAGAAATGTACAGATTATTTGGTTGCAATATGAAATCTTACCTTTCAAAGAACTCTCACAAATCTCAGGATCGGGAGTTTGAGGTACAAAGTGGTGGACAAGCCACTTGCCAAAAAGTCTTTGAAAATATCTGAAAGAAAAAAATAAATTTATGTTTTTAGAAATGTACAGATTATTTGGTTGCAATATGAAATCTTACCCTTCAAAGAACTCTCACAAATCTTAGGATCGGGAGTTTGAGGGCAAAGTGGTGGACAAGCCACTTGCCAGAAAATCTTTGAAAATATCTGAAAGAAAAAAAACAAATTTATGTTTTTAGAAAAGTACAGATTTTTTGGTTGCAATATGAAATCTTACCTTTCAAAGAACTCTCACAAATCTTAGGATCGGGAGTTTAAGGGCAAAGTGGTGGACAAGCCACTTGCCAGAAAGTCTTTGAAAATATCTGAAAGAAAAAAACAAATTTATGTTTTTAGAAATGTAGAAATTATTTGGTTGCAATATGAAATCTTACCTTTCAAAGAAATCTCACAAATCTCAGGATCGGGAGTTTGAGGGCAAAGTGGTGGACAAGCCACTTGCCAGAAAGTCTTTGAAAATATGTGAAAAAAAGAAACAAATTTATGTTTTTAGAAACGCACAGATTATTTGGTTGCAATATGAAATCTTACCTTTCAAAGATAGAATCTTCTTGAATAGTAAAATTAATCGTGTTAAGGTGTGAATAATTTTGTTGCGAACAGTTATTAACCATGGGTTCATTGGAATTGCTAACTAAATATGCATCTTTGAAGAAATTTGCAAACATGTTTGATATATCACTTGAGTCATTACTGGTTACATTTTTGAAGGACATAGAGTTGGGGAAAGCCATCAGTATTCCTTTTACTACTGACGAAGTTCCAAAAGTTTTTAGGGCTGTGTTTTAATTCACTCTCAATTTTTTAAACATAATTAGAGTATAAGGCATTCGAGTATTCTACAAACAAATCTTTTAGTTCCGAGTAAATGCTATAATCCTCATCAGCTCTGGATTTACTAAAAACTAGCCAAGCTTTGTTTCTTCTATTTTTCTGATTTTTAATGTGATGGTCAAACCATGGAGGATTATTCGATTTTGTAATATTATATCGTAACTGAGTAGTTTTATATAAGCAGTCGAAAATTTGGCTATATAACTTTAAACACATTTCATTTACAGTACAGTTAAGAAACAATTGATTCCAGTTTACATTGCTTAGTAAATTATCAAGAAGATCAAAATTACATTTTTTAAAATTAAATTCAAGTTTTTCATTAGAATTAGTGGATGCCTTGCATATGTTTACATTTATCGATATATCTAACGCAGGATGGTGTCTACCTTCGTCTAGTAATAATATGTCAGCCGGAGTTACAGCTAAATTGATGCAATAGCAGAGCAAAAAACAAACAATCCAAAAAGTCCATTGAATAAATTAATACTTACTTTCTAATCAAATGATTTACTTTGATATTGAATACCGTTAGAAATGTAAACGGATTTGACTTATTGAGTGGATATTGGTCGAATGGAGATTAGATACAGTTAAGTAGCTGTTCCATTTTAATCGATAGCATTATTTTTTTCTTGTCTTGTGACATCTATTATGTATGTATGTATATATAATTCTCGTATCACGTTGTTGTGCGCGATGAACTTCGAAACTCTCCAACCGATTTTTTTTAATGTGCCTAAGATAGTATAGATTTTATAATTGGAAAATTGACAAAAAATTAAATAAAAGAAAACTATTTTCCAAATTCCAATACACTAAAAGCCCACTTATCAAAACTGAAAAATTATTTTATTTAAACATCAATAAATCGGAATTTTATATATTAGTTTATTGATATTTCAAATAATTTTTAGGGTTCCGTGCCCAAAGGGTGAAAACGGAACCCTATTACTATAAGACTTCGCTGTCCGTCTGTCCGTCCTTCACAAGGCTGTATCTCATGAACCGTAAAACTTAGACACTTGAAATTTGGACAGATGATCATGGCCGTCTTAGGCCATACCGGGGCCCTTGTGCACATAAGAACTCGGGGCCCTGTTGGAAAGTTAAAAAGGTGATTGAGAAATACATTTTGTATGTATAGACCAAATTTCAATGCAATTTATTGGAATAGAATCGAAAAAAGTAGAGTGATGTTTGAATGTTTTTCCATCGCATGTTTTTCCACAAAGAAAACAGCAAAAACGGTTTGCCGATGGCATTAGTTGCCAGTGCTTGTAAATGTGTGTTCATTCATCGACAGAGTAGATAAAAGTGTAATGTAATGTAAAGACGGTTTTCCAAGATGCGGATAGGCAACGTACAGCTGACCGTGCGAAAAACAGTGAAATTCGAGGTTAATCCCACAGACTTCCAACGGTTGGCCTTGCGTTTTTTGATTGTCATCGCAAAAGCCAATATAAAGGGGAACTAAACTCGCTTAAATTGGAATGGACGATCAGTTAGAATAATCGGATTTCGTGGGATAAGGACTTCCGCTTCTTTGAACCTTGTCACTTTCAGCTTTTAATTATGCAGCAGAGTTCCTGGCACATTAAGTGAGCTCAAAAATTCCTGCGGATAGTTGGTCACTTCATATTCTTCAGTCGCGCTGTCAACGGATTCGTGTGAATGCAGTTCTCCAGCGCTTTGACTTTGAATTATGAATTTCAAGCTATCGACGATCTTATTCTTCACTGTTAGTATTACCCATTCACTAATCCAATCGAGATATTTATATTTTTGTGCAATGCCGGGAACACTTTGTTGATGAGCCCTTCCTTCGACTAGGCTGTGAACTCTCAAAAATTTGCTTAAACGATATCAATCTAGTCAAAACATCAACGGGAATTTGGCCATTGTTAAGCGCCAGCAGTTGTCTCGTGAATACGTCAATTGATAGGTCGCTCTTTAATGCGACTCTCATATTCGTAGTCAATTTCAACATTTTGTCTCGAATCACTTAAAAATCTTTTCATCGTTTGATCAATTGCCTCAAAGCTCGTTTTTGAGCCATCGTACACTCATCCCAGACGACGATTTTGCATTCTCGCGTCAATTGCGCTTCCGCCGAATTCCTGGTCATTGTGCACGTTGGCTTGTCAATAGTGAGAAGATTCATATACAGGGTGATTCACGAGCGTTGTGCCAAAAAGCTAGAGCGTGTAGGTTGAGTTGAGACAAGAAAAAAATCGTATGGGACGGGGCGTCTATCCCCCCCCCCGTTTAGCCAGGAGGGGTTTTTAAATTAAATTGTTTTAACGAATAGTTTAAAAAATATAAATTTTCAAACTCAAAATTTTGAACAAAAAATTGAAAAAATAATTTTAAAACTAATTTTTTTCAAAATTTTACTTAATTAAGTATAATTTTTGTTCTCAGAGTTCAATGCTCCCATTAATCTCTAATCCAACACTGAAAATCGTATGGCTCTACGACTTTTTGTTGCCAAGGTATTCAAAAATAACCGAACCTACATCTTCACAAAACCACGAAAAAATTGGCTAAATGATCACTTGTGCCATCCCGTAAGGCTAGATTTTCTTGTTTTTGTGAAGAAGTAGGTTCGGTTATTTTTGATTACCTTGGCAACAAAAAGTCGTAGAGCCAAACGGTTTTCAGTGTTGGATTAAAGATTAATGAGAGCATTGAATTCTGAGAAAAATTATATACTTAATTACGAAAAATTTTGAAAAAAATTAGTTTTAAAATTATTTTTTCAATTTTTTTTTTTCAAAATTTTGAGTTTGAAAATTTATATTTTTTAAACTATTCGTTAAAACAATTTAATTTAAAAACAAAATGAAAGAAAAAGTTTTTGGCTTTCCAAAAAAGTATAACACGGTGTTGTAAACGAAGCCGCTGATTTTTAATATTTTTTTTACACGCTCAAGCTTTTTGACACAACGCTCGTGAATCACCCTGTTTAGCTTCAAAGTGAAATGTGCAGTTCAACCGCCTTCCAGCAAGGTGGCACAATGCCAGAGGGCAGCCAACGCCATTTGAGATCTTGACCGAATTGTTACCAGAAATATTGAATAAAAAAGGTTGTTTCATCCATTGAGCATATCAGCCTTTTGGGGCCCCCGTCTAGATAGGGGCCATGGGCACGGGCCGCGTGTGCCCATATGGTAAAGACGGCATTGCAGATGATGTATTATTGTGTTCCCTATAACAACAACTACTAAAAACTAAATAAAATAAAATATTTATGGGGGCTCCCATACAACAAACGTAATTTTTTTGCTAGTTTTTGCTATGTTTGTCCGTCCATCACCAGGTTGTCTCTTTTCTTCTTTAGACATTTCTTGAAGTCTGTCCCTGTTAGTTCTTCTTTTTGCTGATTTGCGACTTTTCCTTCACTCACAAAAACAGCTTTACCTACATGTAAATTCCAGAAATTCTTTTAGAAGAAAAGAGGCAACATATGTATAATGTATGCTTTTAAAGCTAAGTTTTCTTCTATTCGTGTTCGAATTCGAATTCGACTAGAAACAAAAAATAGAAAAAAAAAAAAAAAACAAAATGTCAAACCACAATCAACAAGTCGGTATTAGATTCTCTCATAAAATAATATAACATCAGGATTAATTGTTTTCAAACGTAAATTCTTCTTTATTTTATTGTGAATGGAGGTGATTTGAGTGATTTCTAGAAATAGTAAAAAAAAACACTGTGCTGAGAAAAAAAATTACTGCAATTTCTCAGTGAAATATTTAAACAAGATTGGCAAAAGACACTAACTTAGTGACAGTTTGTTTAGGAAAGATCGCGCCAAAACTGTTCTCGTTTGTGTGAGTGAGAAACAGCTTGACCTACAGGCATATAAATTCCAGAAATTCTTTTAGGAGAAAAGAGCGAACCTATGTATGCTTTTAAAGCTCAGTCATTGTATATACATTTTTATAGTAATTTCATGGAACATTTTATTTTAGTTCTGAACGTCGTCAATGGCGGCACTAGTTGTCTTGTCTACTTTACATCGAATTTCTTTTATTATTGTTTTTGCTTCCCATGGAGTTTAGACAAATACCACTCAAATTTCTCTCCAATTCAAGCTTATGAACGTCGTCGCTAGATGCCGCACAAAACGTTCCGCTTCTTGGGAATACTATAAAATATAAATACAATGGCTCAGTCATTGTATTTATATTTTATAGTATTCCCAAGAAGCGGAACGTTTTGTGCGGCATCTAGCGACGACGTTCATAAGCTTGAATTGGAGAGAAATTTGAGTGGTATTTGTCTAAACTCCATGGGAAGCAAAAACAATAATAAAAGAAATTCGATGTAAAGTAGACAAGACAACTAGTGCCGCCATTGACGACGTTCAGAACTAAAATAAAATGTTCCATGAAATTACTATAAAAATGTATATACAATGGCTCAGTTTTCTTCTATTCGTGTTCGAATTCGAATTCGAATAGAAAACAAAATAAGAAAAAAAACGAATGTCAAAATAAAGAACAAGAAGTCGGTATTAGATTTTCTTACCGACCAAATTTTAAAATCTTAAAAATTAATATAAATAATAATAACTTCTTATTAAAAAAAAATTCTATATAATTGCTTCTTGCTGCTTCTTCTTCTGTTGCTAATACTGAATCACTGAATTAATTATGAATTATTAAAACTACTGTTAATCCTAAGATATTAAATTAAACTTACAAAAGAAGTACTAGGAGGTCTCGATCTGATTTTAAAGAAGTTATTATTCATTTATACATATATATTTATTTTTGAGACGTTAAAAATTAATTGCAAATTTAATACTGACTTCTTGTTCTTTGTTTGACATTCGTTTTCTTTTCTATGCGAATTCGAATTCGAACACGAATAAAAGAAAACTGAGATTTAAAAGCATACATAGGTTGGCTTTTTTCTTCTTTCCGGATTTCTGGAATTCTTGAATTTACATCCATAGCTGTCTCTATTTCTTCTTCTTTTTGCTGATTTGCCAGTTTTCTTTCACTCACACAAACAAGATCATTTTTGGCGCGATCTTTCCTAAACAAACTATCAGTTCGTCGTCTTCTGCAAATCGTAATCGCCTGTTACAATGAGAAATTTAAGCAAGTGTTTATTGAATAAAATAAATGTTTAAGGGGGCTCTCATACAACAAACGTGATTTTTTTTGCTGTTTTTTGTACGGAACCCTTCGTGCGCGAGTCCGACTCGCAGACTCGCACTTGCCCCTATTATTTTTTTAGTTTTGCGAAGTGTGCTTAGTGTATTTTAAGAGCCGACCAAACATTATTTTTCGCCCAAAGGTTGCAAGTCATTTTTAATAGTTATTCTGCTATTCAAGACGGAAAAAAATGCAACAAATCAATAACAAATTTATTTATTTTAAAATATTTCTTTAGGCGTTTTTCTTTTCCAGTTCACAGCAGAGTCTGAGTTGTCAAAAAAATGAGAATTTCTTTTTTGCTTTAGAGAGTTCAGGGCATAGAAATCGTATTTCTTTTCTTCTTCAGAGTGTGTTCAGACTGCGCTCTACGAGCTTCTAATAAAAAGATGGGGCACACTGAGCTAAAAGCTGAACAAAAATATAAACGTCAAAAGTGGACGATTCGAAACAAATTCAATTGACAAAAAAAATTCTTAGCGGGCGGCTGCAAATAAAAAGAAAATGCACGACTGGGTCGGACGAACTTTCTCTTATGCACGCTAATCGCCTTTTTATTAAAAATTAATTTTTTTGGAAAACCTTGTTTTAAGGGCTTAAGAGTTTTCTTGGAAAAACTACGTAGGCAATAATATTGCGTTGCTTTAAACATATCTATCTTGGAAAAAAATATTGTAAATCGTTCGGCTAGTTTTTTTTTTAAAAGGTTATTTTTGAAAAACTTTTGGAAAAAATATTTTGAAATTTGTTCGAGTATGTAAATTTATGGCGATTCGTGGTTTGCATCTGAAAAAATAATGTTTACAAAATTCAACATTACCCGTTTCCAACATATATTTCGAAATATGTTTGAGAATTTTGAAATGCCATATCAATAGCGTTATAAATGGTTTCCTGTGCGCAACATTTTATTGAAATCGGATTTATAGTTTACGAGGAAACTTGATTTGAAAATTTCGGTTCTATGAGAGGTATCGTTATAACAAAAATTCTGAAAAATAGTTTCCAACCGAAAGATAAAGTTATTTCAAAAAAATAGCATTCTGAACGTTTTTGTGAAAATCGTTCGAGCGATTTTTGAAAAAATCAAACTTTTTGTTTAGGATTGTATGGTCGGTACCGTTATATTTGGACCTAGGTCATAAATGAAAAAAGACCCCCCTAGAGAATTCCAAATAAATAGTAAATACCAAATTTGAGCAAATCGGCCCATCCGTTCAGGCTCTACAGGTAATATCATGTCATCGTAATGTCATGTTTGATTGTTAGAATCATATTTTTTGCACGAATTCATAACTTGCCTTATAGTATACCTATATTCGCAAGTAAAAACTTAAAATGGTCTACGAAGGTATTTCAAATGTTAAAAAAGAAACTTGTTCCAGTTTTTTTTTAACTAAGTGCTTACATTCGTTTCATAAATAATTCAGAGCGCTATTCACAGCATACTTCTGAAGAGGTGTTCTTCATCGCTGGCAAAACCACTGCGTAAACTTTTCCATCGCTCCTATCGTTCAGGAATCTTTCCTAGCAGATGGAAAACAGCATTTGTCCAGCCCGTCCCTAAAAAAGGTGACTCCTCCTCCCCCTCCTCCTACCGACCAATTGTATTTACGTCACTTCTTTCCAAGGTCATGGAAACACTGATTAATTGTCAGCTCAAGAAATATCTCGAAGATCTGGAGCTTCTAAATTACTGACAGTACGGCTTTCGCAGCAATCATCCACTGGTGATCTGATGGCATATCTTACCCAACTGTGGAACAAATCTTTGCATCGCTTTGGCGAAAGCAAGACTATTGGGCTTGATTTTCAAAGGCATTTTATAGAGTTTGGCTTTATCGAAAATGCGTGCATTTATTATCGATGATTCTCTTATTCGTTGGATTAGAAGCTATCTTCGGGACCATTCAATAAAAGTTGTATTAGTCGGTTTCAAGTCTTACTTCCACAAAATATATGCTGGTGTGCCCCAGGGCTCCGTTCGGTCTCCGACTCTCTTTCTCATTTTTATAAATGATCTCTTGTCTGTGACTTCTACTCCATTAATTTGTTTTGCTGACGGCTCAACCCTCAGCTTTCCATATAGGTACATTTGATAATTCACGGCCTTCGCCTTCGGACGTGTTATTACAAGGATACCGTAAGCTCATTAAACTCCGATTTACACAGCTGGGGCTTAAGAAATAGTGTTGAGTTTAATGATTCGAAAACTCAATGCTGACTTTTGTCGTTAAAATTTAACATACATCTATGCCATTATCCATGAATGCTACTTGCATCGAGGAGGCCGAAAACCTATCAGTACTCGGTACGTGTATTAGTGACAACCTTGGTTGGAATGATCATACCTATACTACTTGAGATTGCCAAAAATGCTGCAGGATGCTTATAGGCTTCCTTAGTAGATTCAAGAAGTTTAACACCCCTTCTGATCTGGCTACAATTTACAAAAGCGTTTATACGCCCAAAACTTGAGTATAACTATCATCTCTGGGCAGGTGCTTTTCAAACTTTTTTACACCTGCTCGACAGTTTCAGAAAAAAGCGCTTAAATTGATAAGAGAGAGAAGCATTATGGAAACATTTCCATCCCTTGAACATCGCCGAAATATTTCATGTCTTTCCTTATTTTATCTTTTCTTCTACAAAAAATGCTCACTCGAGGTAGCCAGCTGCTTTTCACCCCTAAAATATTCCCCCGCAATTGACATTTCAACTGTCAGTGGTGAAAGTACAATACAATTTAAGCTCCTAGTAAATTTAAAATCTTGCGCTCCTTTTTAACTTAAAACTTGTTTTTTTATAGTTCAAAATTTTCGTTTTGATCTTCACAACACTTTTTGCTAAAAAGATTTCTCCTGCTTGCCTAAGGTAGGAAGTATTTTAAGAATTAAAATTACAAATTATATTTTCGCAATACGGGACTTATCTATGACCGGCAACAAAGGAGGCATAACTGACATCTCTCCAGAACCAAATAATATCACCAAAAAACATAATTCAAGTGTATTTGCCAATAAAATGGAAGTGGTAAAAATGTCAGTAGTTCAATTAAAGGAACTTCTAAATGAAACAATTTCCGAACAAATAAAAGACTTGGCAACGAAATTTGATATCGCAACCTTAGCGTTGGAACTAGATGCATTAAGGGTGGGTCTACCTCAGAACAGAACTTAAACGCCATGTAAATTGTGTTCTATGTGGTAGTGCGATATTCTTTTCTCTTCGTTATATTGTTTTTGGTATACTCATTTACTCTTGTTCTCTTTTCAAAATAATTTTGTGATCTTCCATCTTCCGCTTTCCGCAGTCGCAGTGAACTCACAATAATTATTATTCTCAAAGCGGTGCGGTGCGGTGGTGGCGCGCACTGCCGGCTGCAGCCACAGTAGTAGAGGAGGTACAGGCAGTGGAAAGGAAAGCAGAGGGAAAAGATTATTGGCATTGGACGTTTTAGCACGGTTGCCGTTTTGGTAGAATTCTACCAAATTTGGTAGATTTTAATTGCTCTGGTAGGTTGGTAGATTCATGTTTAATTTGGTAGATTTTAGTCCCTTCGACTTTCGAATGCAAATGTTTATGAAAATATTAACAAACCTGCCCTAAATTTACTTTTCAAATTAGATTATTTTAAACAATCAAATGTAAACGTGGTCTTAAATGTTATAAAAATATTTTGTGATACATAATGATAAATGAAAAGACTCATTTTTGTTATTTTAAGTAAATGAACAGACTTTATTTTAGTTTTGTTTTGCTTTTATTACTTATTTTTACGTGCTCAATAGGGCAAGTATGGGTTAGTGCAGAAAAAATAAAATGCACGACTGGGTCGCACGAACTTGCTCTAATGAGTGACAGTGGTTTATGGGCTTGAGATTTTGATAAAAATAAAATTTTCAAAATTCTTAAATAAATACTTTAACTAATTTGAGCTGAAAAAAAAGTACGCCATTTTATTTCCTGGATAAATTTGAATTTATGAGAATAAATTTAGAAAAATCTGTGGAGCGGTTTTTGAGAAAAAAAGTTTTTTTTGAAAAACTTTTTGAAAAAAAATTTCAAAAAAAATTCAAAAACGCCAGTTCATAGGTATTCAGCAAATACATTTATTTAAAATTTAAAAAAAAAAATTTAATAAGCAGTTTTCAAAATATTAATTTTTTAATTTTTTTTTTTAAATGCTTTTAAAAATACAAAAAAATATTTTTCAAAAATATTGGTATGCAATACAAATTGAGCTACCTACAGCTATATGTGTGTGAAATTTCGAAAGAATCGGTTGAGTCGTTTTCGAGATAGTCGAAAGCAAAAAAAACGGTCCTATGGAAAGTACTGTTCTTAGCCATTTTTTAAAACTTTTTTTTCAGCCATATGATTGGTCGTACCTAAAAAGCAACACTGATTTTTTTAATTAAAAATCGTTAGAGCCGTTTTTGAGAAAAATAAGCTTTAACGTAACGGTTGTATAGCAGGTACCGTTATTTTTTGAGCTAAAAAAAAATTTCAATTTCCTTTCTGTACAATACCTAAAAAAGTCTATATACCAAGTTTGAAGCAATTCGGCCTACCCGTTTGGCTGTAGGTCTACATACAGACAGACAGACAGACAGACATACAGACGGACAGAATTTTTAGACCATCTTTTTTCGTCTTCGCTATCATCGTAATGTCATGTTTGATTGTTATCTCAAAACTTTTTTTTTCGACGAATGCATAACTTGCCTTATAGTACCTATAATCGCAAGTAAAAATCGAGGTTTTAATCAAACATGACATATCGATGATAGTGAAGCCCAAAAAAGTGGTTTTCGCCATACCGTCCTTCGGTCTGTCTGTGCGTCTGTGCGGATGTGCGCTTTTTCACGTCATGCTACAGCCTAAACCACTTGACGGATTTTCTTCAAACTTGATATATGTATAGTAGTTTGAAGGAAAAACGGTTGTCGATGTTTTTTACTTGCGATTATAGGTACTATAAGGCAAGTTATGGATTCGTGCAGAAAAAAAATTTCGAGATAACAATCACACATGACATTACGATGATGGAGAAGTCGAAAAAAGTGGGTCTGGGAATTCCGTCCGTCTGTCTGTCTGTCTGTCTGTCTGTCTGTCTGTCTGTTCGCGCTTCTAGAGCCTGAACGGATGGGCCGATTTGCTTCAAATTTGGTATCTAGGATTTATTTGGCCGTCCCTCGGAACGTATTTTTTATTTTTGCTCTAGGCCCAAAAATAACGGCACCTGCCATACAATCGTGAAGAAAAAAATTGATTTTCTCAAAAACGGCTCTAACGATTTTGATAAAACTTTCAGGATGCTATTTTTGTAAGACAATCTATCTTTTGGTTAAAAAATATTTTTCAAAATTTGTCTTATAACGGTACCTCTCATAGAACCAGTATTTTCATATCAAATTTTCTCGTAAACTATACATTCGATTTCAATAAAATTTTGGCCACAGGAAGTCATTTATAATTTTATTAATATGGCATTTCAAATTTTTCAAAAACTTTTTTTTTTGATTTTTTATAATTTTTTCAAAATTTTTTTTGGTTTTCGAAATATGTTGGAAACGGGTATATTGATTTTTTTTTAAATTATTTTTTCAAATGTAAACTACAGGTTGCCATATATTTGCATACCCAAATAAATTTCAAAATATTTTTTGGAAAAGTTTTTCAAAAATAACCTTTTTTAAAAAAAACCGGTCGAACGATTTTCAATATTTTTTTTTCCTAGATTCACGTATAGCTTTGAAATTTTATTGTATACTTTGTTTTTCCGAGAAAACTCTTAAACTAATTTAAAAAATAAAAGAATTTTCGAAATTATTTAAATTTTTTTTAAAATCCATATATGCAGCCACTAAGCAATTGCTTATCATAAGAGCAAGTTCGTGCGACCCAGTCGTGCATTTTATTTTATTTCGTTTTAGCCCGGCTCAAACTGGTACCTTTCAAGTAACGGTTTTTTTCAATTTGGATTTTCTCGAAAACGGCTCTAACGATTTTGATTAAACTCAAAACTTAGCTTATTTTAGGCATTTCTAACAAAACTGCGTTTTTTGTTTTTGGCTCAAATGGTCGTAACGAAAATCATGTTTTAACGGCTTTTTTTCAAACAGCCATAAGTTCACAACGGCTTGATTGAATCGACTCAAATTTCGTTTGACATAGTTTTTCATCGTTTTCTATAGGATGGTTAAATAAATTTTTCCCTGAAGCCTTTCTAAACGGCTTCCATACAACGAGCCGTTGAGTTTTAGCCAACTTTTTTTTGTTTTTTCTAATTTGCTCGAAAATGGCTGTAACGATTTTGATTAAACTTTGTGCGTTATATTCTTTTAGTGTTTTTAAGAGTACTGCGTTTTCAGTTTTTGGCTAAATATGCAAATAACGGAGATCTGCTCTTAACGGTTTTTTTTCAAATGGCCATAAGTTGTCAACGGTTGCATCGAATTCACTTAAACCTTGTTTGGTATAGTTTCTTTCAGCTTCCCATCAGATGGCATGGTTTTTTTCATTTTCTTTGTTTTAAATGGTGGCTCCTATACAAAGAGCCATTAGATTTTGGCCAATTTTTTCGTTTTTTCTAATTTACTCAAAAAAGGCTCCCCCCATTTTTATGAAACTTTTTATATAACATATATATAGAATACTTCAAAGTAAACTGCATTTTTAGTTTTTGGCTACACATGATAATAGCGGAAATTGGTAATATCAGTTTTATGAATTTGGCCATAAGCGGAAATTTATATCATTTATATCACCCAAAAGACGACATCTAAATTTGATAATACTAAAGGTTACTTAACGTTAGCTCCCGTATATCGAGTTTTCCAGTTTTAGCCAATTTTTTTTTAGTTTTTACCAAATTTTTCAAAAATGAGTTGTTCTTATTGATCGAAAAGTTTGTTTTCGTCGTACTTTTGCACCCACAGAGCAAGTACGTGCGACCCAGTCGTGCATTTTATTTTGTTACTATTATAATATTATTTAATGTAAATGAAGAGACTTTATTTTTATATTTTTAAGTACGTTTTTCGTTATTTATGAGATTAATTTATGTTTTTGGATTACATTTTTCGTTATTTAAATACAATTTTTATATATGGTTGTTATTATTACTTTTATTATTATTATTTTTTATGTTTTAAATATTATTATATGATTTATTGAAGAGATATTTTAATTGAAATTTTTATTTTATCTAAAATAAATGTGATGTTTTATAAAATTGAACTTTGGTAGATTTTTCTTTGAATTGGTAGATTTTGGAAAATTTTGTGGTAGAATTTTTTTTCGGAGAACGGCAACCGTGCGTTTTAGTAGGCGATACTTTTTGTGTGTGTCTTTCTGTGGGTTTCGTTGTTGTGCGATGACAAGTTTTATTCTCTCTGTATGGAAGGGTGAAGGGATTTTTTTTCAATTTTTTTTCAAAACACAGTAGCTAATAGCTAAATGTGGGTAATTTTTTTCTATTTTCGTTTTGTTGTTGTTTTTTTTTTTCATATTTTACTTGCTGTTGCTGCCATAACAGTGACAAAAAAAATGTGAACTCGTTTGGGACTCGATCGAAATCTTGATGAAGGTCAGGACTCAGGAGTCAGGACACATAAAATGAACATGCATAGATAGGTAAACGTTACATTATATTTAATGTAGGTATATGTAGGTAGGTACATTGAAATCGTTGTTTTTTTTTTTTAAGTTGCATGTAACAAAAGTTTGAGGTAGGTCAATATAACTATTTGACCTGTTTTAAAATTGCTTATGGGTTTATTGCAAAGGGAAAAGAATAATTTGAGTACCTAGCTATATATGTACCTATTATTATTGAAACATTGTTACTTTTTACTTGCGATTATAGGTACCATAAGGCAAGTTATGCATTCGTCGAAAAAAAAAGTTTTGAGATAATAATCAAACATGACATTACGATGATAGTGAAGACGAAAAAAGATGGTCTAAAAATTCTGTCCGTCTGTATGTCTGTCTGTCTGTCTGTCTGTCTGTATGTATAGAGACCTACAGCCCAAACGGGTGGGCCGAATTGCTTCAAACTTGGTATATAGACTTTTTTAGGTATTGTGCAGAGGGGGAAATTGAATTTTTTTTCTTAGCTCAAGAAATAACGGTACCTGCCATACAACCGTTACGTTAAAGCTTATTTTTCTCAAAAAAAGCTCTAACGATTTCTATTTAAAAAAATCAGTGTTGCTTTTTAGGTACGACCAATCATATGGCTGAAAAAAGTTTTAAAAAATGGCTAAGAACGGTACTTTCCATAGGACCGTTTTTTTTTTTGCTTTCGACTAACTCGAAAACGACTCAACCGATTCTTTCGAAATCTTACACACATATAGGTGTAGGTAGCTCAATTTGTATTGCATACCAATATTTTTGAAAAATATTTTTTTGTATTTTTAAAAGCATTTAAAAAAAAAATTAAAAAAATTAATATTTTGAAAACTGCTTATTAAATTTTTTTCTAAAAATTTTAAATAAATGTATTTGTTGAATACCTATAAACTGGCGTTTTTATATTTTTTTTTTTAATTTTTTTCAAAAAGTTTTTAAGAAAAAAAATTTTTTTCTCAAAAACCGCTCCACAGATTTTTATAAATTTATTCTCATAAATTCAAATTTATCCAAGAAATAAAATGGCGTACTTTTTTTTCAGCTCAAATTAGTTTAAGTATTTATTTAAGAATTTTGAAAATTTTATTTTTATCAAAATCTCAAGTCCCTAAACCACTGTCACACATTCGAGCAAGTTCGTGCGACCCAGTCGTGCATTTTATTTTTATGTAGTTATACCTACCTAGGTATAGGTATACCTAACTCCATTCTGTTTTCGGAAAAAAATATTCAATGGTTTTCTTTTGTCGACATTTTTTTGGAGTTTGGATTAAAATAAATAAGGAAATAATCAAACAGAAAAGTCATGCAGCATATACATACCTAAGTAGGTAGGTAGGATATATACAGGGTGATTCACCAGCGTTGTGCCAAAAAGCTAGAGCGTGTAGGTTAAGTTGAGACAAGAAAAAAATCGTATGGGAGGGGGGGTCTATTCCCCTCCGTTTAGCCGGGAGGGGCAATTTTCTGAAAAATTGACTTATTTTGTAAAAAAAAATATTTAAAATCAACGGGTTCGTTTACAACACCGTGTTTTTTGGAAAGCCAAAAACTTTTCCTTTTATTTTGTTTTTAAATTAAATTGTTTTAACGAATAGTTTAAAAAATATAAATTTTCAAACTCAAAATTTTGAAAAAAAATTTGAAAAAATAATTTTAAAACTAATTTTTTTCAAAATTTTACGTAATTAAGTATAATTTTTGTTGTCAGAATTCAACGCTTCCATTAATCTTTAATCCAACACTGAAAACCGTATGGCTCTACGACTTTTTCTTGCCAAGGTATTCAAAAATAACCGAACCTACTTCTTCACAAAAACACGAAAAAATTGGCTAAATGGTCACTTGTGCCATCCCGTAAGGCTAGGTTTTCTTGTTTTTGTGAAGAAGTAGGTTCGGTTATTTTTGAATACCTTGGCAAGAAAAAGTCGTAGAGCCATACGGTTTTCAGTGTTGGATTAAAGATTAATGGAAGCGTTGAATCCTGAGAACAAAAATTATACAGTGAAAGCTCCCTTAGGCGGACAGCGACGGTCGAGGCACTTGTGTCCGTCTAAGGGAGTTGTCCGTGCAAGGGAAAAAAATTAAAAACCAATCAAAAATAGTTTTGCATATAATTTTATATGTATTAACCTATGTATTTATTGATAGAAAGTAATAAAAAGTAAATCATGCCAATTGCACTTCAAAAACTAAAAAAAAAAAACTAAAATAACAAAAAATTATTTCAGGTATGCAAGATTATTTGTAACAGACCACAAACACACACAGCTACATTGCAATTTTGCTGTTTTATTGGTTAAGTTAGTTAATTTGTCCTTATCATTCTCATAACATGTAAGAAAAGCTCTGGGAAAATGTAGCTGATGAAGTTTTTGTCCGCATAAGAGAATAGAATTTACCAAATTGTGCCTTATGTGCCTGTCCGCGTCCGGGTAAGGGAGTGTCCGCTTTAGGGATCATAAAATTTTGAAAAAAATTAGTTTTAAAATTATTTTTTCAAATTTTTTTTCAAAATTTTGAGTTTGAAAATTTATATTTTTTAAACTATTCGTTAAAACAATTTAATTTAAAAACAAAATAAAAGGAAAAGTTTTTGGCTTTCCAAAAAGGTATAACACGGTGTTGTAAACGAACCCGTTGATTTTAAATATTTTTTTTTACAAAATAAGTCAATTTTTCAGAAAATTGCCCCTCCCGGCTAAACGGAGGGGAATAGACCCCCCCTCCCATACGATTTTTTTCTTGTCTCAACTTAACCTACACGCTCTAGCTTTTTGGCTCAACGCTGGTGAATCACCCTGTATATGTTCTCATTGCAAAAGGGCGGCAAATTAAATATTTGCCCAGGGCGGCGAAAAAGCTGGATCGGGCCCTGGATATATACAGGCCCCAAGATTATTTTTTGATGTTTGGAATCAGGGAGACATAATTAATAACCATGCAAAATCGCCCAACTCTGAGTTGCAAATATTCATACAATCTGCAATAGAATGCTAATTCCAAAAACCCTTCTGTAGGACATCATAATAATACTATGTACCAAATTTGAAGCGAATCGGTCCAGCCGTTTAGGCTGTAGGTGCCGATACAGACAGACAAACAGACAGGCAGAATTTTCGGACCCACTTTTATCGACTTCTCTATCATCATAATTTTAAAATCAGTTATTCTAGTGAACCGCTTTCAAAATATTAACTTTCAAACTCAAAATTTTGAAAAAAAAAATTTTAAAAAATAATTTTAAAACTAGTTTTTTGCAAAATTTTACGTCATTAAGTATTATTTTTGTTCTCAGAATTCAATGCTCCCATTAATTTTAAATCCAACACTGAAAACCGTATGACTCTATGACTTTTTGTTGCCAAGCTATTCAAAAATAACCGAACCTACTTCTTCTACATAAAATAAGAAAACACACAATGTGTATTGATATCTATATTTATGTATGTACCACCGCAGCGGCCAATGCTTCTCCGACCTAAGTACATACATATCTATTTATCGGTATGACAAAGGACCTCTCCTCGCACACGATATTTAGAAAATCACTCGAATACCTACTTGTGCGGACGACGACGAGTACAGCACCCGCTTATACCGGTCTATTTACGGATATTCATTCATTCATTCTCACGCAGAAAACCCATTCCCTCCGCACGTACCAAACGCACTATGCGCAACTGCGACTAACATAATGTATATCCCGTTCCCGTCAATGCGCATAAGAAAAATATTTTTCTATGCATGGCTATGTACCTACCTGTTGGGTGATGAAAAATCTAATTTTATCAATCACCCACCTTTTACAATAATAGATTCTGTGCTTTTTGAAAAAAAATATAAGGAGCGAGAATGAAAAAAAAAACAAATATTACAACAGGTACCTACGTTGACGAGGACAACTGCCGCCCATCGAAATACCTTCCCATCGCTTACCTATCCTAACCACACGATTTGTGTACACAAAAATAAAGTTCAACACAACAACTAAAAACATTTATGCATAATATGAGCAAAGTGTTACCTTTTATTAACTTTTTGAAAGGGATATTTCCTTTTTTTCAGCCCAAATATCTGGGATGCATTTTTCACCTTACGAGGCATAACTTTTTAAATGTTTTTTTTTCACTCAGATTGGAAAAACTATGTGCCTATATTGTTTGCTTGTTTGTTTTTTTTTAATATGAGCAGCACTGATCAAAATTTTAAACACCAATAAATTTTTATAACCACAAATTAAAAATCATCTATCGATTTGTCACCAAAATTGTCCGAATCATTCAAAAATGCAAGGAACAATGATCTTATAAGAACAGGAACAGCTGATTTTTGTTTTGGTATTCAAATTTCAAATCCTCATGAAAAGGAAAAACCAAAAACACACCAAGAAAAAATCAAATAAGAATGAGTAATACTCTCTTACAAAGAGGTTGCAATAAAAGAGAATCTATGTTAACGCCATTAACTGTGGTGACAATTTCGTGAACTACATTTTCATAAGTGTGAAATTTTTGTTCAAAAAAGGTAAAAAAGATACTTTTTTAAAATAAGATAGTAAAGTGACTTCAAATGATATAATTTTTCTTTAAATTGATACAAAAAGAAAAAATTCCAAAAAAAAATAGAAAAATAATAACAAAACGATAAAAGTTTTCCCTACTTACAAAAACGAGTGAGTATGTTAACATATTAAATTGCTATTTTAAGCACATAAAAAAAAAAAAAAAATTAAATGTTTCTATAGCTTGCTTCCAAATTAAACAAATATTTTTATAATTTTTTTTTTTTACCTAAATTGAAATAAATAAGCGGTTTACAAAGCGTCCCATATGAAAAATATGCTATTTTTTGTTTTGGGTCTTCCTAGACCGGTAAATTAAAAAAAAGTAAATATTTATCGATGTTCATGATAACATCTAGTTTCAATGATATTAAAAAAAATTATCTTGGTCGATTTGGTTGAATATTTTACAAACTGCGCTTGTCTAAAGAAAAAAAAGACCCCTTGGTTGACCTCAATTTTATTATATATATATATTAAAAAAAAAAAAAACTTTGGTTTCTATAACAAATAGAACTTATTTATTCTGATTAAGAAACTGAAGCAAAAGAAAATAAAAAGTTACTTAACAGGGGAAAATTAAGAGGACATAATAATTTGTGTCTAAATTTTACGAAAAATTTAAAGTTTTTATCTTTTGAAAGTATAAATATCATGATAAATAATTATTTGATGATAAGCATATCTGCTCACATTTGTTGACTAATTAATACATTTTATTTCATTAAAATATCTTTTCAAATGTAGGAGATATATTAAGTTTTATGCACGCACTACCCTACATTTACATGGGAGACCCACCCTTAAAAACGACGAATTCACAGTTAACTAAAAAACTGACCGTAATGACAAAACGATGTGACCTCTTAGAATCTCAACTGGAAATCATTTCGCGAAAGACAAATGCAAACTGTCTGGTGATACACCTTCCTCTAGCGAGAGCAGCCAATGCAGTCGATCTAGCAAAACAAACTTGCAAAGGGCTTCTCAAATTAAAAGAAGATGAAGATATTCAGATTAAAAAAGCACGAGAAATTCACAACACTCGCTTGCAAAGGGGTACTGTCTTCTTGGAGCTTGACTCGCCAGATATCGTCGAAGAAATAATGTCGGTAGCGAGCCAACTTAAAGGAAGCGGCATGAGCCTCTATCGCGAACAAATGTTGACGTATCGACAAAAAAGGCAAACATTAATCGAATACAAAAATAAACTCTTACAAATAAACCCAGAAGCAAAAATTAATATCAAGGATGACAAAATGCAAATTAATAACCATAAGTTTGTTTACAAATTCGCCCGAGGTCTAGCTGTCAAATCTTCTACCGCAATGAATTTCATAAACAGTATGTTTGGTGACAGCGCCACAGATTATTTTGACTGCAGCGAGGGAGTGTTACCAGATTTCAGATGGACAAGTTCTACCAACAGGCTCTCATGTGGCGACTGTAACTATCACAGCTAGATGGCGAATCTATCGCATTAAATTTAAAACTTTTCTACTATCGAATGTTCTCGACACGACAGATGTTCTTTGTAAGAGACGCTATATTTTAGTTCCTAAATAGAATCCTTGAAATAAAGTCTAGACAGTTTTGTAGTTACAACCAAGAGTTTTATTTGACCAATTTACTTTAACAGATACAAGCCATTAGTGGGATCAAAAGACTTGTGACAACCACAAACTGGTGACCCCGACGTGATCAAGAGATTATAAAATTTTCTTGATTTTACATATTATTTTGCTCCCACAACTCCCGGTTACACAAAAAATTCTGCAAAATGCCAGACGGCGCGCAAAACGACGCCAACAACGGGCAAGGTGAAGAGATCCCAGAAGTAAGCGCAGTAAGAGTGGTAAAAATTCCACCATTTTGGCGAGAAAACCCTTCACTCTGGTTTATGCAAGTGGAAGCCGCATTCGCAATTTCACGTATCACCTCAGATGCCACGAAGTATCGCTACGTACTCTTGAATTTAGACTCATCCACTCTGCCGTTTGTCTCAGACATTCTTGCAGCACCGCCATGTATAAATAGCTACGACACTATCAAAGAACGCTTAATTTCTTCATTTGACGAAACCAGCGAATCCAAGCTCCGACGTCTCCTCCGTGGCACTGAGATTTCAGAAGAGAAACCATCGAATCTCCTGCAACTTTTGAGGAACTTGGCGGGAAGCTCTTTTCCAGAAAACGTTCTTCGGTCTCTTTTTCTCGAACAACTTCCCGAACAAATAAGAATCATCTTGGCAATAAGCCAGGTCACAGATTTAACCAAACTGGCCACTCAAGCTGACAAAATTATCGATTTTTCACGTCCCTCCATCTTGGCGGTAGAAACAGCAAAACCATCTCCTTCAAAGCCAGAGCAGTCAGGATTGGAAGCTCAGGTCAGCGCGCTTTCAAAGGAGATAAAAGATCTGCGTTTGAAACTGGGAAATAACAGCCGTCGTAGATCCTCCAGTCGCTCACGAAATAACCCGAAAGAAACTTATTGTTATTTTCACAAAAGATTTGGGGACAAGGCACGAAATTGCAGGGAACCATGTGATTTTCATCTAAACAAAACAACTTTAAACCACTAAACCCTTCAGACAATCACGCAGGCGCCTCTGGAGGTGTTTTAACGACACACCTGCAAGTAACAGATCGAACGAGCGGTTTAAAGTTTTTGGTGGACACCGGAGTGGACATTTCTGTTATTCCTAATCAACAGAAAAGAGATGAGAATAATATAAAGAAATCCCTATCGAACTCCAAACTTTTCGCAGCGAACGGATCCACCATCAACACTTTCGGTACAACAACTATGTCACTTAACCTAGGCCTACGACGTTCTTATTTTTGGACATTTACAATAGCTGAAGTCACACAACCAATTCTCGGCGCAGATTTCATCAAACATCACGGCCTGCTCGTTGATCTTCGTCGCCGAAGACTGATTGACGCAGAGACGAACCTTTTTTCTCCAGCAAAACTCAGCCATTCTTCACAGCAAACCATTCTCACAGTCAATTCCAACCATCCGTACTACAAGCTACTCAAGGAATTCGAGAATGTGACCAAACCTGTTGAGTGCAAAACAGCTGCACACAATGTTCACCACTACATTACAACAAGAGGTCAACCGGTTGCTGAAAGAGCCCGCCGTCTTGCAGGTGAGAAATTACAAGCCGCAAAAAGGGAATTCAACAACATGATGCAACAAGGAATCTGTGAGCCGTCCAAAAGTGAGTGGGCAAGTCCTCTACATCTAGTACAAAAGAAGAACGGAGAATGGCGTGCCTGCGGTGACTATCGTCGTTTAAATAAAATCACCTTTCCAGACCGCTACCCAATTCCAAATGTACGTGACTTCATGTTCAACCTCCACGGATGCAAAATCTTCTCAACCCTCGATCTGACAAGAGCATACTACCAGATACCAGTGATTCCAGAAGACCGACCAAAAACAGCCGTCATCACACCGTTCGGACTTTTTCAGTTCAACGTGATAACTTTTGGCCTATGCAACGCTGCACAGTCATTCCAGCGACTGATGGATTCCGTTCTGCGAGATTTTGATTTCTGCAATGTCTACATAGATGACATCTTGATCGCATCGAAGAACCCCGAAGAACACGAGCAGCATTTACGAATGGTTCTTGAGAAGCTCCATCAACACGGTTTGTCTATTAATGTATCCAAGTGCGTATTTGGTCAACCGACTGTCGACTATCTTGGCTACAGAATCAATAAATCGGGAATCAAACCACCTGAAGAGAAGGTCGAAGCAATCCGTAACTATCCCAAACCGAAAACAGTTGCTGAGCTGCGCAGGTTTTTGGGATCATGGAACTTTTACCGACTAAACATGCCAAACGCAGCCGAAGTTCACGCCCCACTCATTGAATTGGCACCAACGGTGAAGAAAACCGACAAAAGTGAAATTGTTTGGAACACTCCGGCAGAAGATGCCTTTGAGAAGTGCAAGCAATTGTTGGTCGATGCCGTACAATTGGTATTTCCTATACCAAACAAGACACTAAAACTACGCTGCGATGCATCGGATAAGTCAATCGGCGCAGCACTCGACCAGACCGTCAACGGCATTCCTCAACCTCTGGGATTCTTCACAAAAAAGCTGAGCAAAGCTGAATCGAGCTACAGTGCCTACGACCGAGAGTTGCTTGCAATCTACAAAGGCATACAGTTTTTCAGACACATGATTGAAGGACGAAACATCGCGGTGATAACTGACCACCGTCCTTTGTCTTTTGCCTTCGCACAACGATCGGATAAAGCTTCACCAAGGCAACAACGACAATTGGTGTCGATCAAGTGCTCGTCGTGTGCGGTCGCGTTGTTTCTGTGCGCGTGTGTCACCCACAAAAATAATAATAAAAAAAAAAGATAAACCAAACAAAATTTACATACCTACCATAAATAGTGCAACAAATTTAAAGTCATAAATTAAATTCAGCCCTAAACTTGAAAAATAAATAGAAACAGTGCCAGCGTAAGCTTTTCCATCGCTCCTATCGTTCAGGAATCTTTCCTAGTAGATGGAAAACAGCATTTGTCCAGCCCGTCCCAAAAAAAGGTGATTCCTCCTCCCCCTCCTCCTACCGACCAATTGCACTTACGTCCCTTCTTTCCAAGGTCATGGAAACGCTGATAAATCGTCAGCTCAAGAAATATCTCGAAGATCGGGAGCTTTTAAATGACCGGCAATACGGCTTTCGCAGCAATCGTTCCACTGGTGATCTGATGGCATATCTCACCGAACAGTGGAACAAATCTGTGCATCGCTTTGGCGAAAGCAAGATTATTGCGCTTGATATTTCAAAGGCATTTGATAGAGTTTGGCATGAAGCTCTTTTATCGAAAATGCGTGCATTTGGTATCGATGATACTCTTATTCGTTGGATTAGAAGCTATCTTCTGGACCGTTCAATACAAGTTGTATTAGACGGTTTCAAGTCTGATCTCCACAAAATAAATGCTGGTGTGCCCCAGGGCTCCGTTCTGTCTCCGACTCTCTTTCTCATTTTTATAAATGATCTCTTGTCTGTGACTTCTAATCCATTAAATTGTTTTGCTGACGACTCAACCCTCAGCTTTTCATATATGTTTGATAATTCACGGCCTTCGCCTTCGGACGTGTTATTACAACGAAATCGTATGATAAGTGTGGAGTTTAATGCGTCGAAAACTCAATGCTGTCTTTTGTCGTTGAAGCTAAACATACCCGCTATGCCATTATCCATGAATGGTACTTGCATCGAGGAGGCCGAAAAGCTATCAGTACTCGGTATGTGTATCAGTGAAAATCTTCGTTGGAATGATCATATACTTGAGACTGCCAAGAATGCTGCAAGATGCTTAGGCTTTCTTAATAGATGCAAGAAGTTTTTCACCCCTTCTGATCTGGCTACAATTTACAAAGCGTCTATACGCCCTAAACTCGAGTATAACTCCCATCTCTGGGCAGGTGCTTCTCAAACTTTTCTTCACCTGCTCGACAAAGTTTAGAAAAAAACGTTAAAATTGATAGGAGAGAGAAGCATTATGGAAACATTTCCGTCACTTGAACATCGTCGAAATGTCTCATGTCTTTCCTTATTTTACAGATTCTTTTACAAAAAATGCTCACTCGAAGTAGCCAGTTGCGTTCCACCCCTTAAACATTTCCCCCGCAATACTCGTCTTGCTAGGAACGCTCATCAGTTTACACTTGAGCCCAATTTCGGACGTACCGTGAAATATAGAGATTCTTTCTTTAGCCGTACAACACGAATGTGGAATGGATTGCCTGGCACAATTTTTCCTTGCCATTTTGATCTTCAAACATTCAAGATCAATGTTCATCGACACCTCCTTTCCCTCCCTTCCTAACTTCCTATCGCTCGCGCTGTGACTTATCATTAAAAGGGCTATAACAAACCCCTTGAGCGCGTGTGCATTATAAAAAAAAAAAAAAAAAAAAAAAAAAAAATTACATTACATCAGCGAGTTCACAACTAACATTGTCCACATACCTGGAAAATCAAACGCTGACACGGTAAAAATATACCTCAGCATATAGAGATACCCAGCGAACGTTTCAAACACATCCACATTGACATCATTATGATGCCAATGTCCGAGGGCTATCGCTATTGTTTGACGTTCATTGACCGTTTTACTCGTTGGCCAGAAGCAGTTCCGATAAAAGATGTTACTGCGGACACCGTTGTCAATGCATTCTTTTCTGGATGGATAAGCCGATTCGGTGCACCTTCAACAATAACCAGTGATAGAGGTTCACAGTTCGAATCACGTTTGTTTGAGGCACTAACAAAACTCATCGGATGCACTCGAAACAGAACGACCACATATCACCCTGCCTCTAATGGCATGGTTTAACGATGGCACCGGTCGTTGAAAGCCGCTATCATGTGCCACAGCACAAACAACTGGACAAGAATCCTGCCCGTCGTACTTCTCGGACTACGAACCAGCTTAAAAGAAGACATTAAAGCAAGCGCGGCTGAGATGTTATATGGAACAACGCTGCGAATACCCGGTGAGTACTTCATAGACGAGGAAGCAAATCAAGATCCTCAAGATTTCATTGAGCAGTTCCGTGTTTTCATGAGGGAAGTTCGATCAGCTCCATCAGCACACCACAACAAGACCAGAGCATTTTCCCATGGAACTCTGTACTCATGCACACACGTTTTCATCCGAGTGGATAGTGTCAAGAAACCATTGGAACAACCATATCGTGGCCCCTACGAAATCATCGATCGCTTATCGGATTTTGTTTTTAAAATCAACATTGATGGAAATCCAACTACTGTGTCAACAGAGAGATTGAAACCAGCCTTCTGCTGTCACTATCACACCAACACGAACACCAGCTGTGAGTACCGCTTATTCGCTAACTTCAACAAACAACATGGATAGATATAATGCCCAGCCGTTCATATCGTTCACACAAACCGAGAAAAAACGAAACAGAGTTAATTTCGTGAACCTCGTTTCACACTCGTCTCACTCCTGAGGGGCTCATGTGGCGACTGTAACTATCACAGCTAGATGGCGAATCTATCGCATTAAATTTAAAACTTTTCTACTATCGAATGTTCTCGATACGACAGATGTTCTTTGTAAGAGACGCTATATTTTAGTTCCTAAATAGAATCCTTGAAATAAAGTCTAGACAGTTTTGTAGTTACAACCAAGAGTTTTATTTGACGAATTTACTTTAACAGATACCAGCCATTAGTGGGATCAAAAGACTTGTGACAACCACACTCAATCGATGCCAGCGTCATCTGTGCGTGAGTCGCGGTAGCAAACTTCATCAGACAAAAAACAATAGGAAATCATTGCCGTCTGCCAAAAAATAGATAATTCTATTAATTTATCAATTTAAGCATACAATATTACTGGTCTTAAGAGTAAACTTTTGCAACCCGACTTTTTTAAATATTTACTTAAATTTGACATCACTAGACATGACTAGAAACTTTTTTAGAAGAAAAAAATGAAAATGAATTTTATAAATATTTTAAAGATTATAAAGTAACTTTTATTTCAGCAACTAGGACAAATGTACATGGGAGAGCGAGTGGAGGTATTTTATGTGGTATCAGAAATAGGTTAAATAACTTTGTTCATTTCAAAATCATTGAAAACGGACTTGTTATTCAAATTTCAACAAATCAAACAAATTTTTGCATTATACCGGTTTATCTCAATTGCAATAACTGGCAGGGCGATTTCGATAACTTGTATAGCTTTATGAACAATTCTTCCTTGGAAAATATAATGGTGATTGGCGATTTCAATGCGCGAATTGGTCAGTACCAGAATCCTCCTCCTCACATTTTACAAGGGCATCCATTTGTAGAGGTATGTAGAAATTCTAAAGATGAAACAGTCAATAGAAATGGTAGGATTTTAAGAGAGTTTCTTGGTGACTTTAGTTTGTTTTTGCTGAACGGCGTTTCAAATGGTGACAAATATGGTGAGCTTACATTTATAAGCGGTCAGGGAAAATCAGTAATAGATTTTCGTGCGAAAATGGAGAGTGGTTAAACTATGTTGACGACTTTCAGGTACTTACAGCGAACTTCTCAGCTCATCTGCCATTGTTAGTTAAAGCACATTTCCTTGGGGAAATGCAGCCTGGAAGCTCCGAAAATTTCCGTAAACTAAGATGCACTGAAAACAAAGCGCATCGTTATAAAACACTATTGAATTATCACTATAATTTTCTTCCACTCCAATCGTTAAATAATGTTGAACAAATTGAGGAAAGTATTACTAGAATCATTTTCGCATCAGCTCCACCTGCGAACAACAACTTCCTTCTTCCACCCTAAAACAAATGGTTCGACCAAGATTGTTGCAATCTCCGTAAACGCTCTTTCAAATATTTAAAACTTTTTAGATCGACAAATGCAATTGTTTTTAAAAATGTGTACGTGCGTACCAATAAGGAGTTTAAGCAGTTATGTTCGGCCAAAAAAATATTGTACTTAAAAAGTCTTGCAAACAAATTACAACATTCGAAGAACTCTAAAGATTTCTGGTGTAATGTTCGCGAACTAGGAGGCCGTTTTCGAAGTATGAAGATTGCTCTCGAAGCTGAGACTCTAGTAGCACATTTTAAATCTCTATTGACAGCGGAGGAGAATCTTCATACTTTTAGTTATGCTTTACAAAACGTGAGTGTGTCCGAACTTGATTCACCAATCTCTTTAAGAGAACTTGAAACATCTTTGCTGGCTATGAAGAACAACAAATCTCCAGGTTGTGATGGTATCCCAGTGGAGTTTTATTAAAATTGAACTGAGAATCTCAAAAATTGCATTCTTGATTTTTTCAACCTTATTTATAATAATGCATGTGTGCCTACAAGTTTTACTAAAGCTCTTGTGCCATATTTAAAAAAAGAGACGCTAGGCAAGCAGAAAATTATAGAGGAATTTCCATTTTTAATTCACTTAGAAAGATTTTGGCTAGAATATTTTATGGAAGACTGTCCAATTGGATAGAAGACGAAAATCGCCTCATCATATATCATATATCAAGCTGGTTTTCGTTCTGGATTCTCAACCATTGATCAAATTTTTGCTCTGACTAGCATTGCTAGAAGATATATTGAGAAGAACAAAAAGTTGTATGTTTGTTTTGTAGACTTCAAAGCAGCCTTTGACACAGTCAACAGGCAGGCTCTTATTTATAAACTGGCGTCACTAGGAGTATCCAATAAGTTTTTAATGCTCTATGTAAAATTTCTGTCAGCATCATGCGCAACTGTATGGGATGGTGCTAAACTATCTGAATGGTTTGAAACATCTGCAGGAGTCCCACAGGGATGCATTCTAAGTCCTATTTCTCTCTCTTGTGCCATATTTAAAAAAAGAGACGCTAGACAAGCAGAAAATTATAGAGGAATTTCCATTCTTAATTCACTTAGAAAGATTTTGGCTAGAATATTTTATGGAAGACTGTCCAATTGGATAGAAGACGAAAATCGCCTCATCATATATCAAACTGGTTTTCGTTCTGGATTCTCAACCATTGATCAAATTTTTGCTCTGACTAGCATTGCTAGAAGATATATTGAGAAGAACAAAAAGTTGTATGTTTGTTTTGTAGACTTCAAAGCAGCCTTTGACACAGTCAACAGAAAGGCTCTTATTTATAAACTGGCGTCACTAGGAGTATCCAATAAGTTTTTAATGCTCTATGTACAATTTATGTCAGCATCATGCGCAACTGTATGGGATGGTGCTAAACTATCTGAATGGTTTGAAACATCTGCAGGAGTCCCACAGGGATGCATTCTAAGTCCTATTTTGTTCGCATTATTCATTGATGACATACGCGATATTCTCCCGGGTGTCGTAACCTTTGCAGGAAGTCTAATAAAAGTCCTTCTTTACGCCGATGACTTGGTACTGTTGGCTGATAATCCCTTTACGCTTCAACTCCAAATTAACAGACTTCAATCGTACTGTGAAACATGGGATCTCCATATCAACGTTCTAAAGACGAAGATTATGATCTTTGAAAGCCGACAAAGAGGTAGACTTCGTGAGGAATCATGGCGCCTTAGGAACGATCGAATAGATGTAGTGTCTGAATTCAGGTACCTTGGTGTGTTGTTGACATCCAACTTAAACTTTGCCAAACATGTAAAAGAAAAATGTAATGTAATGTAATGCATTTAACACGATGTGGCCAAAGTTTTTTGCTAATAAAGACATTTATCTCTCATCAAAATACCAAGTGTTTAACGCAACAGTTAACACCTGCCTGTGCTACGGAGTTCAAGCCTTTGGTTTTATTTCCTTTGAGGGTTTCGAAGCTGTCCAAAGATATTTATTTAAGCGACTTTTCCGCAGTGTTGGATAGTTACGCGTAACTTTGAAATTTTAATTAGTTACACGTAACTAATGTAACTTATGTAACTAATGTAACTAATGTAACTTATTGTAACTAAATGTAACTAATTATAACTAATAGAATTTTTCAAATACAAAAACTCACATTTCATGTTAAATTGAAATTTAGAAGTTCCTCCACAAACTCGATGGAATGACGATTGACTACACTGTTTTAGGGCAAAGCTGGACCAGCTGCCAGCTGTGGCAACGCCAACCTAGCAAGGAATACATTTTTAAATTACTATATTTCTGCAAAAAAAAATTTCAAAATAATAAAACAAAATAGATCTCGTTTGATTTCCTTTGGGCGAGCTAAATCTGAAATTTGGGACCAAATCTGAGATTAAATCTGAATTTACCATACAAAAATAAATCACAATAAACAGAGAAATGTCCAGGAGTCTCAAGAAAGAAGGGAAAGCTTCAAATGTAAATAAAAATTTATTGTATGCTCCAAGAATATAGTATTTTATTACATTTCCTTTTCATCAGGAACCTAGTAATTTCAATATGTATTCCTTGCCAGGTTGCCGTTGAACTTGCTTATAAAAGAATTTTGTCAATAGTCGATTGGGATTCAGGATAAAATGTGATTTTTTTTTTATTTTTATTTTTAAGTTAGAGTTAGTTTTATTTAGTTACAGTTAGTTACATTTAGTTACATTAGTTACATTAGTTACGCCAAATATTGGGCGTAACTAATTCATATTAGTTACGCGTAACTAAACGTGTAACTTACTTGCCAACACTGCTTTTCCGTCTACCGAACTCAACGCGGACTTATGCCATACACGTGGAGTCTCTGTTACCGCCTATCTACTTGCGAAATCTTAAAGCTCATGCAGACTACTTAACAAGAGTGATCAAGAGGAGTGGAAACAGTCTCCATAAATCAATCTTAGTAAGATTATTGCAGACAAATACTTCTCCATTTAGGGAATGGAACCAGCTAGCGTTGTCCCACAAACTCAATGTATCCATAGCAGAAAACAACACAAACGAATGGCAGGATATATTTGCAATAATCACTGCTAAGGTTGATGATAAAATATATGACCAGCACCTAACAAGAGCATCGTCGTCAGCTTCCAGACTTTTTTACAAGAACTTAAACCATCAGCTGTTAACTATAGAAAGCTAGTTCAACATTAAATTCTCATCTGAAGTTATAAGCACAATTTTCAGACCCAGGACCGAAATCTTAAATTTAAATTTCAAACCACATAGAGTCCAAGATCAAGAGATTTGTGATTTGTGCAACAGACGAGAAGTCGAAAATGTTTACCATTTTAATGCGGTCTGTCCAATTTTGCAGGAAATCCGGCGCTTATACTTCCAAGAAAGTTTCCCATCTTTAAGTAGTTTTTACGAAATTTTAAATGGCTCCCGCGGATGGATTTGTTTGTACAAATTCTGCAAACATGCTATGATTTATCGTAATAGCTTTTAAGAAGTCATACAGGGACATGTAGAGTTATTGCATTTTCTTATTGCTAGTTATTGCATTTTTTACCTCTTTTATGTTTCAAATCATTCAAAATTGTTATCTTTTATGTTTTATATCATCCAAAATTACTCACTTTTATGTTGCAAATCATCAAAATTGTAAATTTGAAATTACACCAGAATGGCTGAACTCATCTGAATGAAATTTAGCACAGAGATAGATTATAGTCTGGAATAGCATATTGGCTACTTTTTACCCCGATAAAATGTATGGTTCCCGTGGGATAGATTTGTTTTAATTTTTGAAATCACACCAGAATGGCTGAACGGATCTGAATGAAATTTAGCACAGAGATAAATTATGGTCTGGAATAGCTTATTGGTTACTTTCTATCCTTGTAAAATGTATGGTTCCCGTGGGATAGATTTGTTTTAATTTTTGAAATCACACCAGAATGGCTTAACTCATCTGAATGAAATTAAGCACAGAGATAGATTATAGTCTGGAATAGCATATTGGCTACTTTTTATCCCGGTAAAATGTATGGTTCCCGTGGGATAGATTTGTTTTAATTTTTGAAATCACACCAGAATGGCTGAACTCATCTGAATGAAATTTAGCACAGAGATATATTATAGTCTGGAATAGCATATTGGCTACTTTTTATCCCGGTAAAATGTATGGTTCCCGTGGGATAGATTTGTTTTAATTTTTGAAATCACACCAGAATGGCTGAACGGATCTGAATGAAATTTAGCACAAAGATAGATTATAGTCTGGAATAGCATATTGGCTATTTTTGAAATCACACCAGAATGGCTGACCGGATCTGAATGAAATTTAGCACAGAGCTAGATTATAATCTGGTATATCTTATAGGTTTGTTTTTATCACGGTTAAATGTAGGTATTAAATTATAAAGCTATAAAAGAAGAAGAAACTAGATTACGATAGACTATACTCCTCAAGGTACAGTCTACTTCTTGATCAGCTGAAACGCGAGCGAAGCCGCGGGTAAAGGCTATATATGTATATATATATATATATATATATCTATATATATAAAAATCAATTAAATTTTTGTGTGTGACCTTATTTCCAGAGTTAGGATGGGTGGATTTTTATATGTATTCTTTTAAATGAAAGGGACCATACTGTAGATGGTTTAGAAGAAAAAAAATGTTAAAACCGTCAAGCTGAATTTTTTGTAGCCCATTTATAAGATTTGTTCCACTGTAGAGTAATATTTATTCGTAGTATTTATTGGAATTTTTTTTCAAAAAAATTTAATTTTTAATATTTCAAAATAAAAAAAATAAAACATAAGGGAGAGCTAGAGTACGTTTTCAAAGAACTGTTGGATACCCTATTATCCCTATATTTTTGTATGTGTATGCTTGCGCCTCCCGCAGTAAGCCGCTGTTCCAGTTTCAGAAACACAATTCTTCTTTAGCAGACAGGAAAAAATTCAATAGCATTAATTTTGTGAGGCCCATGTGCAATAACTGCTGGCGTAATAAAAAAGGCGTGTGCCACGCCTAAATTTGAGACTTTTTACTGACAGGGCAATTACTATGAGCTCAGTGACATTCAACTTTAAGCTTGCAGATCGATTTGAACATAACGTACATACATACATACATACATACAGTAAGTAAATTATCTTTAATAATAGTGTATTGTCTTTTTTTTAGGGCAAGTATTGGTTTCGTGATGAAAAAAAGAATCGAGGTTTTAATCAAACATGACATAACGATAAAAAAGAAGCCCAAAAAGTGGTTTTCACCATACCGTGCGTCGGTCTGTCTGTGCGCTTTTTCCCGTCCAGCCACAGCCTACACGGCTTGACGCATTTTCTTCAAACTTGGTATATATAGCAGTTTGAAGAAAAATGGTTGCTGAGGTTTATACTTGCGATTATAGTTACTATAAGGCAAGTTATGCGTTCGTATAAAAAAAAAAATGTATTTCGTTTTTGCCCGTCTCTAACTGGTATCTTTCAAGTAACGGTTTTTTGAATTTTCTCGAAAACCGCTCAAACGATTTTAGATTAAACTCAAAATTTAGATAACTTTAAGCAATTCTAACAAAACTGCGTTTTTTTTTTTGTTTTTGGCTCAAATGGTCGTAACGAAAATCAGGTTTAAATGGCTTTTTTTCAAATGACCATAAGTTCGCAACGGCTTGATTGAATTGACTCAAACTTTGTTTGTTATCGTTCTTTATAGTGTTCTATAGGATGGCTTTGTAAATTTTTTAATGAAGCCTTTCTAAATGGTAGCTCCCATACAACGAGCCGTTCAGTCTTAGACTACTTTTTTTGGTTTTTTCTAATTTGCTCAAAAACGGCTTTAACGATTTTGATTAAACTTTGTGTGTTACTATTCTTTTAGTGTTCTTAATAGAACTGCGTTTTTAGTTTTTACAAAAAATGCTAATAACGCAGATCTGGTCTTGACGTCTTTTTTTTAAATGGCCATAAGTTGTCAACGGTTGTATCGAATTCAAACAAACTTTGTTTGGTATACATAGTTCCTTTCAACTCTGTATCAGATGACATTGCATTTTTGTCTGTTATTCTTTTTTAAATGGTGGCTCCCATACAAAAAGCCACTAGGTTTTGGTCAATTTATATAGTTTTTTCTAATTTAATCAAAAAAAAAAATTCCGCCGATTTTTATTAAACTTTGTATGTAATATAGATACATAAAATGTTTTGATGAAAACTGCAATTAAGTTTTTGGCTACAAATGATAATAACGGAAATTTTTTTAAACAATTTTATTAATTCGGCCATAAACGGACATTTATATCATTTATAGCACCCAAAAGATGACATCTAAATTTTAAATGAGACGTACCGTTATAAGACTTTTCCTGAAAAATCTATTCCGAACAAAACATAAAGTTTGCACAGAAAACATTATTTAGAATGTTTTATCAAAATCGAGGAGCCGTTTTTGATAAAAATCAATTTTCCCCTAAAAATCGTATGGCAGGTTCCGTTAGTTTTAGAGCTAGAATGCTAATTCCAAAAACAAGTCTGTAGGACGTCATAATAATACTATGTACCAAGTTTGAAGCAAATCGGTCCAGCCGTTAAGGCTGTAGGTGCCGATACAGACGGATGGACAGACAGACAGAATTGTCGGTCCCAATTTTTAAACATAGGAAAAGGAATTGAATCGCACAACAAATGACATTTTATGTTCCCAAATTTTTGTCAAATGCAGCAAAATATTCAAGCCACAATTTATCAATGTTATCATGTTCAGTTTAACAATCAAATTAACTGCACTTTGTGTGTATGCCAAAAAAATTGTATATTTATACACCAACCGAAACGACCAAAAATATTGCTTATCCGCTAACATTGAGATAAAATATACACATAAATAAATTTAGTTTCACATTAAATACACATAAGTGTTTTTTTGGGCGTAGCAACGCGCGCCGGGTACCGCTAGTAAATTTATAAATCATTCGATATTATTTTTGTTTAGTAATTGAAATGTGCTACTTTGTATGTACTAAAATGTAGTCTGTACTGTACTTCATAATACATAACACCAGAATAAAGATTGCCTTCAAACTGAACGGTCGTGTGTTTGCGGGTGATTTTTTAGCTGGTTTGGTTTTGGCAACACTGGTTTTGAAAGCTGACGTGTGTTTAGTACCTTGTGTCACTGTCAAACAGCTTCAGTTTAGTTTGCAGTTTAACCATGGATCGTCTTACAAATGAACAACGCTTGCAAATTATTGAATTTTACTATCAAAATTCGTGCTCGGTTCGAAATGTTCATCGCGCGCTGCTTCCATTTTATGGTCGGCATTCTCGACCTTCTGAGCAGTCTATTCGGAAGATTGTGACCAAATTTCGCACCAAATTTACTTTGTTGGACATTAAACCACCAACACGTTTACGTACTGTGCGTAGTGAAGAAAATATTGCGGCCGTATCAGCTAGTGTGACAGAAGACCGCGAAATGTCGATTCGGCGCCGTTCCCAGCAGTTAGGCCTTTGTTACAGCACTACGTGGAAAATTTTGCGGAAGGATTTGGGCGTAAAGCCTTTTAAGATACAGCTGGTGCAAGAACTAAAGCCAGCCGACCTACCACAACGCCGATTTTTTGGTGAACGGGCTCTTGGAAAGCTGGCCGAGGATCCGCTTTTTTATCGAAAAATTGTGTTCAGCGATGAGGCTCATTTTTGGTTGAATGGGTACGTAAATAAGCAAAATTGCCGCATTTGGAGTGAAGATCTGCCAGAAGCATTGAAACAGCTACCAATGCATCCCGAAAAAGCCACTGTTTGGTGCGGTTTATGGGCCGGCGGCATTATTGGGCCATATTTCTTCAAAGATGATGCGAATCGCAGCGTTACTGTCAATGGTGAACGCTACCGAGCGATGATAACAAACTTTTTTTTGCCCGAAATGGAAGTTCTTGACTTGCATGATATGTGGTTTCAACAAGACGGTGCCACATGCCACACAGCACGCGAAACAATGGCGCAATTGCGAGGCGAGTTTGGTGAACAGTTAATTTCACGTTTCGGGCCGGTCAATTGGCCGCCTAGATCGTGCGATTTGACACCATTAGACTATTTGTTGTGGGGGAATGTCAAGGCTAATGTTTATAGGGACAAGCCCGCTTCGATTGACGCACTGGAAGCCAACATCCATGCATTCATTCGTGAGATACCGGCCGATATGTGTGAAAGAGTATGCCAAAATTGGACTCAGCGGATGGGCTACCTGAGACGCAGCCGCGGTCAATATTTGCATTAAATTATCTTTAAACATTAAATTGCAAGGTTCAAACTATCGATTCAAATAAATATTTCATTCATTTTTTTGAATTTTTTGTGTTTTTTTTTAAAAAAAAGTTCTAAACCTCTTAAAAAATCACCCTGTTTGGAATCAGCTCTATAGGAAAGATCGGGTAATCGTGCAACGTAGCAGAAGTTTTTTAAATCCTAGGTGCTGGATGAATTAACATAGTGGTCCTTCGAGCCGGATTGGAATAAAAAACAAAGTAATCGGCGGTGGTTTAATCGGAATAATAGTATTTGATTCCATAGAACGATAGTGTGGCGTTGGCGACCGGTAGTGCGGTAAGCGGCTCCTAAATTGTGTTCTTACAAACTCGGCGATTTGTAATAAGTGTATAAATTCAGTATATCTGCAAAAAATACCTCATCTGCTCAAAAAATATATATAACGGTTGTATCTTACAAAAAAAAAACTAATCGGACGGTCGGTGATTGAAAATAATACGGTTAAATCAGCTAACAAAAAACAAACGGGATAAACGGTGCAAATTTCGTTTGAAAGTGCGTATATGCTGAAAGAAAGGCAAAAAAGAAAACAAAACAAAATATAAAAGCTTTCTGTAATTTTGACAACAGTAAAGCCCAAAATTAGTGAACCCATGACTCTTAAGATAGTGATTGTGTGTAGTGAATATACCCAAACAAAGAAATCATTGTTGTTTTTTTTTTTTTCTCCAATTTAAAAGCTAAGTATACATACCTATTTGAATTACTCTGCAAAATAAAGCTTTGAGCGGTGAGTAGTATTTTTCGGTTCAAATTATATACATATATTGCTCCCTATATACGAATTCTTTTTCTTATACAACGTTTACCATGGAAAGTTTAAGAAAGAAAAGAGGGAGTTATAAGGGTATTTTAAGCAGATTAGAAAAATATATTAGGGAAAATGCAGATGCAGTGTCGGTGGTAGATGCAAAAATGAGGCTTGCATAATTAGAAGAGACTATGATATCTCTCGAACAAGTTCAATTAGAAATTGAAGCTTTGCTACCCGACGATGAGTTTGCAGAGGAGGAAAAGGTCAGAGAAGAATTCGAAACAAAGTATTTTGCAATTAAAAAATGGTGCTTAAATAAATTAGATCAGGGTTCAGGGGCTGCCTCAGCTGAATCTACAGGGTTTCAAAATACGTTTCATGTGCCGCAAATTACATCTGAATTTGAGGAGTCCTTAAGATCTATATCTAATAATCAGCTTACAATTACTTCAGCGTTAAATCGACTCTCGGGAATAAACGCTGACAGCAGCGCAATTCAGCCACATAGCAATCCAAAACTTCCTCCGTGTCCGATTCCTTCATTTGGCGGCGAATATAAGGAGTGGCCAACATTCAAAGATCTTTTCACGACAATAGTCCATCAGTCTAGGACACTATCTGGAGCGCAGAAGCTGCAATATCTGAAGATGTCACTTAAAGGGGAGGCTGCCTGTATTAAAGCATATCAACGTTTCCGATGCTAACTATGAGCAAGCTTGGGCTGATTTAAACAGCATGTACAACAAGGAAAAACTTATAAAGAGTCCCATATTAGAGCTTTGATGGATCAACCAAGTGTAGGTAGTTCTCCTAGCGCAGGCAGTATTAGGAATCTTTTCACTACGTCAAAGGAAACTATATCGGCTCTCAAATCCTTAAAAGTACCGACAGAGCATTGGGACTGTTGGTTAGTTTACGTCATTGCTTCTAAATTAGACCCAGAATCGAAGCAACTCTGGGCAAGGCAGTCAGCTGATAGTGAAAATCCAACATATGAAGAAATTATGAAATTCCTAACGGCTAGACAGTTTGAATTGGAATCCATTCAAACTCTTAAACGAAATCAGAATTCCACAGCCAGGGTGAATAAGGCTGTTGCTCATAACTTGGTGTCTTCAGCATGTATTCTTTGCAAGGAGGGTCATAATATAGGGGTATGTCCAGAGTTTATGAAACTTGATTTAGCTGGGAAAAGGGCAGTTATCGCCCAAAATCGGTTATGCTACAATTGTTTGAACTCAGGGCATTCAGTAAGGGATTGTAGGTCGTCGCATTGTAGGAAATGTAAATCCAAACATCATACGCTTATTCATACGAACCAGAAGCCACTGACGTCGGCTATTGTTGTTTCTACACCACCCGCGGATGGCGAAGGCGAACAATGTAATCTACAAGGGGAAGGAGGAGGCTCATCACAATCATTGCAAGGAAATTCAACTCATCAACCATCAGCTAGAGTCAACACCGTTAGCACAAATCATTCTACTACCACTACAAAAACGTACAACTTGTTGCCTACAGCAATCATCCTGGTGAAGGATAGACGGGGGGTGTTTAAGCCGCCCCGAGCGTTATTAGACTCGGGGTCACAGATTTCTCTCATAACCGAGGCATGTGCTCAGTACTTAGGACTCCCTAGAAGTCATTCTAACTTGACCATAGATGCGGTTGGAGAAGGAAAGGCGAAGGTCAGGGGATCGGTGAGGCTAGAGTTGAAATCAAGGTTAAATAACTTCGCGGCTATAACACAGGCATCAATTTTAGGAAATATAACAAAGCAGTTACCTCAGCATACAATATTTTATGATGCTAAATCAAGATTAGGGAATATAGACTTGGCAGATCCCCATTTTCATACACCAAAATCGATTGATGTCCTGTTGAAAGCTAGCATAGTGTTCAGAGCGTTGAACGGGCATAGGATCTTAGACGACAATAACAGGATTGTAGCACAAGGTACAGAGTTCGGTTGGGTCTTGGTTAGCGATGATGAAGAAAAGCTCGGTGATAGAAGGGTCGTATTTCACGTATCAGAAGATTTGCAGTCGTTAGTTGAACGTTTTTGGGAACTCGAGGAGCCTGATGCTGCTATTACATATAAATATGACGACCATCCTTGCGAACAACATTTTAAGGAGCATTTTAAGAGAATGGATAACGGTAGGTTCGTAGTCGGGTTACCCTTTAAAGAAAATGCGATACTCGAAGGGAATTCAAGGCTCCTAGCTGAACAACGGCTCAAATCCATGGAAAGGCGATTCGCTGGGGACAAAGAGTTACGAAAACTTTACGTTGAATTCATGCAAGAATACCAAGAACTGGGTCATATGACGGAAATAACAGCTGAAAGAAGTAAGACGGGCAAAGGTTATTATCTGCCACACCACGCAGTGGTTAAACCAGAGAGTAGTACGACTAAATTGAGGGTCGTCTTTGACGCATCCTGCGTACCTTATGGGGGAGTCTCGTTGAACTCGCAACTATTAACCGGTCCTGTTCTACAAAGGGATTTAAACACATTCTTCTGCAATTCATGACCAATCCAGTTGCCCTTAGTGCGGATATTGCCCAAATGTACCGCCAGGTTTTGGTGGACGATGCGGATACGTGTTTTCAGCGGATTTTGTGGAGGGTCTGTCTTACTGAAGAAATAAGGGATTACGAGCTCAAAACTATTACTTACGGTACTACTCCAGCATCCTACTTGGCTACTCGGGTGCTCCTGCAGTTAGGTGAAGACGAAAAGGATGCGTTTCCAGAAGCGGCTGAACTAATAGCTAACCATTTTTACATGGACGATTTCATATTTAGTTGCAGTAGTGAGGCAAAGGCTAGAGAAATAGTGGACCAGTTATGCCAGTTACTTCAAAGATGAGGTTTTAATTTGAGGAAATGGTCGTCTAATTCCCAAAGACTCTTAGATGGAATTCCTGCGGAGAAGAGAGAACCTAGCTGGACGTGGTCTGTTGAATCGAACCAAGCTATAAAAACTTTGGGGATGAGATGGCATCCGGTGACGGACTCGTTTAGCTTCAAGGTTGAGCAGCGCGGGATCTCTTGCTACAATAAACGGAACTTGCTTGCTGAGACGGCCCGAATATTTGATCCGTTAGGTTATTTGGCACCATATCTGATCAATTATAGAATTTTGCTACAGCGCTTATGGGAGATGGGTGTTGGATGGGATGAAGCGATACCGGCCGCTCACATAAGAAAATGGGTCGAGATACGAAAGGGCTTAAGTGAAATTGGTAGTATCGAGATATTAATGTATACTGAGCACAATATAGAGTCGTTAGAGATGCATGGTTTTGCCGATGCGTCGGAGGATGCTTATGCCGCGGTGGTGTATCTTCGAAGCGTTACTAAGGAGGGAGAGGTAGTTACTAGTTTTGTTACGGCAAAGGCCGAGGTCGCACCACTTAGCCCCGTAATGGTGATTGCGAGATTGGAGTTATGACGCATCTTTTGACGAAGCTAGTTTCAAAGTTACGTGAAATTCGTGCGTATACTGATATAAAGGTTTACGGCTGGACAGACTCAATGGTGGCGTTACACTGGATTAACGGGAGTCCTCGAAGATTCGCAAGTTTCATCGCGAACCGCAATCAACTCCGTTATTCCAAAGAAAAATTGGTTTCATGTCAGAGGAGAAGACAACCCTGCAGATTGCGCGTCAAGAGGAATACCCGGTAGTTTGTTGCTGAATCATGAACTTTGGTGGCGAGGGCCAAAATGTTTACTTGAACAGGGAGTTGTCTTCGGTTCGATTCCATCTTGTGATGTTGATAAAAACATTCTGGAGGAAAGGAAGGTAGTAATGAGCACCGTCTGCTGCGATGAAGCTTGGGATTACTTGGAGAAATATTCGTCATTAACTCGCTTGCTTAGGATAACTGCAAATTTTCTTCGCTTCGTAATAATTGCAAGGTTAAAAAGGCCAATATGCTGTTCGAAAAATATGGCATTGGCAAACGAGAAGATCCTATAATAGGCTGGCTTACCACTCTCGAATTGAAAAACGCGTTAACTGCTGTGTTAAAGGCAGTTCAAATGAGATACTTTGGTGAGTACCTGGTTGACCTGCAGGAGGGAAAACAAATTTCTGGAAAGGAACTCGTGAAGCTTAATCTAATTTTTGGTGAAGATGGCATCATTCGTGTTGGCGGGCGGCTTCACAATGCAACGTTTGGATATGAACAACGTCACCCAGCTATAATTCCTAACAAGGGAAACTTTGTGCGACTAGTCATGGAAGATACTCATTTAAAATATCTGCATGCTGGTCCACAACTGGTAGGTGCAGTAATAAGGAGAAGGTTTTGGATCTTGGGGGCAAGGAACGCCATTCGAAAGTACATTCATCGTTGTTCTGACTGCCAACGCTACAGGGCAAAGCCTATGCATCAGTTGATGGGAAACCTACCAACAGGGAGATTCCAGAAGGAAAAGGCATTTTTAAATGCGGGAGTTGACTATGCCGGCCCATTCATGGCAACACCACGTCGCTCGAGAGGAAGTAGAAGACAAAAGGTGTATATTGCTGTCTATGTCTGTTTGTCCACAAAGGCTGTTCATCTGGAAATGGTATCAGATCTCTCTACTGAAGCCTTCTTATCATCCCTTCATCGATTCATTGCCAGAAGAGGAGAATGCAAAAACTTGTACAGCGCTAACGGCACGAATTTCGTAGGGGCCAGTAATTTGTTGGGAGAGCTCAAACATTTTTTGGGAAAAAGGAAAATTCAGGAAGAGTTAAACAGAGCGGCTGTAAACGATGGCATCAATTGGCATTTTATACCACCGGCAGCCCCAAATTTCGGAGGCCTGTGGGAAGCCGCAGTAAAATCGGCTAAATTTCATATGCGGCGAGTTGCAGGAAACGTCATGCTAAGCTTTGAAGAGTTTCAAACCCTACTATGTAAAATCGAATCGGGTTTAAACTCAAGACCGTTAGTTCCAATGAGCTGTGAACCAGATGATTTTGAACCACTTACTCCAGCGCATTTTCTGGTAGGAACCTCTTTACATTTGATACCAGAACCTGACTATGAGAACGTGAAACCAACCCTCCTGTCAAGATTCCAGTTAATATCCAAATTGCAACAAGTTTTCTGGAAACGTTGGCAAGATGAATATGTGACGTCCATGCAACAAAGGGTCAAGTGGAACAAACGTAAAGAAAATCTGAAAGAAAATGACTTAGTCCTAATCCGAGACGATAATCAACCGCCAGGTCGATGGCTGATGGGTCGAGTTCGAGAAGTCCATCGTGGTAATGACGATCTTGTTCGAGTCGCAACGATCCAGACCAAAAATGGAATCATCAAGCGGTCTATAACCAAACTTTGCCAACTTTTCAATGATTGAAGCTACTTCATCGCAAAAATTCAAAGAAAATACCTATATTATGTAAAATAATAAAATTTTGAAAATTTAATACTTCTTTAAAACTTCTGAATTAAACTTAAACTAATAATAAGAATTTGAATATTTGTTTCAGTAACTTAAATGTTATTGTTAATCAAGAACTTAAAAAATTTAAATATTGCATTTATCTGAATGAAATTATTCATGTAAATTGATTGATTGATTAAATTAATTAAACTATGAAATTGAAATCTTAAAATTGTAAATTTTGTTAAACAAATTAAGGTCGACCTAGCCAAATTAAAACTGTTTATTTATAATATTTTTTGAAATCAATATTTCAAGGCGGGCGGCATGTTTAGTAATTGAAATGTGCTACTTTGTATGTACTAAAATGTAGTCTGTACTGTACTTCATAATACATAACAAACACCAGAATAAAGATTGCCTTCAAACTGAACGGTCGTGTGTTTGCGTCATTATATTTGGAATCAGCTCTATAGGAAAGATCGGGTAATCGTGCAACGTAGCAGAAGTTTTTTAAATCCTAGGTGCTGGATGAATTAACAATTTTTGTAAGCATATAATTTTTTAACATATTTAATCTTCTAAAATCTTTTTTGTTCTGATGTATCTTATTTTATTTTATTTCTTTTTACTTTCTTTTAATTGAAATGTCAAATCCGGCAGACGGCAGAATTGCCACGTCCGTAATCTTAATCAAAAGCATTGTAATAAATGCTGTAAATGAAATAAAGAAAAATCTATCTATCTATCTATCTATCTATCTATTCCCCCGTAACACTCGTCTTGCTAGGAACGCTCATCAGCTTAGACTTGAGGCCTATAACGGACGTGCCGTGAAATACAGGGATTCTTTTTTTAGTCGTAAGACACGAATGCGAATGTGGAATGCCATTTTGATCTTCAAACATTAAAGACCAATGTTCATTGACACCTCCTTTCCCTTCCTCTCTAATTTCCTATCGCTCGCGCTGTGATTAACCATTAAAATGCCTATACAAATCTCTTGAAGGCGTGTGTCGTATAAGAAAAAAGTGTGATTTTTTCCTTTTTTATTAAATATACTTCATTATTTATTTTGGTAAAACCACCTTGTTGTTCTATTTTTTGCGCTGATTCCGATGGAATAAATAATTTAGCGATACACTCATCAGTTTATTTCTTTTTTTTATGTTTTATTATAAAAAAAACAAATTCTTGTATTATTTTTTAACAAAACATGCCCTAGTCTTTTACTATCTCTGTCGAGTATTGGCATTTTTTGATGTCTTGGATAATAAAATTAAGCTTGATAAAAAAAGCGAAAGCGTCGTAACGCCATATGCTCGAATATGGCATATTTCACAATAGCCTTATGTAATGGCACCTAGTCGAACCCACATTTTGCAGGATAAGCATTGGATCCACTTCTCCTTTGGAATGGATTCAGATAGAACTTTTTGAAGACAATATGAATTTTCATAAAATGAATCGTTAAGCTTTAGTGTTCGTTTTATGGTAGGCTTCAAAGTTGAGCCCTTGCGATGACTCCACAAGATCTCCCACCTTTGAAGACTTTTCTACTGCAATGCTCTTTTGAAATCATACCTCGAGGGGTCTTCCTAATGCATTGTCGTGGCATACTTAAATATGTGCTTCACTTAAACTCGCATACAGGATTCGTTTTTCGTAAAAGTTGAATGTAACAACCGACCCTCTGTTTATTTTGTACCCACTCTCCCCTACAATCTATTTCTTTCGAAAAATATTTGTCTTACAGACTTAAATGAAAAATGAATTAACATTTAGAATGCTTATATATGTACATTATGGGTTATGGCGGAGACAACATTGATAAATGAGGCACAAAAGATACAGGCTACATTATTCGAAAATTAAACATAACGGCAATTCGCGAGTCTGCAAGATTATTTTTTTTTGTTTCTTTCGAGTGAGTTTGTGCTTGCGAGTATAGGTACTATAAGGCAAGTTACGGATTCGAACAAGGAAAAAAAATGTTGAGATAAAATCACACATGACATTACGATGACGGAGAAGTCGAACAAAATGAGAGTTGAAATTCCGTCCGTCTGTCTGTCTGTCTGTATGTCTGTTTGCACCTCTAGAGCCTGAACGGATGGGCCGATTTGCTTCAAATTTTTTATTTAGGATTTATTTGGCCATCCCTCGAAAAATATTTTTAATTTTCGCTCTAGGATCAAAAACAACATTACCTGCCATACAATCTTAAAGAAAAAAAATTGATTTTCTCAATACCGGCTCTAAAGATTTTGATAAAACTTTCAGAGTGTTTATCTTTTGTTTAGAAAAGATATTTCAAAATTTGTATTACAAGGGTTCCTCTCAGAACCAGTTTTTTCAAATCAAGTTTTCTCGTAAACTATTATTAGACAGGTAATTGAACATGTCTATTTAACTCAATCACATTTGTCAACTTGACATTACACAATAAATACTTTCTTCTCTTGCAAATCAAGATAAGGATCAGTCGTGCTTAATTCTTTATCTCTGGTATTTTAGGTAAATTCCATCGATGATTATCTAACAACTATACATACGATTTCAACAAAATGTTGGGCACAGGAAGTCAATCATAGCTTTATTAATATGGCATTTCAAACTTTCTTCTTTTTGATTTTTAATAATTTTTTCAAAAAGAATTTCCGTTTTCGAAATATGTTGGAAACGGGTATATTGAACTTTCTTAACATTATTTTTTCATTATATATACTACAGGTTGCCATATATAAATATGTATTTACATACTCAAACAAATTTCCAAATGTTTTTTCGGAATTTTTTTCAAAAACAACCTTTTTTTAAGAAAAAAACTGGCAGAACGATTTTCAATATTAATTTTGCCTAGGTAGACATTTATTTTTCAAATTTTATTGCATACTTAGTTTTCAGAGAAAACTCTTAAATTACCTAATTGAAAAAATAAAAGAATTTTCAAAATTATTTTTTATTTTTTTTTTTAAACATATATAATGCAACCACTAATAGTCCAGCCGACAGGTCGGAAAAAAGTGGGTTTAGGTGGAAAAAGGTCAAAAGTTAATGAAATTGGGGATTTCGTCAGTGTTGGCAACTAAGTTACATGAAGTAAGTTATTGGTTTAGTTACGAGTAACTAATATGAATTAGTTTCGCCCAATATTTGGCGTAACTAATGTAACTAAGTGTAACTAACTGTAACTAAATAAAACTCACTCTAACTTAATAATAAAAAATAACAAAATCACATTTTACCATATACAATAATTTGGTTTCATCCTGGCAAGGAATACATATTGAAATTACTATGTTCCTGATGAAAATGAAATCTAATAAAATATTATATTCTTATAGCATAGAATAGATTTTCACTTAAATTTAAAGTTTTCCCTTCTTTCTTGAGATTCTTGGACATTTCTTTGTTTATTGTGATTTCTTTTTTTTTTGGTAAATACAGATTTGATCTCAAATTTCAGATTTGGCTCGCCCAAAAGGAAATCAAACGAGATCTATTTTGTTTTATTTTCCAGGTTAGGTTAAAAGTCGCCGACAAGCACCTACATCGACAGTTTTTTAATTTGACAATGGTGAAGCCTGTGATACTTTGGCAACAGTGCTGCGTGAAAATGGAAATTTCTAAATAGGTATGATATATCGTACCAACAAGTACAATTGAAACGTGTCAGAAATGTCAGTGCCAAACTGCTAAGAAAAACAAACAAATCTGGTGAGAAAACAAAATCTACTTTTAAGGTCTAGAAGGCAATCAACAAATATTGAGGTAATGGTTGTCTTACTTTCACGGCTACAGTCGCCGGTAAATTCATGCAAGTGTAAACCCCGCAGAAGTCACCTGCGCCGCCGGTGAATCCACTCATAATGTAAGCCCTTCATAAATGTCAAATAAGAAAGAGAAAAGACAAGGCGAAATTTTGGAACTACCCAACCCACGCTCCCTTCCTATCCTATTTTGGAGTACTGGGCAGCACTTTTACTTTGCTGTCAATGTCATATAAATTAAATTAAATTAAATTATAATGTGAATTGAATATTAAACATATGTATGTGATTTTCTTTTGGTACGTCAGATCATATTTTTTTTTTGCTGTCAGATCAATTCTGAAATCAAAATCTGTTTTTCTTTCGGTCATAGATCAGATTTTTTCATTTAAGATCAAATCTCAGATCAAATCTTAAATCCCGTTTTCAATCGAGATTTAGCACATATTTCCACACACACCACAGTATTTGACATTTGCTTTTAGAAGTGTTGTTTCATTTTGATAAAATATTTGTAGAATTCGTGAATTAAGTGAATATTGAAATATCATAACTATTATTTAGGCTATTTTGTAGGATTCAACATACAGTAATTGTCAAAAAGGTCCCATACAAAAAATAAAACAAAACAGATCTCGTTTGATTTCCTTTGGGCGAGCCAAATCTTAAATTTGAGATCAAATCTGAATTTAACAAATAAAAAAAAAACATCACAGTAAACAAAAAATGTCCAAGAATCTCAAGAAAGAAAGGAAAACCTTAAATTTAAGTAAAAATCTATTGTATGCCCCAAGAATATAATATTTTATTAGATTTCCTTTTTTATCAGGAACATAGTATTATTACAGTATTAATTTTTTTTTGCAGAGTAAGTAAGTAAGTAAGTAAATTTATTGAGGCATTTGTAAATCAATACATTTTTCTTCTTAAAACAAAACTTAAGTTTATCTATTGGTCGACTTAAAGATATGTCTGACTTAAACAACTAGTATTGCAAAAAAAAATGCTTGCCACATTTTATTATTTTAATTCATAAATTACATAATTTGACTTATTATTATTTTATTGTGTACACTTGCTCCCGGCGCGGCGTACAGTCTCAACTTTGCTTTAAAAGCGTCTTAACTTATGACTAGAACTTAAAACTAATAAAAACTAAAAGGGTGTCCCTATCATCATACAAAGCATGAGAAATAATTCAACCATACCAACATAGACATAGAGAGCACAAGTTTAAAATATTCTTAAAGATAAATAAAAATCATTATACTATCCAAAGAGTACCCTAAACTCGGTGCATTATAAACGAAGGCTTATGCGAATGCTTTCATTTTGTAAAATCAGTATCATCCCCTAAAATTTAGTGCAGATGCTTTTTCATAAAATGGTACGGAGAGGGTTCTACTTGTATCTTATCTCAATAGAGGTATAGATTGCTCATTTAGCAAATTAAATGGTGAAAGGTAATAATTATAATTTAAACTAAGATCAATATGGGAATCAACTAAGGATCTTAAAAGTGCGTTGGGATGTGTTTGGATTCGCTCAATTTTTTTAAACAGAAGCTCGGTTTGATAAACCATCAAAGGCATTATTTTGGTTATATCATAAATGAATTTATTGCAAAAGTATTTCTTGTCGGGTTTTCTAAATTTTCCACAGCAAAATCGCAAAAAAATTCTTTCAAAGGTTTCCATTTCCTTGGCTACAGAAAGTGAACTTGTGAAATAAATAGGAAAACCATACGAGAGTATTGGTCTTATTATAGTTTCATACATAAGGTTTTTCGTATTAATCGATACTTGCTTGGAGTTAAGTAATGGTTTTGATATCACCGATGCCATTTTTGCTCTGTTTAGTACTTTCCTTGCATGCTTATTAAATAAGGATCTGTTTTGAAAATTTAGACCAAGATATTTAGTCTCAGTACGCAATGCTATTGGTTGTTCATTTATTTTTAAAGATAGTATTTTACTCTCTTTGACCGCAAGATAGTGTCCTTTTCCACTCGAGTTTTTAAAGCACATTAAACCGCATTTATCAGTATTGATTTTAAGTTTCCACTTTTTAAAATAATTTTCAATATGTGGAAGTTGTTCCTGTTTTAATTTAAATATAATGTCGATAAATTTTAACTCTTTAATTTCAAATGCAAGACGTCTCGCGCTTCTACTAAAAAATAAAAAGCCGCAAATTTGTTTCCTATCGAAAACTCGATTAACTGCAAGACACAAACCCTATTTTGAAGATTTAAACATTATAAGAAATGACTGGCAGAGGAACAGCGATACTACTGGATAAATCTTACAAATTCAGCATGGTCCCTTTCCAAAGTAATAAGTTCTCTGTTTGTTTGGTATCTATTTATTCACAGAATTCAAATGGTTCCACTTCACGTATAATGGTTGGGAGTATATACATCCCATCTAATGTCAGTAAGAGCTTATCCTGCGAATTTGATAGGCTTAATTCTCTCACAGCCAGTTTTGATGCCACTGTCATAGGGGCGATTTTAATGCACGCCATACTACGTGGAGAGACAGCGTCTGTAATAATAATGGAAATGTTTTAAGCAATTTGTTTTATAATGGGCCCCATATAAATTTGGACATAGTTCCCTCAGACGGCCCAACATACCCAAGGTCATCCTCATATTTGGACTTTTTTCTTTTGTCCTCAATACTTAGTTTGGCCAACAAAGCCTTAAATCTTCAAGGTACTTTAAAATGTAAGACTTTTCCAGTCGTTTCCGATCACTTTGGAATTATTTTAAAAATACAACTTAACAACTTTTTTCCAATTTCATCACCCCCAGAGTTATACAGGAGCTTTAAAAACACCAATTACGATGCTTTTAGACAAAGCCTGCAAAGTCATTTATCATCTTTTACAATTCCCCTCGATAGAAATTTATCAAATATTGAAATAGATTCTTCTATAGAGAAGTTAACCGCCATTATTGCATTAAATGTTGAATCTCACTCAATCGTTCTTCGTCCAAAAGACAAAAAATTTCACTCTATTTCTGATAAAACCAAGAAGCTTATTGAGAAAGTCAGTGCCCTCAGAAAGGCTTTAAATAACAAAAAATCTGCTGGTAATGATCAGAACTCAAATTTTATTTTGAGAAAATGCCCTTACACCCTGGACATAGTTTTGTCTTTAATATTTAATCATTGCATTAACAATGGTTACTTTTCTCGGGCTTGGAAGGAAGCAAAAATCATATCGATAGCTAAAACAAAAGCTGCAGGAGACATCTCTAAATTCCGTCCGATTTCATTGCTCTCCAATTTTGGTAAACTTTTCGAAAGGGTTTTGGCAGATCATTTGAATAACTTTACTTTTTTACGTTGCTCCGGTTTTCCCTCAATAACTTTTTTTCCTTACGTCCTATGGCAAAAACATATTTATGTTTTTTGTAGAACATAAAATTTCCTACAATTTCGTTAATAAAAAAGAGTGGAAGTCTGCATTTCTTGACATTGCTGTTTTTCGAAACACCATGTTTTAATTATGAATTGGCATATAACAATATTTGAACTATTGAAATTGTAAAAAAAATTAACGTTCTACAAAAAACTCAAACACATTTTTTCCGTAGGACATAAGGAAAAAAAGTTATTGAGGAAAAACCGGAACAATGTGAAAAAATTTTGCAGTCCGACCCTCCTCTACTTTTTGCATTTTTTGGCAAAAAAAATTGACACACTACAATTTTTACTATCCAAATTATAAGAAATTTAACGTTCTACGAAAAAAAGAAATGTAATTCTCCTGTACAAAGTAAAGAAAACAGGTTATTAAGGAAAAACCGGAGCAAGGTCAAAAATTTTGCCTTTTGCCTGCCTTCTCTTTTCCCATTTCTTCGTAAAGAATTGACAAACAGCAGTTTAAGAAAAAATTTAGTTGTGGAAAATTTACCGATCTACAAAAATGTAGAATTAGCTCTTGCAGTGGGACTTAAGGAAAAAAAGTTATTGAGGGAAAACCAGAGCAAGGTCGAACATTTTGCATTTCCCCCTTCCGCCTCTTTTTCCATATCTTGGTATAGAATTGACATACAACAATTTTCAGCGTATTTAGACTGAAGGAAATTTAACGTTCTACAAAAAAGGTGTTATATACTTTTGCCGTAGGACGTAAGGAAAAAAAGTTATTGAGGGAAAACAGGAGTAAGGAACATTTTGCAGTTTGCCCTCTTTCTTTTTTTTCGTATCTCGGTAACGAAATGACATACAACAATTTTTGCACCAATAAAATTGTAATAAATTTAACTTATTATTATTATTTTATTTATTTGTGTTGAAAAAAGTTTGACAATTCATTATAATGATAACATAAATATGGCATGGATATTTCCGTCTGCCAGAGTGATCGTTTCACATTGAATTTTAAGTATACAAAATTCTCTATTAAAAATTGGGATATATGTATAATCAAGAATATATTAAGCCTAGCTTATTTTATCCTTGGATTGCACACGAAGCATAAGTGGGATTTAATCCACTCCAAGATGGGGGTTATATTCACACCGAGCGCCCCTAGTCGCTCGTTGTTGGCGCTTCTTATGTTCTCCGCACTTTTAGTTAGTAGGCTTACAATTTAAATTTAATGCAAAATAATATTTAAAAGAAACTATTTCTGTATATAAAGGCATGTCTACAATAATTTGCTAGGGTTTTCCAGGACGCTTCACCATTTAGTATTCCATAACATTCGTTTGTAGTAATTCTACTCTTTCCAAAATAGAGTCTCCTAATCTCTTGAAGAATGGGACATAAACCAAGGAAGTGAATAATATCCTCTCTTTCGTTTAGATTACAGAGGCCACATATTCCTGTTAAATCTTCCCTGTAAGGAATAAAATTGAGATTAAGTATTTCTGTTCTCGCCATTAAAATAAAACTAATATTTTCAATACTCAAATCATCCGTGAAATAATTACCACTCCCTAACCGATGGTTAAGGTTCCTGTAAATTAAACGAGTCTCCGAAGAAGATGCTTTTAAGACGTTGTCCAGATAGATCTTTTCGTCGACAACTGCAATCAAGTCATAGAAGATTCCTTGCCATTCTAAAAAGTTGCCCGTAAAGTTGAGCGTGTGATTGAAGTCATGTGCTAACTTAAACCAATCTTCAAAGAGCCCGTTTTTAGATCTTAGCAGCGATAGTATCACCGTTTTTTGCAAACTATCGTTGTCCTTTTGCATTGTCCTCACAAGGTAATCCGCATTGGCTTTTAAGTTTCGCAAAAAGATATTTCGTAACCCGGTCTCTACATATATTGCGTACGTTGGGGTTGTATTAGGAAGCCGAAACAAGCACTTAAAGAAAAATCTCTGAAGCTTCTCAAACTCTTCTACAGGTGTACACCCATAAACCTCACTACCATAGCACAAACATGAATTAACTGTAGCCTCAAAAACTTTATATTTTGCAGAAATACAAATGTTGCTGTTACTATAAAATTTTTTCCACATTGTATTTATAGCAATTTTCGCTGCAGAACATTTTGCTTCTATATGTTTATTCCATCTCAGGTTTGAAGTAAAAGTCACTCCTAAATACTTGTAATCTCGAACAACTTCAAGTCTCTCGTTGTTCAGAACCCAAAATTCATTTTCAACTTGTCTACGGGATCCAAACACCATGACCTTGGATTTTTCAGTGTTAATCTGGAGATCCCACAGTCTACAGTACTCAGCCAGTTTATTTATCATTAGCTGGAGAGATTTTGGTTCCTCTGCCAAAGTAAGACTTTCAGGGTTAGACCAGCAAATCTTGCTCCCCCCGGTAAGTTTTTAACGATGTCGTCGACGAAAAGTGCAAAAAATAATAGGACTTAATATACATCCTTGGGAAACACCGGTTGTCGTTGGGAAAAAACTTGAATTTTGCGAGTCTCCATAAACAGCGGCAGACGATCCCGATAAAAGTTCTTGATATAATCTCATAAATTTTGTTGATATTTTATGAGTGGAGCACAGTTTAAAGATAAGGCTATTTCTATTGACTTTGTCAAAGGCAGCCTTGAAGTCCACAAAAAAGCAGTACAATTTTTTCTGGTTATCTATGAAATTCCTCGCAGTGCTTTGCAGTAAGAATATTTGATCGATCGTTGAATACCCTGCTCGGAAACCCGCCTGACAGTTACTCAACAGATGATTACACTCAACCCATGACGACAGTCTATTGTACATTACTTGTGTAAATATTTTTCTTATTGAATTCAGGAACGAAATACCTCTATAGTTTTCTGGCATGGCACTATCACCTTTTTTGAATATAGGGTAAATAAGAGCCTTCTTAAAGTCCGCCGGTACATTACCATTCTCAAAAATTTCATTGTAGGAATGCGTTAATTTACCCATAAATTCGTGCGTTGAAAACTTATAAAATTCTATTGGTATCCCATCGGAACCAGATGCTTTGCCATTTTTCATTTGTTTCAAAGCACTTTCAACTTCCGGAATAGTTATCGTGTGGTCTAATTCTGCTATATGAATATCAGGAAGTGCAAAATGATAATTGAGCTGTTCTGTATGGATGCTTAAAAGGTTTTTAAAATGCTCTGATAACACTTCAGTTTGCACAAGAACACTTGAAGTCGATTGAAGATCTCCTTTATCCTTGACGATTTTCCAAAATTCCTTTGGATTTTTAGAAAATTCGAGCTTGCGTGCAAGCGAGTTGTAGAAGTTGGTTTTCTTCATTTTGCACAGTTTTTTATAGCTTTCATTTTTATTTAGATACTGAGTTTTAAATATATCTGAGTTTGTAGCTCTAAATAGATTTAAAAGCGCGAAACAAGTTTTTCTCAGCTTCCTACACTCTGCATCAAACCACAAGCTTTTCCGTTCATTCTTTTTCGAATTTAGGTTTTGAGGAGCTGCTTTTATTATAAATTTAACTTTCTACTTAAAAAAACCTTGACGTTTTTGCCGTAAAACGTAAGAAAAAAAAAGTTATTGACGGAAAACTGGAACAAGGTCAAACATTTTGCATTTCCCCCGCCTCCTCTTTTTCCACTAAGCCGTCGTGGTCCAAAACTTCTTCAAATGTTAGTTAACTATTTCTTAGCAACATCCCAAAGTTTCATAAATTTCCGACCCTTTTCTACCCGCCCACTGTATTAAGAACAAAATAATAAATTAAAATTACGTCGTGATGACAATAATAATGTATATGGCCTGACCACTGCTGGGTAAGCGGGGATGGGGGTGTACAAAGTTAATTATTTTAACGAGGAACCATAATTACAAAAAAACATGATTATTTGAGTATTTCCAAAAAAAAAAGGCCGAATTCTTCATTTTTTTGGCGAATTTTGAAAAATTACCTGTTTTTTGAAGAGCCATATCTCGGTAACAAATTGAGATCATCCCAGATAGCCATTCCAAATTTAAAAAATCAAATTTTCGAATTTTTTTTTTATGCCAATTATTATTACAGACCTTTGTCAATTTTAAAATTCAGCTTCTCACTTCTTACTTAACTATGTCCAAAGATTCTGACGACATTTAAGATACTATTAACGTTTCCTGAAGTGTTGCTACAGGTGAATCTAGCTTCTCGAAACTGAAGCTTATAAAAACCCATCTGCGCTCAACAATGACCCAAGAAAGATTAAACGGTCTGGCAACTATCTGCATTGAAAAAAAAAAAAAAATGCGCAATCGCTTTGAAGAAGAAGAAGAAGAAATCGCTACGAGATTTTCAAAAACGAAATCACGCCGAGCAGCATGTTAGGTTCGAAATTGTAAAAAAAACTTTATTTCGTCAAAAGCCTTTAGTTATTACTAAATAAAGCTCTATGTAAATGTTGTTGTCTTAGTTTAAAAAAAAAAAAAAAAAAAAAAACAATTTGCTTAGGGCGGAAAATTCCCAGGTTCGGCACCGTGTATGAGCTTTACATATACACAGCTGGTCAAAAAAATAGGTGTGATTAAATTTTATATCTTAGCCATAAAAGTTGGAGCGGACCTGAAGGACCAAAAAACGGCGCAATATCCTCTGGAGTGACGAAACAAAAATTTATTTGTTCTCATCAGATTCTGGGCGTATTTCAGGCGACCAAAAAGAAAGGACTATCACCCTCGCTATACCCAAAAGACGATTAAACACGGAGGAGGAAATATTATGGTCTGGTTCCGTTTTTTCTAGTATGGTGTGGGCCCTAATTCCTATATTCCGTATTAGTTACATCTTGACCAAATAAGGTTAAAGGGATATTTTGGAAGATATCATGCTTCCATATGCCGAAGAAAACATGACTCTCCGATAGATTTTTCAGCAGGATATAACGATCAGAAACATATGGCAAATTTTGTGAAAGAGTGGTATCGAGAGAAAGAAGTTTCAATTGTTTCATGGCCAAGTCAATCCCAGATCTCAACCCGATTGAGATCTTGAGGAATGAGCTAAGCGAAAACTAGGATGCCAATATTTTCCAAACTGGAACCGATTGTGGGATGCTGTTCAGAGTGAATGGTATTCTATATCCCAAAAAAGATGCCAAAAGTTTGTAGAGTTATTACCACGCTGACTTTAAAAAGTTTGGGATAACAATGTCGTATACTCGGGTTATAAGAGAATGGTAAACGAAAATTACTATAAAATACAACAAATTTTGCATTCAAATTATCATTATTCATAATTAAGGAAGACACACCTATTTTTTTGTCCAGGCGCAAATGTCTACACCGTCGGTTTTATTGTATAAAATTTATAATTACTTAATTTAAAAGCCTTAAATATTAATATTTCATTAAGTATTGATAGTCCAATGAAAACTAATGTTAAAATAATATTTAAATAAACAAAACATATTAAAAAATCAAGTTTATATAAAAAAAAATAATTGCACCTATTTTTTTGACCAGCTGTGTATATGAGATGATATTGAATTTAAATCTAAAGTTAAAAAACCACTTCCGAAAAAATTTTAAAAAAGTTTTAATCTGCGATCATTTAATTTATTCATCTAGACACAAATTTAAATTTTATTTATTTATATTTATTTCTTTTTCGATACACATAGAAACATAGATGCTTAGGGAAGATAACAAATTTTTCTTACCGAAAGACTGGAAGCGCAAGAGAAACAAAACAATGTCAACAATCACTTAAAGTGCAGCGGGCTTTTTAAAATCGTTTATTCTTCATAAAAGCTTTGCTTTTAGATATATAAGACATAATTTCGAACAGTCATGTGATACGGTACATGCGAAGGAAATTGCAGCACATTCCTAGAAACAAAAAGAACATTTCTTGACCAAAAAATTGTTTTTGGTTCATAAAATCCGAAAACTTTGAAATTTTTGTTTTTAATTTACGGCACATCGTAGCACATCAGGAGCACATTGCAGCACATTCCTTGAAAAAATTAAAATAAAAAATGGCTGGGCTAACTTCACGCCAAAAAATTCCACCCGCTATAAAAATCTTGCCCTTGGGCCGATTTTTGTTTTAAAAGCGGCACTTCGTAGAACATGTTGGGCACATTAGTCGTTTTTCTTTTTTCATTCAGAAAAGAGCTCTGAACAGAGTTCGAGTATATCGAGCTCGCTCTGAGCGTCCTCTGAATCAATTGTGTTCAGAGCGCTCTGAACTATTTATGAAACGAATTTAAGAACGCTGTTATTTTTCTTTCTCATGCCAAATGAAAAACCTGAAAAAAATTGTTTCTACATTTAAAATACCTTTATCGGCCATTTTAATTTTATTTATTACTTATATCTTCTTTTTATCAATTGAATTGGTTTAGAAGCGTCTCGCTTTTGACGTTTATACTTTTGTTCAGCTTTAAGCTCAGTTTGCCCCATCTTTTTATTTGGAGCTCGTAGAGCGCACTCTGAACACACTCTGAAGGAAAAAAAAAATACGAACTCGAAGCTCTGAACACTCTGAAGCAAAAAAGAAACACTTATTTTTTTTTGACAACTCAGGCTCTGTTGTGAACTAAAAAAGAAAAACGCCACATTTTGTTTTTTACAAAAAAAGTCAATTTTTCAGAAAATTGCCCCTCCCGGCTAAACGGGGGGGAGTAGACCCCCCTCCCATACGATTTTTTTCTTGTCTCAACTCAACCTACACGCTCTAGCTTTTTGGCACAACGCTCGTGAATCACCCTGTATATATCGTTGGAAAGGTATTTTTGAGTAGGTGTGATGGAAATATTTTGTTTTGTAATTTTTTTTTTTTTTGAAAACACAGGTGAAAATGTCTTGGTTTGTTTTTTGAAGTGAAAACTTCTTTAGGTGCGTTGAGCGTTTTTGGAGGGGAAAAACTTATAGGTTCGCGTCACCGACATGCTAATGCTAATATGTAGTATATCTATAGCTATGACTATGAGTAGTCAGACTGGCGCACGCGCAGTAGTGTAGTGCACATGTAGTGCATGCTAGCTAAATCTTATTCTCATGCTATTCTTATCCCAGGTCATTAACACAATATTTTTTTATAGCAATATCCAAAGTACACTCAGTTTCTCTGTTTTCATCCAAGTCCACTTCAAACTTCATTTGATGATATGGTCAATGCCACTTCAGGTTTAATATTTCTATAGTTCAATGCATTCGCTTATGTTTGCCGTCCTCTGAGATGTGGATTGTTTATACTCGAAATCTGACCGGGTATATTTGTGTATTGTCAAAGGGGCATGGGACAATGCCCAATGGGCAATGTAAATTAGATTACTCAGCAGAATATATTTTATAAACTTTTTGATGACACTGTAATATTGTAGGCTTAGAAAATATGTGTGTGTAGTTATAATATATCCGTATGTAATAATAAGCGTATAAGAAAATTCATAGTGTGTAAGATATTCATTTGTATAAATAGGCTAAGTTTTCTTAAAATAAAATCACTCTGAAATCAAAACTCACATCGGCAACATTAGCCATTCTTTGTTTTCAGCCCAAGATCGGCACTATAGCCATTTATTTATTAGGCTTGGGGAAGCCCGTATAATATCCCCCACAGATTAGTAGGTGAGGTAGGAGAAACATATTACATGGCGATCTTGCCCCAATAAAGCAAAAAAAGAGGGAAAGAGGCGGACGGAAAGTAAGGATACGCCAAGAAATTGGTAATCTTTATAGGATTGCCACACTAGCCGATAAGAAGAACAAAGAAAAATTTATTGAAAAAGCAAGAAGCCTGCAACACCAACAATTTTTAGAGAAGCAGTATAAACAAAATCCTAATAATGGGAGGAAAAACCTCCAAAGATGAGATTGTTCTAAACAATAACAATAATACCAATATAAACTCAAACTTACTGATTATTGACATTGTAATCATTATTTTAATAATATTAATAGTATACCTTTTCTTTAAACTTGCAAAATATTTTTTTAAACAAAGAGTTCAAAAAATTGTATCAAATGAAGTTAGAAATTTAACAGTATAAAAAAAAAAAAAAAAAAAAAAAAAAAAACAAAATTTTAAGAAATTTAACTATAAAAAAAAAAATAATAATGAAAATGTGTGAAATATGTTAACAACAATAAAAAATTTGAAGTCAATTCTTGAAAATTTTAATAAAACACCGCACAGAGTATATACTGCTAGTTATATTAATAAAAAGAAATTTCAAATACAAAAAATAGAAGAAGATTTTATTGAAAAATATGAAAAGTCATCTAAAGATACAAATCTTAAAGCATTAAAAGAAGTTATAGATAGTTTATTAGTAAAATTAAAAGAAATATTAGAAAGCAAAACAAAATTGTTAGAAGAAACAAAAATTGAAGAAGAGTCAGAGGATACAGAAATTAAGAAATTGGACTTCAAGATGGCAAAATTCGATATCATTTCAAGCATCAAGATCATTCCAGAATTCGGAGGAGAAGTAGAGAAACTGAATAATTTTTTAAATTTAGTAGAATATGTTGACGAAACCATTAGTGAGGAGATTGAAAAAGGCAAGCTCATAAAGTTTGTCATAGGGGCAAAACTAACTGATAAGGTGAGGAATAAACTAGCTATCATTCAGGAACCAAAGACATTTAAAGAACTTAAAGAAACATTCAGTCAGCTTTTTAAGAGTAAGCAAAACCCAATCCAAGTTATTTCAGAGCTTTCTTCTATAAAGCAGAATTCAAGTACAACAACTTCTTTTGCAACACAGGTTGAAACGTTAGTAGCAACACTTAATTCCTTGCAACTAATAGAACAGAAAAAAGAAAATAAAGAAGTTATTTGCAAATTAAATGACCAGCTAGGACTTAATGCATTTAAAAAAGGTTTAATAGAACCTATAAAATCAACCATCTATTCAGCAATGCCAAAAACACTTAATGAAGCCATACAATTAGCTGCAGAATTAGACGCCTCAAATGAATAAGCACAAGTTAACCATTTTAGAACAAACATTCCTAGGCAAAGCTACCAAAACTTCAATAGAAATAATAACATTAGATTCAGTAGAGCAGGGCCAAACAACAACAATATTAGATATAATAGGTATAATACCAATAGATATAATAATCACAATAGATACAACAATAACAACAGACTCTATAACAATAGATATAATAGATATAACACAAATAATCAAAACAGAGTAAACTACGTAGACTGTTCGGAAAACAGCCAAGGAGTCTCCGAAGCCCAGAGGGACTCAGAGCACCAGTTAGAAAACAATCAGTAAAGGCAATTCTAAATCTCAACCTTCAATTTACTAATTACATAATAGCTAGATCGAATATAACATTAAAAAATCAAAAACTTTTAGTAGACACAGGTGCTGACATCTCAATCTTAAAAAGAAGTAGTTTAAATTCAAAAGAAAACATAAAAACCACAGATAAAATTATGATTAAAGGAGTAACAGATTCCGAAACTTATTCGATAGGTTCTCTGCTAGGACAATTAGAAATTGAAGATATAAATATTGAACAAAAATTCCATATAGTAGAAGACAATTTCCCAATTATAACAAATGGTATATTAGGAAGAGATTTTCTTATAAAATATAATTGTAAAATAGATTATGAAAATTTCACCCTTTCAATTTTAATTAACAATCATGAATTCACTTTGCCAATGTATATGCAATTACCAAAAGCACACAATATTCTTCTACCCGCAAGAACACAATCACTTCATCCAATAAATCTTGAGATACTAGAAGATAGCATTGTACTCAATCAGGAAATACAAAATGGAGTTTTTATTGCAAATTCAATCATTCCAGCGAAAGGCATTGCTCAAGTTGCATTCTTGAACACTTTAGATCATGACGTGACAATAAAGTCACCCAAACCAGAAATAATTCCCCTTACCAATTTTCATGTAATTGATCTTAAAAAAAACTTTAAGAAAAACAAAAAAGAAGACCAATATGAGAGGCTATTAAAGGAACTAAAAATCGATATTCCAGATGATAAAGCAAAGCAATCCATTTTAGACATATGTAAAGAATTCGCGGACTGCTTTCATCTAGACGGAGACACATTGACAGTAAATAATTTTTACAAACAAAGGATTTCTATGACGGATAGCAACCCTGTTTATATTAAAAATTATAGACTTCCCAACGGACAGATAGAGGAGATAAACAAACAAGTAAATAAATTACTAAATGATAACATAATCGAAGCTTCAGTAAGCCCATTCAACTCACCTCTACTTGTGGTACCTAAGAAGGATTCCGAAGGAGAAAAGAAATGGCGTTTGGTCGTGGATTTCCGTCAATTAAACAAAAAAATTGTAGATGATAAATTTCCCTTAACAAGACTAGATGATGTATTAGATACGCTGGGCAGAGCTAAATACTTTTCAACCTTAGATTTAACCAGCTCTTTCCATCAAATAGAGCTTGAAGAAGAATCTAGACCAAAAACAGCATTTTCAACCCCCCGTGGGCACTTTCACTTCAAGAGGTTGCCATTTGGACTAAAAATTTCAACTAATAGCTTCCAAAGAATATTGTCCGTAGCATTAGCAGGTCTTAGCACAGAAGCTTTCTTATATGTTGACGATATTATTATATTTGGTTGCAGTCTAAATCATCACAATAGTAACCTCTCGAAGATTCTCCAAAGGCTCAGAAAACATAATCTGAAACTAAACCCTAAAAAATGCAATTGGCTGCAAACACAGGTTACATATCTTGGACATTTAATAACAAATGAGGGAATAAAACCAGATCCACAAAAGTATGAAGCTATAACCGCTTACCCAACACCAAAAAATGCAGAGGAAGTGAAAAGATTTGTAGCGTTCTGCAATTATTATAGGAGATTTATCAAAAATTTTGCAGCAATAGCCAAACCACTAAACATGTTATCAAAAAAGGGAGTTGAATTCGACTGGACTAAAGAATGTGAAAATGCTTTCGTATCATTGAAAGGTAAACTTATAAACCCACCAATTCTGAAGTATCCAAATCATGAAGAGGAGTTCATAATTACAACTGATGCTTCCAATACTGCCCTGGGAGCAGTTTTATCACAAGGTAAGATAGGTAGAGATCTGCCAATTTCCTATGCCAGTAGGAGTCTGAATAAGCATGAACTTAACAAACCCATCATTGAAAAAGAACTGCTTGGCATACATTGGGCTATAAACTACTTTAGACCATACATATTCGGAAGAAAATTCACTGTAGTAACAGATCACAGACCATTGGTAAGTCTTTTCACACACAAAAACCCATCATCAAAATTAACGAGAATTAGACTTGACCTTGCGGATTATACCTTTAACATTATCTACAAGCAAGGATCGATGAATACCAACGCTGATGCACTATCACGCATCAAACTTGATTCGGATATACTAAAAGCAATGATTCCAACCACGAATATCGACATAATAACCAGATCAAAAACAAAGAAAAAAGCAATGGAGAATGCAAGAAATATACAAATAAATTCAAATCACGAAACAAATGTTCCAACTATATATACTTGGGAATGTGGTTCTTTGTCTGAAGTAACAAATATAAGAAAACTAAAATTTATGAAAATGCTAAAGGAAAAACATGAAGTACATCAGCGAAAATCCTTATCTGAACTTAGGTTTGATTTAGGAGAAGCTAGTACGAAAATTCATGTGCACAATAAAGAAATAATAATAGAATACAGTGATAATCCGAGTATGAACTTAGGTTCAATCCTGGAGAAGCTGATATTAAGAATGAAGAAAGAAAAAATTACTAAATTAGCAATCACAAATGACGATGAAATATTTAAGCAAATATGTATAAATGAATTTAAAGAATTATATAATAAATTACATGAAAAAATGAATCAAAATACAAGTGTGGAAATATTAATATATAAACCTCCAATCAGAATTATAGAGGAAGAAGAGAAGAAAAGAATAATACAAAATTTCCATGATACACCACATGCTGGTGGACATTCAGGCATTAAACGAACCACAGCCAAAATTAAACAAAAATACTGTTGGAAAAATTTAAGCAAAATGGTTAAAAACTATGTAAACGAATGCACGGTATGCGCAAGGAGTAAACAGATTAAAAATACAAAAGAAAGATTAATAATAACTGAAACACCAACAACGAGCTTCGAAATAGTAACTGCTGACACAGTTGGTCCACTAAGGCCTTCAAATGACTACAGGTACATATTGACTCTGCAATGTGAATTAACAAAATACATCGAAGCAATACCCATCAAGAGTGAGGACGCAAATACAGTGGCAAAAGCCTTGGTAGATAACTTCCTTCTTCGACACGGAAGTTTCAAAACTTTAAAAACAGATATGGGAACAGAATTCTTAAATGAAGTAATGAAAAACATCTACAGTGCATTTGACATCAAGCACATAACATCAACACCATACCATCATGAAACATTAGGTTCGGTAGAACGAAATCACAGAGTGCTGAACGAATATCTGATTGCCTTCGCAAAAGAAGATAACTGGCATGAATGGATTCCCTATTTTGTTTTCAGTTACAACACTACACCACATTCTAGCATAGGTATGTCACCTTTTGAGTTACTATACGGGAAATTAGTTAGACTTCCAGAAGACTCATTGGATAGTAGAGCAAGTCCCATATATAACATTGATAATTATAGCTTAGAACTAAAATTTAGACTCCAACAAATGAGAATAATTGCTAAGGAATTATTAAATAAAAGTAAGTTAGAAAGACAAAAATTTGTAGATAAGATTTCAAATCCATTATATCTAGAAGTAGGGGATAAAGTTTTTTTAAAAGTAGGAAACAAAAAAAAGAATTAGATATTAGGCCATACGAGGTCATAGAATTAAATGGTGTAAATACGAAAATTAAGATTAATAATGAAATAAAAGAAGTACACAACAATAGACTCAAACGAATGAACTCAAATACCTGAAAAGATAAAAAAAAAAAAAAAAAAAAAATTATTAAAATTTTTTTTTTTCCCCAGAAGAGTGAGGATGTAGTGCACATGCACTACCTAGCTAAATCTTATTCTCATGCTATTCTTATCCCAGGTCATTAACACAATATTTTTTTATAGCAATATCCAAAGTACACTCAGTTTCTCTGTTTTCATCCAAGTCCACTTCAAACTTCATTTGATGATATGGTCAATGCCACTTCAGGTTTAATATTTCTATAGTTCAATGCATTCGCTTATGTTTGCCGTCCTCTGAGATGTGGATTGTTTATACTCGAAATCTGACCGGGTATATTTGTGTATTGTCAAAGGGGCATGGGACAATGCCCAATGGGCAATGTAAATTAGATTACTCAGCAGAATATATTTTATAAACTTTTTGATGACACTGTAATATTGTAGGCTTAGAAAATATGTGTGTGTAGTTATAATATATCCGTATGTAATAATAAGCGTATAAGAAAATTCATAGTGTGTAAGATATTCATTTGTATAAATAGGCTAAGTTTTCTTAAAATAAAATCACTCTGAAATCAAAACTCACATCGGCAACATTAGCCATTCTTTGTTTTCAGCCCAAGATCGGCACTATAGCCATTTATTTATTAGGCTTGGGGAAGCCCGTATAATATCCCCCACAGATTAGTAGGTGAGGTAGGAGAAACATATTACAGTAGCCTGTGTACACGTATACACTAATACATTAAATATCTCTGACTTTATCATGTGCGCGTTGGACTTTTGGATGGGTATAATTTCATGAGTTCACGTCACCAACATGATATTGCTACACCACCAAGAACGCGACGCGAAAATTATTATTATTATTAATTTTATGCTGAAACGAAACTAAAAGACCGCGACTGCGACCGAAGTGCAGGCGATAGGGTTACATTTTCGATTGAAAATGACGCTTGGTTTACAAGGTGCGTACGATTATGTGTAGCAATGACAGCATCCAATATGTGCTGTCAGATTGAAGATAATTTAATTGATTGCCACAAAGGGGCGTACTTACATATAGTAAGTGAAAAACGGGCGCCAGAAAATTTTTGAGGAATTTCCAAACCTAGGTTTATTAAAATCGACGGTGCAACAACAAAAATAAATGAAATGATAAATGATAAGGAAAGAGTTTTTACTCCCGAATTGGGATTTGAAAACTATTTATTGGTTTGGGAACCTTTAAAATATAGGGATAAAACCCAAAATATTTTCAAACAAATGTAATTTTACAAAATGGAATTTCAAAAAAAGAAAATGGGCCGTTACTTCCGAATAGATGATGAGAGAAAAAGCCACGCGTCCCGTAAATCTTCCGAACGAAAGCCAAACGATAAAATGTATATATGTTTCTTGGTAATTTTCTTCTTCTCGAAGAAAACTAGCAATGAAAAACGACTAAATTACCACGAACCGGATAAATAAATGAAACACTTAGCTTTATTTTTTTTTTTGATTGCCTCCTGCCAACTTCTCCCTCCTTCTTTCCTTTCTCCTGCTCCTTGTCACTAAATTCTCCACAATTTTCAAAATTTCAAACTTTCTTTTCCAAATAATTTTTATCACTTCTACGCTTAACTCTATATCCAACTTTTGAAATTCTTTCTTCCTCGAAATCAAAACTTTTCTTTCTTTTTCCACTTTTCCAAAAATTGAAAACTTTCTTTTTCGCTTGCCAAACTAGAAGTGGCCTTCCAGGATTTTCTTGGTCCTGGATGGTCTCATCTTGTTTTCCAATTCATCTGGTTTTTAGCCAATCATAGACCGCGGAATCTGATCTCGTCATTACTCAGCTATACTACTAAGTGAACAGAGATGGAATCCGACGGTGTCGCTTACTCACCCTCTCTCATCAATTGTGCGTCGTCATCATCGAATTCGCCGGCACCTGGTATCATTTCCAGTGGGCGGGAATGGACGCATTCACCCCTCAACCAAGTTTTCGTAGTTCGAAAAGAAAGTTTTTGACGAAGGCGGAAGAAATTCAGTTTTTCACCCGTGCAATTTTCCCCTTCCAAATGAAAAAAAAATCAAATACATCAATTATTGTGGAGACTTTAGAGCGAAGCTATTCGTAGTCTTCCCTATATTGGAAGTAGAGTTTGGCAGAAATTCCTATTCACGAATGATTAACTTGTTAGCTTCCGTTCAATTGTGGGTGGGTTGGGGGGGGGGGGGGTGGGGGGGGGGTAGATAAGAATAATATCTAACGGTCCACCTTTTACATAGATACAAAGAGTTATGGTGGGCCATTGGCCATACGCTGCGTCCGTCGATGCTACGAACTCTTCGTAGTTGGTAGAGGTAGATGGCGTCTATTAACTCTTCTTCTGTCTTCGTAGCTTCATCAATAAGATTAATATTCATATCAATATTTGCATTTAAAAGTAAGGCATTATTGGAACGAAGTTCCTTATGGGACGATGCGGAGAGGTACCCTAAATGAGTAAAAACGTCCGTAACGTAAGATTGTTATTATTATTTTTATTATTTTTTATGCTTGACTTGGGGAGTAAGCTTGTGAATGCAAGACGAGAGCGTTTGGTCGATGCGAACGGAAGGTGAAAGGGAGAAATATGAAGGTTAGTAAAGATAGTAAGAGAGAGAGAGTTCCGTTTCGTTCGCATATTTCTGTAGGAGCAAGAGAGACGGAGATGCGAGCACACATATTCCATTTTCTCTCATAGCCAGTTACGTTTCGTATATTTAAGACACAGTTGCACTGAAAGAGCAAGAACGATCAATGAGCGCACATTTTCTTTTTACAAAAAAATTAGAATTATGAATGAATGAATGAATAATAACTGAAATGAGAGAGACATGGAACAACAATCGATACAGTATCAACCACAGTAATTACTGATGTATCGGATAGTGAAAATAATGAATAAAAATTAAAAATCTGCTCAAAAATATTAATTCACCAATGAAAATCCAAAATAAATTTAAATATTTCTAGAAAATTAATATATGTGTGTATGTACATGTGTGTATGTACGAGGGGCGTTCAATATATATATAAAGCAGTACAATTTTTTCTGGTTATCTATGAAATTCCTCGCAGTGCTTTGCAGTAAGAATATTTGATCGATCGTTGAATACCCTGCTCGGAAACCCGCCTGACAGTTACTCAACAGATGATTACACTCAACCCATGACGACAGTCTATTGTACATTACTTGTGTAAATATTTTTCTTATTGAATTCAGGAACGAAATACCTCTATAGTTTTCTGGCATGGCACTATCACCTTTTTTGAATATAGGGTAAATAAGAGCCTTCTTAAAGTCCGCCGGTACATTACCATTCTCAAAAATTTCATTGTAGGAATGCGTTAATTTACCCATAAATTCGTGCGTTGAAAACTTATAAAATTCTATTGGTATCCCATCGGAACCAGATGCTTTGCCATTTTTCATTTGTTTCAAAGCACTTTCAACTTCCGGAATAGTTATCATGTGGTCTAATTCTGCTATATGAATATCAGGAAGTGCAAAATGATAATTGAGCTGTTCTGTATGGATGCTTAAAAGGTTTTTAAAATGCTCTGATAACACTTCAGTTTGCACAAGAACACTTGAAGTCGATTGAAGATCTCCTTTATCCTTGACGATTTTCCAAAATTCCTTTGGATTTTTAGAAAATTCGAGCTTGCGTGCAAGCGAGTTGTAGAAGTTGGTTTTCTTCATTTTGCACAGTTTTTTATAGCTTTCATTTTTATTTAGATACTGAGTTTTAAATATATCTGAGTTTGTAGCTCTAAATAGATTTAAAAGCGCGAAACAAGTTTTTCTCAGCTTCCTACACTCTGCATCAAACCACAAGCTTTTCCGTTCATTCTTTTTCGAATTTAGGTTTTGAGGAGCTGCTTTTATTATAAATTTAACTTTCTACTTAAAAAAACCTTGACGTTTTTGCCGTAAAACGTAAGAAAAAAAAAGTTATTGACGGAAAACTGGAGCAAGGTCAAACATTTTGCATTTCCCCCGCCTCCTCTTTTTCCACTAAGCCGTCGTGGTCCAAAACTTCTGCAAATGTTAGTTAACTATTTCTTAGCAACATCCCAAAGTTTCATAAATTTCCGACCCTTTTCTACCCGCCCACTGTATTAAGAACAAAATAATAAATTAAAATTACGTCGTGATGACAATAATAATGTATATGGCCTGACCACTGCTGGGTAAGCGGGGATGGGGGTGTACAAAGTTAATTATTTTAACGAGGAACCATAATTACAAAAAAACATGATTATTTGAGTATTTCCAAAAAAAAAAAAAAGGCCGAATTCTTCATTTTTTTGGCGAATTTTGAAAAATTACCTGTTTTTTGAAGAGCCATATCTCGGTAACAAATTGAGATCATCCCAGATAGCCATTCCAAATTTAAAAAATCAAATTTTCGAATTTTTTTTTTATGCCAATTATTATTACAGACCTTTGTCAATTTTAAAATTCAGCTTCTCACTTCTTACTTAACTATGTCCAAAGATTCTGACGACATTTAAGATACTATTAACGTTTCCTGAAGTGTTGCTACAGGTGAATCTAGCTTCTCGAAACTGAAGCTTATAAAAACCCATCTGCGCTCAACAATGACCCAAGAAAGATTTAACGGTCTGGCAACTATCTGCATTGAAAAAAAAAAATGCGCAATCGCTTTGAAGAAGAAGAAGAAGAAATCGCTACGAGATTTTCAAAAACGAAATCACGCCGAGCAGCATTTTAGGTTCGAAATTGTAAAAAAAACTTTATTTCGTCAAAAGCCTTTAGTTATTACTAAATAAAGCTCTATGTAAATGTTGTTGTCTTAGTTTAAAAAAAAAAAAAAAAAAAAAAACAATTTGCTTAGGGCGGAAAATTCCCAGGTTCGGCACCGTGTATGAGCTTTACATATACACAGCTGGTCAAAAAAATAGGTGTGATTAAATTTTATATCTTAGCCATAAAAGTTGGAGCGGACCTGAAGGACCAAAAAACGGCGCAATATCCTCTGGAGTGACGAAACAAAAATTTGTTTGTTCTCATCAGATTCTGGGCGTATTTCAGGCGACCAAAAAGAAAGGACTATCACCCTCGCTATACCCAAAAGACGATTAAACACGGAGGAGGAAATATTATGGTCTGGTTCCGTTTTTTCTAGTATGGTGTGGGCCCTAATTCCTATATTCCGTATTAGTTACATCTTGACCAAATAAGGTTAAAGGGATATTTTGGAAGATATCATGCTTCCATATGCCGAAGAAAACATGACTCTCCGATAGATTTTTCAGCAGGATATAACGATCAGAAACATATGGCAAATTTTGTGAAAGAGTGGTATCGAGAGAAAGAAGTTTCAATTGTTTCATGGCCAAGTCAATCCCAGATCTCAACCCGATTGAGATCTTGAGGAATGAGCTAAGCGAAAACTAGGATGCCAATATTTTCCAAACTGGAACCGATTGTGGGATGCTGTTCAGAGTGAATGGTATTCTATATCCCAAAAAAGATGCCCAAAGTTTGTAGAGTTATTACCACGCTGACTTTAAAAAGTTTGGGATAACAATGTCGTATACTCGGGTTATAAGAGAATGGTAAACGAAAATTACTATAAAATACAACAAATTTTGCATTCAAATTATCATTATTCATAATTAAGGAAGACACACCTATTTTTTTGTCCAGGCGCAAATGTCTACACCGTCGGTTTTATTGTATAAAATTTATAATTACTTAATTTAAAAGCCTTAAATATTAATATTTCATTAAGTATTGATAGTCCAATGAAAACTAATGTTAAAATAATATTTAAATAAACAAAACATATTAAAAAATTAAGTTTATATAAAAAAAAATAATTGCACCTATTTTTTTGACCAGCTGTGTATATGAGATGATATTGAATTTAAATCTAAAGTTAAAAAACCACTTCCGAAAAAATTTTAAAAAAGTTTTAATCTGCGATCATTTAATTTATTCATCTAGACACAAATTTAAATTTTATTTATTTATATTTATTTCTTTTTCGATACACATAGAAACATAGATGCTTAGGGAAGATAAAAAATTTTTCTTACCGAAAGACTGGAAGCGCAAGAGAAACAAAACAATGTCAACAATCACTTAAAGTGCAGCGGGCTTTTTAAAATCGTTTATTCTTCATAAAAGCTTTGCTTTTAGATATATAAGACATAATTTCGATCAGTCATGTGATACGGTACATGCGAAGGAAATTGCAGCACATTCCTAGAAACAAAAAGAACATTTCTTGGCTAACTTCACACCAAAAAATTGTTTTTGGTTCATAAAATCCGAAAACTTTGAAATTTTTGTTTTTAATTTACGGCACATCGTAGCACATCAGGAGCACATTGCAGCACATTCCTTGAAAAAATTAAAATAAAAAATGGCTGGGCTAACTTCACGCCAAAAAATTCCACCCGCTATAAAAATCTTGCCCTTGGGCCGATTTTTGTTTTAAAAGCGGCACTTCGTAGAACATGTTGGGCACATTAGTCGTTTTTCTTTTTTCATTCAGAAAAGAGCTCTGAACAGAGTTCGAGTATATCGAGCTCGCTCTGAGCGTCCTCTGAATCAATTGTGTTCAGAGCGCTCTGAACTATTTATGAAACGAATTTAAGAACGCTGTTATTTTTCTTTCTCATGCCAAATGAAAAACCTGAAAAAAATTGTTTCTACATTTAAAATACCTTTATCGGCCATTTTAATTTTATTTATTATTTATATCTTCTTTTTATCAATTGAATTGGTTTAGAAGCGTCTCGCTTTTGACGTTTATACTTTTGTTCAGCTTTAAGCTCAGTTTGCCCCATCTTTTTATTTGGAGCTCGTAGAGCGCACTCTGAACACACTCTGAAGGAAAAAAAAAATACGAACTCGAAGCTCTGAACACTCTGAAGCAAAAAAGAAACACTTATTTTTTTTTGACAACTCAGGCTCTGTTGTGAACTAAAAAAGAAAAACGCCTATTGTAGCACATTTTGTTATTTTCAGAAAATCAAAAATGGCTGGGCTAACTTCACACACATGAAGTTCGTGCGACCCAGTCGTGAATTTCATTTTTTGCCGTATTTGTGCTAATAATATCAAATAAATTTACAAGGTGAGTATAAAGTTAATAATGCTTTATATATACATACTAGCTGACCCACCCGGCTTCGCTCGGTTAGATAAATCTTAGTTTCATACGGATTAAATGAATTACAATTTAAAAAATATAATTGCAGTATTTAAAAACTGACAGGAAACACATTTTTAACTTAAAACATACATAAGTGTTGCTAAGAAATATTTTAATTTAAATACAATGATACCGTTATTAATAATCAAAAAGTTTTTTACTTGCGATTAGGTACTATAAGGCAAGTCATGCATTCGTCTTGAAAAAAGTTAAAAATTCTGTCCGTCTGTATGTCTGTCTGTCTGTATGTATAGACACCTACAGCCCAAACGGGTGGGCCGAATTGCTTCAAACTTGGTATATAGATTTTTTTAGGTATTGTACAGAGGGGAAATTGAAATTTTTTTTAGCTCAAAAAATAACGGTACCTGCCATATAACCGTTACGTTAAAGCTTATTCTTCTCAAAAACGGCTCTAAAGATTTCGATTTAAGAAAATCAGTGTTTCTTTAAAGGTACGACCAACTATATGGCTGAAAAAAAAGTTTAAAAAAATGTCTAAGAACGGTACTTTCCATAGGACCGTTTTTTGTTTTGTTTTCGACTATCTCGAAAACGACTCTACCGATTCTTTCGAAATTTCACACATATATAGTTGTAGGTAGCTCAATTTGTACTGCATACCAATATTTTTGAAAAATATTTTTTTTGTATTTTTAAAAGCATCTACAAAAAAAAAATTTTAAATTAATATTTTGAAAACTGGGTTTTAAATTTTTTTTCTAAAAATTATAAATAAATGTATTTGCTGAATACCTATGAAATGGCGTGTTTGAATTTTTTTTCAAAAAAAAAACTTTTTTCTCAAAAACCGCTCCACAGATTTTTATAAATTTACTTACTTACTTACTTACTTAAGGTGGCGCAGACAGTCCATTGTGGACCACGGCCTCAACCAACAATCCTCGCCAGCTAGGCCGGTCCCTAGCCAGTGGCCTCCAGTTGCGCACACCAAGTTGGTTGAGGTCGTTTACCACTTGATCGCGCCACCTTAAATGGGGTCTTCCAGAACTGCGTCGGCCCTCCGGGTTGGAATTGAAGACTCGTCGGGCAGGAGCGTTTTCGTCCATATGCTCCACATGACCCATCCATCTAAGCCGCTGAATTTTCAGCTTCTTAACCAAGTCAATGTCGCTGTATAGCCCGTACAGTTCGCCATTGAATCTTCTCCTCCATACTCCATTGATACATACAGGCCCGAATATCAACCGAAGAATCTTTCTCTCAAAGCACCCCAGCCTGTATTCATCCGATTGTGTCTGTGTCCACGCTTCTGCCCCATACAGCAGGACTGGGATGATAAGGGTCTTGTATAGTGTCTCCTTGGTCCTTTGAGAGAGGGCTTTACTACTAAGATGCCTTCTTAGCCCGAAGAAACAGCGATTGGCAAGAGTAATTCTTCGACTGATCTCTTATAAATTTACTTTCATAAATTCAAATTTATCCAAGAAATAAAATGGCGTACTTTTTTTTCAGCTCAAATTAGTTTAAGTATGTATTTATTTAAGAATTTTGAAAATTTTATTTTTATCAAAATCTCAATCCCCTAGACCACGGAACGGAAAAATGTTATTGATTTAATTAAAATTAGCAGCAATACGTGCTCAAAGTGGAATTGCGTTAGCTCTCGCATCTAGCACACTGAGCACTGAAGCTTTCGTTAAACCTGCGAATCAAAGAAAATCCTGTTTGCAGCATTTCAAAGCAATCAGTCATGGCAAAAGTGGTGATATAGTAAGCGGATTTCTGAAATCACTTCCCGTGATTCTGAAATTAACAGCGGCGGATGAATAAATCTCATGTCTTAAGCCATCGTATTTGTAGCGGTATGTGCAAACCATTCCATTGAGTGTGAATATGCAAGTGTTCATTGGATTTGCCTGGCATGCCGCCTCATCACTTGAGTTTTAAAGTTGGATCTGTCATCTTAATGCTACAAAACCTTTATGCCCCGAAACTGTGCAATGGAACCCAACTGATTGTGAAGAAGCTGATGAACAATGTGGTAGTGGCAAGGATTTTGAAAGGACCGTTCAAAGGAGAAGAATGCCAAATTCCGCGAATTTACTTTTCTTCAACTGATTTGCCGTCAGCTATTATAATGTGGCGTGTTTTCTAGTTGGAAACCCATCCTCACTCTTCATTTACGCTCCGGAGCAGAAAACAAATTGTTGTGTATCATGCAGCCTTAAATTCAATTCAGTCATGTTTCTAATATAATTTATTAATTAATTTAACAATTTTTTAAATGAACCATTTGCATTACTCAAGAGCTTTTTGGTAAACAATTTTTTTTTATTTTAAACAATAAGGACGGTTTATCCACTCGCCAACGTCCAAAATAAAGTTGTCCGTGAGAAAAAATTGGAAAAATGTTTGCCTAAAATCCCCTGCTAACAATATCAATGCACCACCAAATAAACGTTGGTTTCCTCGTTAATCTTTTAACATTCGATTAAGGGCTTCCAATTATTTCTTGTGAACCATCGTGCACTCATCCCAAATGATTATTTTACATTGCTGTAAAACCTTTGCCATTCCAGATGTTTTTGAAATATTACATGTTTGAAATTCATTTACTTGCATGTTCAATGGCAATTTTAATGCAGATTGACTTGTTCGACCACCGTCTAACAAAGTTTGCGCAATCCCAGACGATGCAAGCTCTAATGCTATTTTATTTTCAGATCGAATCGTAGTTAAGAACCAAGTTCTGGTTTGAATAAATATTTCGTATTCGATGTAATATTTCTTCAGTCATTTCATCCCGAATTTGTCCAAAATCGCAGATTAAAAACTTATTCCAATTTTATTAAAATTAAATTGATACATTGAAAATAAAAATAATTTTCTATAATTACGGGAAAAATACTTTATGTGTCGACAAAAATGCTAGATCAAAAAGAACCACGCTACCGCTTTACAGAATTTTGACCAAACTTCACAGAAACCTTTGCAGGCATCCTCAGAAGATGCTACCAAAAGATTTGTTAGTATTTTGACACAATGCAATAAAACTGCAGTTGTGGCAAAATTATTTTACCGAAGTTTGGCCGGAAACCTTCGTCGACATACTCAGAAGACCCTACAAAAAATATTGTTATTAATATGACGAAATGCACTAAAAATGCATTTTGCGGTTTGCCCTTTACCGAAATTTGACCAATCTTCACAAAAAGACCTTCCTCAATAGGATAGCTACCTTTATAAAAAAACATTAAAAAATTCTGCCCAGCCATTCTCGAGTTTATCGACCCCGAACATAAGGCAACTTATTTTTATATAATAGATATTCTATATGTAAACAGGCAAGCAGTTTTTTTGTGGTACCAAATGCGAGGCAGTTACCCAACCGATTGAGATGATATACAGGGTGATTCACGAGAGTTGTGCCAAAAAGCTAGAGCGTGTAGCTTGAGTTCAGACAAGAAAAAAATCGTATGGGAGGGGGGTCTACTCCCCCCCCGTTTAGCCGGGAGGGGCAATTTTCTGAAAAATTGACTTTTTTTGTAAAAAAAAATATTAAAAATCAACGGCTTCGTTTACAACACCGTGTTATACCTTTTTGGAAAGCCAACAATTTTTTCTTTCATTTTGTTTCTAAATTAAATTGTTTTACCGAATAGTTTAAAAAATAAAAAATTTCAAACTCAAAATTTTGAAAAAAAATTCGAAAAAATAATTTTAAAACAATTTTTTTTTCAAAATTTTACGTAATTAAGTATAATTTTTGTTCTCAGAATTCAATGCTCCCATTAGTCTTTAATCCAACACTGGAAACCGTATGGCTCTACGACTTTTTGTTGCCAAGGTATTCAAAAATAACCGAACCTACTTCTTCACAAAAACAAGAAAATCTAGCCTTACGGGTGGCACAAGTGATCATTTAGCCAATTTTTTCGTGTTTTTGTAGGTTAGAAGTAGGTTCGGTTATTTTTGAATACCTTGGCAACAAAAAGTCGTAGAGCCATACGGTTTCCAGTGTTGGATTAAAGATTAATGGGAGCATTGAATTCTGAGAACAAAAATTATTCTTAGTTACGTAAAATTTTGAAAAAAATTAGTTTTAAAATTATTTTTTCAAATTTTTTTTCAAAATTTTGAGTTTGAAAATTTATATTCTTAAACTATTCGTTAAAACAATTTATTTTAAAAACAAAATGGAAGCAAAAGTTTGGCTTTCCAAAAAGGTATAACACGGTGTTGTAAATGAAGCCGTTGATTTTTAATATTTTTTTTTACAAAATAAGTCAATTTTTCAGAAAATTGCCCCTCCTGGCTAAACGGGGGGGAATAGACATACGATTTTTTTTCTTGTCTCAACTCAACCTACACGCTCTAGCTTTTTGGCACAACGCTCGTGAATCACCCTGTATATATCGTTGGAAAGGTATTTTTGAGTAGGTGTGATGGAAATATTTTGTTTTGTAATTTTTTTTTTTTTTGAAAACACAGGTGAAAATGTCTTGGTTTGTTTTTTGAAGTGAAAACTTCTTTAGGCGCGTTGAGCGTTTTTGGAGGGGAAAAACTTATAGGTTCGCGTCACCGACATGCTAATGCTAATATGTAGTATATCTATAGCTATGACTATGAGTAGTCAGACTGGCGCACGCGCAGTAGCCTGTGTACACGTATACACTAATACATTAAATATCTCTGACTTTATCATGTGCGCGTTGGACTTTTGGATGGGTATAATTTCATGAGTTCACGTCACCAACATGATATTGCTACACCACCAAGAACGCGACGCGAAAATTATTATTATTATTAATTTTATGCTGAAACGAAACTAAAAGACCGCGACTGCGACCGAAGTGCAGGCGATAGGGTTACATTTTCGATTGAAAATGACGCTTGGTTTACAAGGTGCGTACGATTATGTGTAGCAATGACAGCATCCAATATGTGCTGTCAGATTGAAGATAATTTAATTGATTGCCACAAAGGGGCGTACTTACATATAGTAAGTGAAAAACGGGCGCCAGAAAATTTTTGAGGAATTTCCAAACCTAGGTTTATTAAAATCGACGGTGCAACAACAAAAATAAATGAAATGATAAATGATAAGGCAAGAGTTTTTACTCCCGAATTGGGATTTGAATACTATTTATTGGTTTGGGAAACCTTTAAAATATAGGGATAAAACCCAAAATATTTTCAAACAAATGTAATTTTACAAAATGGAATTTCAAAAAAAGAAAATGGGCCGTTACTTCCGAATAGATGATGAGAGAAAAAGCCACGCGTCCCGTAAATCTTCCGAACGAAAGCCAAACGATAAAATGTATATATGTTTCTTGGTAATTTTCTTCTTCTCGAAGAAAACTAGCAATGAAAAACGACTAAATTACCACGAACCGGATAAATAAATGAAATACTTAGATAAGAATAATATCTAACGGTCCACCTTTTACATAGATACAAAGAGTTATGGTGGGCCCTTGGCCATACGCTGCGTCCGTCGATGCTACGAACTCTTCGTAGTTGGTAGAGGTAGATGGCGTCTATGAACTCTTCTTCTGTCTTCGTAGCTTCATCAATAAGATTAATATTCATATCAATATTTGCATTTAAAAGTAAGGCATTATTGGAACGAAGTTCCTTATGGGACGATGCGGAGAGGTACCCTAAATGAGTAAAAACGTCCGTAACGTAAGATTGTTATTATTATTTTTATTATTTTTTTTGCTTGACTTGGGGAGTAAGCTTGTGAATGCAAGACGAGAGCGTTTGGTCGATGCGAACGGAAGGTGAAAGGGAGAAATATGAAGGTTAGTAAAGATAGTAAGAGAGAGAGAGTTCCGTTTCGTTCGCATATTTCTGTAGGAGCAAGAGAGACGGAGATGCGAGCACACATATTCCATTTTCTCTCATAGCCAGTTACGTTTCGTATATTTAAGACACAGTTGCACTGAAAGAGCAAGAACGATCAATGAGCGCACATTTTCTTTTTACAAAGTAAATTAGAATTATGAATGAATGAATGAATAATAACTGAAATGAGAGAGACATGGAACAACAATCGATACAGTATCAACCACAGTAATTACTGATGTATCGGATAGTGAAAATAATGAATAAAAATTAAAAATCTGCTCAAAAATATTAATTTACCAATGAAAATCCAAAATAAATTTAAATATTTGTAGAAAATTAATATATGTGTGTATGTACATGTGTGTATGTATCCAAAGATCTTCCCCATTCACTGGCCAGGTTATAGGCTATGTAAATTAAAAAATAATTTATTTTAAATAGGTTTAATTTAATAATATTTGAACTTACCTCTTAGATTTATCATGAGAAATTTTATATTTCTCAAATATTTTTGACGTTTCTCCTTTTTCTTTTTTTCTTATTCGCTGTTTGTTTAGTGTGTTTTTGTTTTTTTCTGCCGTTGCCTTGGATTTATTTCCAAATTGGTGTTTCGTTTTGTTTACTTCTGCAGTTGCCTTTTGTTTAGTTTTGCCGTTGCCTTGGATTTATTTCCAAATTGGTGTTTTGTTTTGTTTACTTCTGCAGTTGCCTTTTGCTTAGTTTTGCTTACTTCTGCCGTTGCTTTGGATTTATTTCCAAATTGTTGTTTTGGTTTGTTTACTTCTGCAGTTGCCTTTTGTTTATATTTGTTTACTTCTGCCTTTGCATTGGATTTATTTCCAAATTGTTGTTTTGCTTACTGCTGCAGTTGCCTTTTGCTTAGTTTTGCTTACTTCTGCCGTTGCCTTGGATTTATTTCCAAATTGTTGTTTTGGTTTATTTACTTCTGCAGTTGCCTTTTGTTTAGTTTTGTTTACTTCTGCCTTTGCCTTGGATTTATTTCCAAATTGTTGTTTTGTTTACTTCTGCAGTTGCTTTTGCTTACTTTTGCTTACTTCTGCCGTTGCCTTGGATTTATTTCCAAATTGTTGTTTTGGTTTGTTTACTTCTGCAGTTGCCTTTTATTTAGTTTTGTTTACTTCTGACTTTGCCTTGGATTTATTTCCAAATTGTTGTTTTGTTTACTTCTGCAGTTGCCTTTTGCTTAGTTTTGCTTACTTCTGCCGTTGCCTTGGATTTATTTCCAAATTGTTATTTTGGTTTGTTTACTTCTGCAGTTGCCTTTTGTTTAGTTTTGTTTACTTCTGCCTTTGCCTTGGATTTATTTCCAAATTGTTGTTTTGTTTACTTCTGCAGTTGCCTTTTGCTTAGTTTTGCTTACTTCTGCCGTTGCCTTGGATTTATTTCCAAATTGTTGTTTTGGTTTGTTTACTTCTGCAGTTGCCTTTTGTTTAGTTTTGCTTACTTCTGCCGTGTTCCTTTTCTATGATTTGTGCGGTTTACACAAGAATGAATAATTTATGAAAGCAAAAAGCAAAAAGCATGTGTAAACATACACTTACGCGTTGGTTTGGAACATGCATGAAAGTATAATAAGAGTCTGTTGCTCACCAACTTTTCATGCGCCGGTAACAGTAGTTGCTAAGGTTTCGCATGTATTTAAGAAGTACTAGCCTTCGCTCGCGTTTCAGCTGATCAAGAAGTAGACTGTAGCTTGAGGAGTATAGTCTATCGTCATCTAGCTTCTTCTTCTTTTATAGCTTTATAATTTAATACCTACATTTAACCGTGATAAAAAGAAACCTATGTGCTATACCAGATTATAATCTAAATCTAGCTATGTGCCAAATTTCATCCATCTCCGATCAGCAATTCTGGTGTGATTTCGAAAATTAAAACAAATCTATCCCACGGGAACCATACATTTTACCGGGAATGTAGCCAATATGCTATTTCAGACTATAATCTATCACTGTGCTAAATTTCATTCAGATGAGTTCAGCCATTCTGGTGTTATTTCAAAAATTATAAAACAAATCTATCCCACGGGAACCATACATTTTACCGAGATAAAAAGTAGTCAATATTCTATTAGAGACAATAATCTATCTCTGTACTAAATTTTATTCAGAACCGTTCAGCCATTGTGGTGTGATTTCAAAAATTAAAACATATCTATCAAACGGGAACCATACATTTTACCGGGATAAAAGGTAGCCAATGTGCTATTCCAGACTATAATCTATTTCTGTACTAAATTTAATTCAGATCCGTTTAGCCATTCTGGTGATTTCAAAAATTAAAACATATTTATCAAACGGGAACCATACATTTAACCGGGATAAAAAGTAGCTAATATGCTATTCCAAACTATAATCTAGCTCTGTGCTAAATTTCATCCAGATCCGTTCAGCCATTCTGGCGTGATTGGAAAAATTAAAACAAATTTATCCCACGGGAACCATTCATTTCACCGGGATAAAAAGTAGTCAATATTCTATTTCAGACTATATTCTATCTCTGTGCTAAATTTCACTCAGATCCGTTCAGCCATTCTGGTGTTATTTCAAAAATTAAAACATATCTATCAAACGGGAACCATACATTTTACCGGGATAAAAGGTAGCAAATGTGCTATTCTAGACTATAATCTATCTCTGTGCTAAATTTCACTCAGATGAGTTCAGCCATTCTGGTGTAATTTCAAAAATTAAAACAAGTCTATCCCACGGGAACCATACATTTTATCGGGATAAAAAGTAGCAAATATGCTATTCCAGACTATAATCTATCTCTCTGCTAAATTTCATTCAGATCCGTTTAGCCATTCTGGTGCAGTGTTGGCAAGTAAGTTACATGAAGTAAGTTACTCGTTTAGTTACGCGTAACTAATATGAATTAGTTACGCCCAGTATTTGGCGTAACTAATGTAACTAATGTAACTAAATGTAACTAACTGTAACTAAATAAAACTAACTCTAACTTAATAATAAAAAATAAAAAAAAATCACATTTCATCCTGAATCCCAATCGACTATTGACGAAATTCTTTTATTAGCAAGGCAACGGCAACCTGGCAAGGAATACATATTGAAATTATTATATTCCTGATGAAAAGGAAATCTAATAAAATATTATATTCTTGGAGCATACAAAAGATTTTTACTTACATTTAAAGTTTACCCCTCTTTCTTGAGATTCTTGGACATTTCTTTGTTTATTTTGATTTATTTTTGTATGGTAAATTCAGATTTGATCTCAGATTTGGCTCGCCCAAAGGAAATCAAATGAGATCTATTTTGTTTTATTATTAAACATTTTTTTTTTTGCAGAAATATAGTAATTGAAAAACGTATGCTTTGCCCTAATACAGTGTAGTCAAAGTCATTCGATCGGGTTTGTGGACGGAACTTCTAAATTTCAATTTAACATAAAATGTGAGTTTTTGTATTTGAAAAATTCTATTAGTTATAGTTAGTTACATTTAGTTACAATTAGTTACATTAGTTACATTAGTTACATAAGTTACATTAGTTACGTGTAACTTATTAAAATATCAGAGTTACGCGTAACTATCCAACACTGTTCTGGTGTGATTTCATAAATTAAAGCAACATTTAATTTATTGGGTTAGGTGAATTTGCTGTGATTGGGGTTAAAATTTTGAGACCAAATGCGCTTTTAATGCTTTACACTTTATACCTCCGATGATATGAATCTATTCATTCTTTTGAAACATCGCACAAACCAGTGCGATGGCGTCGATGTTTGCGATAGCGAAACCCGAAAACCAACAAATGATGGAGTTGACTAGAAAAAGTGACTCAAAACATTTTACAAAAACTAGGCCTATTGATAGTCAATTGTCAAGTTTCAACCAAATCCATCAGTTGTCGGCAGCAATGAACGGATTTTCTATAAATCGTTCATAGTGTTCTTATGTAAATAGTCCTTAGGAGCAAAACCTTTGCTATACAATTTTTAGTATTATCAAGAGGAAGTAATTTCTATCACAAAAGCTACATGCTAGCTGTCACAAATACTGTGAACCAGAGGGCAACTAAGTGGAAAGACACCATCAGAGAACCATAGATTTTGTATACTGTTACATGAATAGTGTTTGTCTCAACTACAGTTTTATGAATGGTTTTTGTTTCTACTACAGAAATATTACTATATGGTTTTTGTCTCTACTACAGTAAAATGCTGAATAATTCTGCTGAATGATTCTGCTGAAATAACAATGGGGAATTTGAAAGCTCTGAAAGCTTTCAAAGCATCTTGACAATTCCGAAAGGTTCGAGACTTAGACTGTTCGGGAAACTTTGATCCCAAGTATAAATAGGACATTTTATTCGGAAATGGACACAGTTTCATTTTAACCATGGTAACGAATAAATGGTGAATAATTAGTGGTGCTAAGATAAAGAAATAAATAAAGAGTTTGAACTTAGATAAAAGTGAGTTTCATTTATAGAGATAGTAGTGGTGATTTAAAAGTAAAGGAAAATAAGTTTTATTTTCGAACCCAAGACTAAAAACATTACAATGGTGTCAGAAGTGAAATAAAACTTAAGTGCATAATTCATTTGGACAAATAAAAGTGATAAAGTGACTATGGGTAAACTTGTAAATGCCCTTAACTTGATTGAACTTAGAGCAGTGTTAAAGAATCGGGGTCTTCCTACTGCTGGAACCAAAAATGACCTCATTATTAGACTGCAGGAAAATATGACTCAGCAAAATGAAAATCCAGAAACATTTCTTCTGGATGTTGAAATACAAGACGAACAAGAGCAAGTAAGTACAAGCTCCGACATGTCTAATATGATGGCTTTCCTTCTCAAACGTTTTCTAGAACAGAAGAATCTTCTAGAAGAGCAAAAAAACGAACAAAACAATCTTCTAGAAGACCAAAAAAACGAGCAAAAGAATCTTTTAGAAGAGCAGAGAAGTGAACAAAAAGATGAACAAGCGAAACTTCTAGAACGCCTTGAAGACCAGAAAAACCTCCTCGAAGGCAAGTTTGCTGCATTTGAAAGTAAATTTGGTGCTGCTGAAGAGCGTCTCGACAGTATCGAAAAACAAATTGCAACCATAGACGAAAGATTCGAGAAAGTTGAAGAGAAATTCGCAAAGGAATTGGACAAGGTAAGAAAAATTAAAATAAGAGAAAGTTCTGGGGACTGCATGCGAAGAAAGGAAATGCATCCGCCAACTTTTGATGGACAAACTTCTTGGACGACCTACAAAAGACAATTTGAAGCAGCTGCGACAACAAATGGCTGGGACGATGAAAAAAAATTTGTTGCACTGACGCTTGCTCTCAGAGGACCTGCTGCAGAACTGTTGCAAATAATACCAGCAGAGTTACATGGCAACTTCAAAGCTCTTACTCAGGCGATTGAAAAACGCTTTGGAGATGGCCATATGCAAGAAGTTTTCCGGGTCCAACTTAACACCAGGGTTCAGGAAAGAGGTGAGACTCTTCAACAGCTCCAAGCAGACATCGAACGCCTCGCTCATCTGGCATATCCAACGGCAGGTGAGGAAATTATTAACCAACTTGCTGCTGAAGCATTTGTCCGTAGCTTAGCTGATATCAACCTACAGCGAGCAGTACAAACAGCCGGAAAACGGACCCTTCCTGAAGCATAAGCGTTCGCCCTCACCATGGAAGCAGCAGAACAGGCTTCTCAGAGCATTCATCGGGTAAGAGAAGTAACTGTAGAGGAGTGCACTTGCCAGAGAACAACATTCCAGTGCAACTCCCGTGATGGACCTCTTCGATGCTGGAACTGCAACAAGACCGGACATCTCCAGCGTCAGTGTCGTATGTCATTAAGAAGAGGAGTTTGTCAACATTGTGGCAGTAGGAAGAACAGCCAAGAAGAGACTCATAAAACCCCTGCTGCAACTGTTCCCCACCCGGGAAAACGAGTAATAACCAACTTCACGGGGTAGAAACTGGTTCCGGGTATCGATGGCCCTAGAACAACGATCCAGGTCTCGCAGACTAAACGAGACAATAAAAGTCTGACAGTGGAAGCAGTTATAAGTGACAAGAAATATGTTGCAAATATCGATACCGGTGCCACAGCCTCCATTGTAAGAAGAGACGTGGTGAAGATGACGTGGCTACACAACACCAATAGCTACTGTCTGAAGACGGCAACAGGTGAGTCAGCTAAAGTATGTGGGGAAGTTCGGCTAGTGATTCGATTGGCAGAACTGGAGTTTTCACAAAAATTCCTAGTGGCAGATATTTGCGACGAGTGCATCATCGGAATCGACTTCATGAAAGCACATGGAGTAATTCTGGATATCGGTAACCAGGTTCTGAAATATAGAAATGTCGAGATTCCGCTGATCTATGGTAACGAAAACTCATCAACCCTGAGAACTGTCGTCAAAGAAGATCTACGCCTGCCTCCCTCTTCAGAAGTCTTTGTTTGGACAAATATAAAAGGCGATTCAGGGAACCATCGATACCTTTTTGTAGAACCGGACTCTGAACAACGTTCCCAAAACTATATCGTGGGAAAAACGCTTGCCGCACCTAAGAACAACATGGTGCCTGTAAGAATAGTGAACATCAAACCTTATGAAGTCAACCTTAAAGCAGGAGAAGTTATTGGACAATGTGGTCCAGTGGCAGCAATAACAAGAATCACCGATGAAGAAGTACGAAATCCTGTAGAAGTCAACTTTTTAAGGTCCAAAATTCTAAAATCCTGCAAGCTAAGTCAACAACAACAACAGGTTGCTGGAAGCCTTATTCATGAGTTTGCTGACATTTTCGCTTCAAAGGATAAACCATACGAAAGAACACAATTGGTGCAACATCGCATCGATGCTGGTGATGCCAGGCCAATCCGTCAACCTGCAAGGCGCCTTCCACTAGCCAAACAGGCGGAGGTTAAGGATATGATCTCGACGATGCAGAAAGAAAGTTTGATCGAGAATTCCAAAAGCCCTTGGGCATCACCAGTGGTCCTAGTCAAAAAGAAGGATGGAAGCACCCGGTTCTGCATGGATTACCGAAGGCTGAACGATGTCACAAAGAAAGACAGCTACCCTCTGCCCAGGATCAGCGACACTCTGGATGCAATGGCAGGAGCTCAATGGTTTTCAACTTTGGACCTGAAAAGTGGGTACTGGCAGGTGGAAATTTACCCAGAAGATCGAGAGAAAACCGCATTTTCGACAGGTAATGGTCTATGGCAATTCAAAGTTATGCCTTTTGGCCTGTGCAACGCTCCGGCAACATTTTAGCGTTTGATGGAATGCGTTTTACTTGGAAGACATGCCTGGTTTATTTGGATGATGTCATCGTTTTTGGGAAAACATTTGACGAACACTGCAGGAACTTGAGAGAAGTTTTCCGGAGGCTTCGAGAAGCTCATCTTAGGTTGAATCCAGACAAATGCACCTTTTTCAAGACTGAAGTGAAATATTTAGGGCATATTGTCTCGTCTCAAGGGGTACAAACCGATCCAGAGAAAGTGGAAGCTGTGAAGAACTATCCAACTCCACAAGATAAACATCAGCTGAGGAGTTTCCTTGGGTTAGCCACATATTACCGGGGATTCGTGAAAGACTTTTGGAGTTGCGAAAAGCCTGCACCAACTTACAGAGAAAGGAAAACAGTTCAAATGGTCAGGTGATTGCGAGAAAAGCTTCCAGGAACTAAGAACACGCCTCTGTAACGCTCCCGTTCTGGCATATGCTACTCCTGGGAAACAATTCATCATCGATGCAGACGCAGCAATGTTGGAATTGGGGCTGTTTTGTCGCAAGTTCATGATGGCCAAGAAAAGGTAGTAGCCTATTACAGCAAAGTGCTCTCGAAGGCAGAAAGGAACTATTGCGTGACCAGGAGGGAACTTCTAGCTCTGGTACTAGCTACGAAACATTTTCATAAGTACATCTTTGGGCAGAAATTCCTACTTAGAACAGACCATGGAGCGCTAAGGTGGCTTTTGAACTTTAAAAATCCCGAAGGACAAGTAGCAAGGTGGATTGAGAGGTTGCAGACATACCACTACGCGATTCAACATCGAAAAGGAAAACTACACTCCAACGCAGATGCATGATCCCGACGACCATGTAAATCGAACTGCAAGCATTGTTCACGTCAGGAAGAAAAGGAGTCCCTAGTCACTCAACGAGTGAGAGTCGAGCCCATTGCCGGCTGGAGTAACGAGGAAATTAGGAATGCTCAACAAGAAGATTCTGACATTGAACCCATCCTTGCATGGAAAGAGCACGAGGAGAAACCACAATGGGTTGACATTTCCGATAGAAGCCCGGTGTTAAAAGCCTATTGGGCTCAATGGAACTCTCTCCATGTACAAGAAGGTGTACTCAAACGGAAGTGGGAATCCGCAGATGGCAAGTCCTATGTGATGCAGGTAGTTGTGCCTCGGTCCAAAGTCAATGAAGTTCTCCGTGAGATGCATGATGGCACTTCTGGAGGCCATTTGGGAATTAACAAAACACTGGAAAAGATCCGAGATCGTTTCTACTGGCTTCATGCAAAAGAAGACGTCGAAAGATGGTGCAGGAAATGTGACACTTGTGCTGCTACAAAAGGACCAGGCAGAAAAATTGAAAGTGCGATGCAGCAGTACAACGTTGGAGCACCCTTCGAAAGAATTGCAATGGATATTGCAGGTCCTTTTCCTGAAACCAACGATGGAAACCGATATATTCTCGTGATCATGGATTACTTCAGCAAGTGGCCTGAAGCGTTTGCCATTCCAAACCAGGAAGCAAAAACGGTTGTGGATCAGATTGTCTTCAATTGGATAAGTAGATTTGGTGTACCTAAAGAACTCCATTCTGACCAAGGGAGGAACTTCGAGTCAAATATCTTCCAACAGGTTTGCTCACTCCTTGGCATTCATAAGACAAGGACAACACCGCTGCATCCACAATCAGATAGAATGGTAGAACGGTTTAACAGAACGCTCAAAGAACACCTTTCCAAAGTAGTGGAAGACTGTCAACGAGACTGGGACCGATGCATTCCACTGTTTTTAATGAGCTATCGGAGCGCAGTTCATAGCACTACAGGACATACTCCTTGGGAAACCTTGTTTGGTTCAACAATGCGACTACCAAGTGAAGTGAAATTTGGATGCCCTCCAAATGAGCCACAAAGCCAAGAAGAATATGTGGACGATCTCAAAAAGAGACTCATGTACATTCATGAAAGGACCAACAAGAACAAAGATAAAGGATGCCAGTGATTGTATGAAAACACGTTATGATGCACATGCAACGACGACAGGGTTTCAAGTGGAAGATCTTGTGTGGTTATACAACCCCCATCGGAAAAAGGGACTGTCACCGAAGCTCCAGCAAAATTGGGAAGGCCCTTACAAAGTTGTCACCAGAATCAATTATGTTGTTTACCGCATTCAGAGAGGTGTTAGAGGCAAAATGAAAGTTGTTCACAGGGACCGACAATGCCGCTACAATGGCCAGGGAAGTGATAGACTTGTTCGGGACGAACAATCTTAAGAAGGGGGCAATGTTACATGAATAGTGTTTGTCTCAACTACAGTTTTATGAATGGTTTTTGTTTCTACTACAGAAATATTACTATGTGGTTTTTGTCTCTACTACAGTAAAATGCTGAATAATTCTGCTGAATGATTCTGCTGAAATAACAATGGGGAATTTGAAAGCTCTGAAAGCTTTCAAAGCATCTTGACAATTCCAAAAGGTTCAAGACTTAGACTGTTCGGGAAACTTTGATCCCAAGTATAAATAGGACATTTTATTCGGAAATGGACACAGTTTCATTTTAACCGTGGTAACGAATAAATGGTGAATAATTAGTGGTGCTAAGATAAAGAAATAAATAAAGAGTTTGAACTTAGATAAACGGAATCGATAACCTTTGTCCAAAATATCATCTGCGTCAAATAATTAACAGCTTGGCCATACCGAAGACATTGTAAAATTTTAACTCTTCTGTTCTGGCCTATTTCATAAGCTCAGCCATCTTGGATATTTCGGAAATGTTATATCAACCTCGGTGCAAGTGAGTGTTACCATGCGTTAATTTTTTTCTGCAAATTTTGAGGTTCAAAATTTGCACTCCAGGATATTCTGATGCCAGCGCAATTTGAATTTCTGAATTTCTCTTCACTAAGATATTAAAAACAGCTGAAAGTCGAGAACACAATCATTTTGAAATTAGGGATGTTCGATTTCGGTTGTAACCCAATTTCATCCAAATTTGGTGGAAATGAGAAAATTTCGAAATGTGTTTTTGTATAGGAAATGATGTAATTTCGAATCTTATTCGGAAATGTGCTAGGAAATTACATCATTTACCCCAACGAAATTACAGTATAAGATTTGAAGGTACCCGAAATTAAAAAACAATAGCATCTCTGTTTGTTTTATTTACTCAACAAACATAATTTGGCAAAATAAAAATAAAAAAACCTTTTTCTTACAAAAATTATGTCTTGGTTTTTAATTTCATTTAAAAGATATTGCATGAAAAGATTTTCCTAGGGTGCCCGGGCAACGCCGGCTACTTTTTGCTAGTTTTAAATGTGAATGTTTGTATTTTTGTATAATTGGATGTTTGTTGCTCAATAACTTCAGAACGGCCCGACGGATCTAGATGAAATTTGGCACAGAGATAGATTATAGTCTGGAATAGCTCCTTTTTATGCCATGAAATACATGGTTAGTATGGGATAGCATACAGGAACCATGTTCTTTATAGGAATTGAAAACAATTGAATTTCAATCGAACAGATATTTTATAAAATCTCAATATGGAAACAAAACCCAAGTCAACTGCAGAAATATACACAAAACAAAGAAGTAAGAAAGAATTTCGGCACACGTATAATTAAGATAATTGTATATTAATTATTATTTCAAACAATTTGTATTTATATTTTGTTCTGGGATTGCTCAACAAATAATATGTTTTGATAAATAAATAAAACAAAAATTGCATATAATTTTTGCATATAATTTCAATTAGTATTAAGTTAATAGTTTTCACTTCTATCGGCAGTCCTCATGACTGCCTGTTTTTTTTTTACCATATTTTTCGTATAAATTCGCTGTAAAATTTTTTTCCCACAGTTTTGGGCATTTTAATAGCCGAATTTTGGCCACAGGGCGATTCTAGTTTACTTAAAAAGTCGTTTTAAATGCATTTAATATTTTTTTTTCTTTGAGGTAAGTTGGGGCACATAGAAACACATGACTTCGGGTTGGTTTGATACGTATCAATGTGCCCCACTAAAGAGAAAGGTCAAGTATCTGCACAGATACTCTGGAAAAGACAAGAATAGAAGAACTACAGAGGTCTAAAAATGAAGAAAACATATAAAAGAAAAAAAACGCTCAAAAGATCTTAAAGGTGTTCAAAAATTGCTGGACATAGTTGCAAGTCTCATAAAAAAGTTAAACAGATATTTTCATAAGACTATGCCAATGGAATCAGATTCTTCAAGCTGTTCCGGAGAAATTAAGCTATGAGAATCCTTCGGCTATGAAGGATGTCTGTCCCGATAGACGTTGTTCTACCCTTCCAAGCAGTCTCTGAGTTTAACCTTACCAAACAAACCAATATAGAAGTTTTTTAAGGACCCGTCGGCGCGGCGGTGCGTGCCTGTATTTCTTCATCTTGTGGCCAAACTGCATATTCTACTTTGACCAAAACTTTTTTTTGTGTGATCGATATAAGTAGCCGAAGAGAGCCTTTATTTTGTTATTTATTATTATTCATTTCTTGTTCAAATTAGTTTAAACAATGTTGACATGAATTACCAAATACTTTAACACTGCTCGTATTAATATAGGTACTACGAGTATGTTATAAGAATAATTAAAACTCGTTTTATTAAAAAACGGTCTTAAATAAATATTGATTATTTGGTTGTGAATAAAGGGGCCTCTGTCATGTACCAATGTGCCCCGTGTATTGGGTAGTTCGATACAAAATTCATGACTTAGTAAAGAGACCCCTAGTTCATTTTGAGTGAATGTAAGGTAATATAAGTTAGATAAAAAGATAATGTTCCCGTAAAATACGTTACTTTGTTATTACACTCAACATGATGCTTTTTTTTTAGTTTAAATGAAAATCGTATATCAAGGTACCCCAACTCCCCTTACTCTTTTGAGAAGGAAAAGTATCAAAATAGTAGTGGATAAAATAGTGACTGCATAACTTCTTAACATTGACAAATGCAAAACTATGAGTTTTACACGTAAAGAAGTTCCGTTTTTGTACAAATATACGTTTGATTTTTGTCCGTTAAGTAAAGTTTCTATGTTTTCTGACTTGGGTATTATTCTAGATCCCAAGTTAACATTTAATGATCACTTAAATTTGTTGCGGTAAATTTTACCACAACAAGTTTTGCCAACCCATTTCCTCTAATAACTTTTGTTCCCTAATCCCTTCCTGTTGCGGCTCCAAAATACTCTAAGGAGTGCAGTAGAAACCTGGTCCATCAGCCAGAGGACTGCTCTTTAAGTATTTTGGAAAAGTAACCAATCTAGGTTCCATCAGAGGTGTTGGACAGGATGTCCACTTTATTTAACGAAAGGCGGAAGAGCCACTAAGTCAGCGAGTTGTCGACAGAAGGTCGAACGAAAGAACAGAAAGGCATGAAGATGACTCATGTCCAACAATGTGTGAACTATAATCACACCAACATAAATTTAGTATGGCCGAGTGCCCACCATAAAGTGTCGGACATCAAAGAAAGATCACAATGATGTGTTTTTCTCTTTTTAATATTTTCTGCGCGAAGGTCTATAAAATTAAGATTTGTCTTATTTATAAATTCCACCATTTTGGTTGGAAAATGGTTAAGTTTCTTTCCAACAAGAATATTCTCCTCAAAATAATTGATTTGGGCCGGTTTGGGCTGGGGACTTTGCGCGTTCTGTAGTAGTTTTTCACTTGCCTTTTTAAAATAAAATATAATTGACATGATACGGCTGAACACGTCCACTGAGCCTACGAGGATCGCATCCTCAACGCATAGGATCGCGTGCAATGGTGGTATCACCGCTCTCAGTCGCACGTCTCTGCATAGATGGGCGAGATGCTGCTGCATGACTGAGACAAGAACACCACCACGCAAAAGATCCGAAGAGGATGGCTATATGGTCGGGGCAAAGTGGACAAGCCAAGCCTCCATTTTGAAGGTAATTCAATTTTGGATTTTGAAAGAAAAGAAAGAGATAATTTTTGGTGAAGAAATTTTTAAATAAGAGAAGTGAAAAACTACAGATTTTTCGTTACTTAATTAGAAATTAAAATTGTGAAATTGAAAGGAGGAAACAAATTTGAGGAACAAGAAAGCCTCAAGCTGGAATTTGGATTTGTGTTGTGAGGATTCTACTCTTGTTGGAAAGAACCATATTGTGCCAAGCTAAGTATTTCTGTGTCTGGTGGTGTCCAGAAAGTTTAGCTTGTTTATTGTTCGTTAATTTGTTTTTAATTCGTCTTGTTTGTGACCCTGTGTGGGGCAAACAATTTTATATATTAGAATAGGCCTTCGCTGCTTTTCGTAATCTCCCAAGATTGTGGGACACGTGACCCTTTCCGCACCTTTTTATTACCATTGTGATCTTCTTTTGTGTCATCGGGACACAAAACATTGTTTTCTTTTTTTATTTTTGTCAAAAACTATTCCTAATTTCGAGAATAAGCCTTCTGCTTACCTCGAAATACCATTGTTATACTTTTCTTGTTGTTGAAAAGATTCTGGGTTTTAGTCCAGGCCTTCTGCCACGGTTTCCCAGACCACTAACTTCTAATCAATAAAAGATTCAAATTTCCCATTGGGAATAATAATTCTTGTGTTCATATTGTTAATATTGAAGACCTATTTCAGATTAGTATTGGTAAGGCAAACTACCATAAAAGTTTCCTGGCGCCCACTTAAAACGAGTACACCCTGTACTCCATTTACACATAATTTCAATTCATCGTTTCTTTTATTAATCGAGCGCGATTAATAAAACATTGTTCTTATCGAACCCACTTCCAGCTGAGCTAACGGGAGACAGCACTGCGATTGCTGTCTGGCTAGGAATATATTCTTTTTGTGTATCTCTTTTTTTTTATTATCAAACACACCGGGCGGCGTTTGACGTTTCAGTTGTTATTCCCAAAGTCGTGTTGCACATCGTCGTTGTGCATTCTTTTTTTTTTCTTAACTCGATTGAATAGATTCGCGTTTGGCTGTTTTTTTTTTTGGATTCGGATAATCCAAGTAGTTTAGTTTAATAATATTATAGATTAAATCAATTCGTGATCGGTTGTTTGGTTTCGGTTTTAGGTAAAAAATATTCCTAGCAATTGGCGCCCAACGTGGGGCTTGTTGAGGGAATTCATTGGAATTCTGTGTTATTGTCCTGTGTTAGATAAAGTGTTTAGGGAAGTGTGTGAAATTTCTGTTTTTAAAAAAGATTTTACTTGGTGTTTTTTTTTATTCCTTATAGGTGCTGTGTTAATCCAGTGGATAATTTTTCTTTCCTATACCACCTTTTTGGCCTGTGGTAGGAAACATTTTCTTGTACGAGGAGGTGAAGTAGCCTTGAACATTGTTATATGTTCAAGACAAACAAGTAGTGAGTTTGTTTTTCTTTTTTCTTTTTATCTAATTTTTAAGTGGATTATTTTTTGTTCGATTTTTATTTTTTCTGTAAAAAAAAAAAAACAATTCATTTGCACAGAAAAAGAAAATCGAGATTAATTTTGTTTACATTTTTTTTTTCTTTCCATTTTAATTCGAATATTTTATAGTGCTGTTTCATTCGCACTTATAGTGTTAATTTTTTTTTGATGTGTGGTCAAAATTATTTTATTGCTATTCAGTGTTCCCATTTTCAAAAAACCTAGTACCTTTTTAGGACATTTTGACTATTTTTATTTGCAGTTGATGTTTTTTTTGCGTATTATTTTTCTATTTTGTTCGGAACATTATTATTTATTATAAGTATTTTTTTTTTTTTTTAGTGAATTTTTTTTTGTTCTAATTTATCTATCTCAAGGATATAAAGTTTAGTTTTGGAAAGTGTTTTTGGTGGAGTTTTTTTTTTTAATTATTTCTTTCGACTTTGTTCTTATTTTGTGTAATTATACAGTTTTTTTTTGTTTGTTTTTTTTTTGGAAAAAATGGATTCGAGTCAAATAAATAGACTGACTCAGGATGAGATTTCTTACGAAATCGAGAGTAGGGGTTTAACTGTAGGAACAGTTGAGGAAATGCGTAAGACGCTTAGGGCAGCTCTTAAACTTCAGCGTAGGGCTTCCTTTGTAGCTCCGGCCTACCCATTCACTTTTGATGTGGATCAAGTGGCCGTAGAGAACAAATTAGGAGAAATTTCGAAATTGTTAGAAAATCCTCCGAAGTCGGAAACTTCGAAGGAGTATTTGAAAATTTTAACGAAGATTGAGTGGGGGTTACGTAGGATGGATAGGTCGGTCCCTGAAAATGAGTCACAGGAGAAGTGTAGGTTAGGTTTGAAAAATAGATTAATAATGGCTTTGGCCGATTTAGATGGAGATGAGGAGGATGATGAGGGGGAAGAAGATGAAGAAAAGGAAGATGAGGAAGTGCAAGTAGATAGACAGGGACCGAAATCGAAAAAGATTACGGGGGCTGTAAAAGAAATGGAAAGTGAACCTCGGGGAAGTAAGTCGGTTGTCACTTCTGCCAGTGAATCGACAGGTATAGGAGAGGCAGACAGTAGGAGAAATACAAGTAGTGGCCGGATGAATACATCTGGCGAACAGGTGGTAGTAAATGCCGAAAAGTTTCAAAATTTAGCTAAGTGGGATGTGAAGTTCACTGGGGAGCGCTGTGGTGCCTCAGTGAACTCATTCTTAGAAAGAGTTGAGGAGTTGAGACAGGCTAGGGGGGTTTCGGAAAATCAACTTTTCAAGGCAGCAGTCGAACTTTTTGTAGGGAAAGCTTTGATTTGGTTTAGGGCAATTAGGATTTCGGTTGGTTCGTGGCAAGAACTTGTCAAGGAGTTGAAACTTGAATTCTTGCCACCGAACTATGATGATCAGCTTCTCGATGAGATTAGGCGTCGTACACAAGGCAAAGATGAATCCATCGGAGTCTATGTGGCGACAATGCAGAATTTGTTTGGTAGGTTAACCGATCAAATCTCAGAAGGTAGGAAGCTGTCAATGATTCAAAGGAACTTGACACCTTTCTACCAAACTCAGCTTGGTTTGGCTAAACCAAGTTGCGTTTCGGATTTGGTTGCTTTAGGTAGGAATTTAGAAGCGGTTAGGGCGAATGTGGAAACGTATGTTCCACCACCTTGCGTTAGGAATTGTAAAGTTTGCCAACAGGTAAAGCCGGTGAATGATAAGCCAGCTGGTTTGATGATGGAGAGGGTAGGAATCAAATCACCATGGGAGATGATTTGTATAGATCTGGTAGGTCCACTTCCTAAGTCGAGTAGGGGTTTTACATACATTTTGACGGTAGTGGATTACTTTTCAAAGTTTCCACTACTCTTTTCGCTGAGGTCGGCTACGGCCAAATCAATTTGTAGGGAATTAGAAGACAACGTCTTCTTTCTTTTTGGCATTCCGAAGGCTGTCGTCTGTGACAACGGTCCTCAGTTCCGTTCCAAGGAACTGAAAACGCTTTGCCAGGCGTACGCGTCAGAAATAAAATTCACAGCCCATTATCATCCGCAGGCGAATCCTGCGGAAAGGATAAATCAGATCATTAAGACGACGTTGAGGGCTTACGTCGCTGAAAACCACAGAGTGTGGGATTCACAGCTGCAGAAGGTGGCGTGCGCGATTCGCACGTCACAACATGAGGTTTTAGGAGTTTCTCCTTATTATGCAAATTTTGGGAGGGACATGGTGACTTCTGGTCGTGAAGTACCATTGGTGGATGATAGCTCCGAAACGGTTCAAGATCAGGTCGAGATCGAGAATCGTTTCAAAGAGCTTAGAGTAGATATTTTAAAAAAATTGCAAGCAGCATCTAAAAGATCTGCCCAAGCCTACAATCTTCGACGGCGTGATGTTCAATATCACCCCGGCGAACTTGTATGGCGTAGAAATTTCTCGTTGTCGGATGCCGCGAATTATTACGCCGCGAAATTAGCACCGAAGTTTGTCGGTCCGTTTAGAATTAAAAAGCGTTTGTCACCTTGGACTTACTTGCTTGAAGATAGTAATTGTAAAGACCGCGGAACTTGGAATGTCAAGGATTTGAAACCGTATACCGACGCATCCGATTTGTAAAGTAGCGTAGCTTGATTTTTTTTGAAAAGTAGTAAAGTAGCTTGATTTTTGTTTGTTTTTATAATTTACATTTTGTTTTCAAATTTAATTTTCTTTTACATTAATGAGTCGTTTTTTTAATTAATTTAATTTTTGGTTGATTATAATTCACATTTACTTTGTTTTTATTTTTTTTGATGGAAAATTATACCTTTTTCTGTTCCCGGGCATCTCTTTGAAAATGTATTACAATTTTTATGAATTGTAAGTACATTTCCTAGGAGGTGAGGGTGGGATTTGTTGCGGTAAATTTTACCACAACAAGTTTTGCCAACCCATTTCCTCTAATAACTTTTGTTCCCTAATCCCTTCCTGTTGCGGCTCCAAAATACTCTAAGGAGTGCAGTAGAAACCTGGTCCATCAGCCAGAGGACTGCTCTTTAAGTATTTTGGAAAAGTAACCAATCTAGGTTCCATCAGAGGTGTTGGACAGGATGTCCACTTTATTTAACGAAAGGCGGAAGAGCCACTAAGTCAGCGAGTTGTCGACAGAAGGTCGAACGAAAGAACAGAAAGGCATGAAGATGACTCATGTCCAACAATGTGTGAACTATAATCACACCAACATAAATTTAGTATGGCCGAGTGCCCACCATAAAGTGTCGGACATCAAAGAAAGATCACAATGATGTGTTTTTCTCTTTTTAATATTTTCTGCGCGAAGGTCTATAAAATTAAGATTTGTCTTATTTATAAATTCCACCATTTTGGTTGGAAAATGGTTAAGTTTCTTTCCAACAAGAATATTCTCCTCAAAATAATTGATTTGGGCCGGTTTGGGCTGGGGACTTTGCGCGTTCTGTACACGGAAAGAATTTTTAGATCAGATCAAGAAAAATGAGCTGCAAATCACGAAAATCTTATGCAGTTTCTCACCCTAGCTCGGGGTTTTGTAAATTACGACTCCTTGTTCGCAATTTTCAAAATTGAACGAAATGAAGATATTGACACTCAAAAATAGTAAATTACCACTTTTTTGGGTCAATAATTCGATCCTGAGAAATAAAACATTGCCATCGCGAATCGAAAATTGATCCAAATTTGTATCAATTTTATATTTACTCGATTGTAAATTGCAAAAAAGCTAGTCGTAGATTTCCATCTTTTTGTTTTGAATCAAAAATATGTTTTTGAAAAAATGAGTGGTAAAGTCGTAAATTGCAACCCCATTTTACTCAATTTGTAACAAATTATATTGCTTTGAGAGGAGCAACGTTTTCTATTTATTGAAAAGCATTTATTATTTTTTATTGAAAAATGTAACTTTTACTTACTTGGCTGATTCTAGGAATCGAACTCGAGATCCTCTGCATACCAACCTAGCACACATCTACTAGGCCATGGTGATGCATCCAAGTCTGATATCAAAATTAATAATAAGAAGCAACCTGAATATGAGTTACATTTTAGGGGTGTTCTGAATTAAGATTATGTTTTATTGGCGAGAAAAATATAGTTGTCTTATTTTGGACGTCTAACCTCTAATGTACAATTTTTTGTGATGATCATTTAAATAAAGGTAAGAAATTGTATATAATGTGTAGTTGATATTCAACCTTGTACTCCCTATGTACATAATAGAACTACAAAAAAGGCATTATTGGAGACACAAGCGGGGCCAGGGCCTAATGACTTATATTCTAAACGATTCCTGTATGTGCGTTGATATTCTGGTGGAATATCATTTCCCGCTGAATCCGAATGGCTTACAAAGATCCACTTTTAATATTAAATAGATTTATTTTTCGATGATTTTACATTTCCTCAAAAGAGACAGTACCAAAAAAAAAAAGATAATTATTAGTTCGAGGCAGGGATCGAACTCCGGACCTTCGACGTAGCCGTCAGACACACTTGAGTTGAATTTAATACTCAGTGATTGTAAATCACGAAAAAATTTTAGCAAATCCAGATTGGTAAAAAGTATAAATGGAATTATTCCCTTGAAGTAGTAAATTGCGACAAAAAGGTTGTAATTTACTTTGAAGGGCACAAGCTTGAATTATAACTTTTAATTGTAAATCTCAACTCAGGAATTGTTGTAATTTGCGATGAATTGAAAGTTAAATTGCCAATTGTTCTATCAGTTTCGAATCAAAGCGCCGTGATTTACAAAAAAAACATGTTTTGTAAATTGCAACTGAATATTTCGCAATTGGTGATTTTTCAATTCTCTCCGTGTAGTAGTTTTTCACTTGCCTTTTTAAAATAAAATATAATTGACATGATACGGCTGAACACGTCCACTGAGCCTACGAGGATCGCATCCTCAACGCATAGGATCGCGTGCAATGGTGGTATCACCGCTCTCAGTCGCACGTCTCTGCATAGATGGGCGAGATGCTGCTGCATGACTGAGACAAGAACACCACCACGCAAAAGATCCGAAGAGGATGGCTATATGGTCGGGGCAAAGTGGACAAGCCAAGCCTCCATTTTGAAGGTAATTCAATTTTGGATTTTGAAAGAAAAGAAAGAGATAATTTTTGGTGAAGAAATTTTTAAATAAGAGAAGTGAAAAACTACAGATTTTTCGTTACTTAATTAGAAATTAAAATTGTGAAATTGAAAGGAGGAAACAAATTTGAGGAACAAGAAAGCCTCAAGCTGGAATTTGGATTTGTGTTGTGAGGATTCTACTCTTGTTGGAAAGAACCATATTGTGCCAAGCTAAGTATTTCTGTGTCTGGTGGTGTCCAGAAAGTTTAGCTTGTTTATTGTTCGTTAATTTGTTTTTAATTCGTCTTGTTTGTGACCCTGTGTGGGGCAAACAATTTTATATATTAGAATAGGCCTTCGCTGCTTTTCGTAATCTCCCAAGATTGTGGGACACGTGACCCTTTCCGCACCTTTTTATTACCATTGTGATCTTCTTTTGTGTCATCGGGACACAAAACATTGTTTTCTTTTTTTATTTTTGTCAAAAACTATTCCTAATTTCGAGAATAAGCCTTCTGCTTACCTCGAAATACCATTGTTATACTTTTCTTGTTGTTGAAAAGATTCTGGGTTTTAGTCCAGGCCTTCTGCCACGGTTTCCCAGACCACTAACTTCTAATCAATAAAAGATTCAAATTTCCCATTGGGAATAATAATTCTTGTGTTCATATTGTTAATATTGAAGACCTATTTCAGATTAGTATTGGTAAGGCAAACTACCATAAAAGTTTCCTGGCGCCCACTTAAAACGAGTACACCCTGTACTCCATTTACACATAATTTCAATTCATCGTTTCTTTTATTAATCGAGCGCGATTAATAAAACATTGTTCTTATCGAACCCACTTCCAGCTGAGCTAACGGGAGACAGCACTGCGATTGCTGTCTGGCTAGGAATATATTCTTTTTGTGTATCTCTTTTTTTTTATTATCAAACACACCGGGCGGCGTTTGACGTTTCAGTTGTTATTCCCAAAGTCGTGTTGCACATCGTCGTTGTGCATTCTTTTTTTTTTCTTAACTCGATTGAATAGATTCGCGTTTGGCTGTTTTTTTTTTTGGATTCGGATAATCCAAGTAGTTTAGTTTAATAATATTATAGATTAAATCAATTCGTGATCGGTTGTTTGGTTTCAGTTTTAGGTAAAAAATATTCCTAGCAAATTACATGAAAGCCAATAGGGTTCTTGGATTCAATAGAAGATTTGGTCGTGATTTCCAGGACCCTTATGTTCTTAAGCTTCTATTTATTTCTTTTGTAAGACCAATTCTAGAATACGGCTGTGTAGTATGGTCACCTTATTACTCAATACACATTACAAGAATTGAAGCGATCCAAAAAAGGTTCCTGCGTTTCTGTCTTTGGTCTCTTCCATGGTCTAGAGGAAATCTACTTCCCCCTTATTCTCAAAGACTAGCTTTGATCAGCCTTCCATTTTTGACTAACCACAGAAAATATATACAATTTTGTTATATTGTTGGGATTATTAATGGTTCGATATCATCACCGTCAGTTCTAAGTAAATTAAATTTCTCTTTCAGTCGCTCAAGTTTAAGACGACAGCAACCTATTAATCAAATATTTAGCAGATCAAACTATGGTGTATGTAGCCCTTTCAATCAATTAATAACAATTTATAACGAATTTTATTCTTGTTTAGAATCTGTAAACGATAATTTGAAAAGTAAATAAAATGCACGACTATGTCGCACGTACTTGCTCTGTTGGTGCAATAGTGCGATGAAAACAAAATTTTCGATCAATAAGAACAATTCATTTTTGAAAAATTTGGTAAAAACCAAAAAAAATTGGCTAAAACTGGAAAACTCGATATACGGGAGCTAACGTTAAGAAACCTTTAATATTTAAAATTAAGACGTTATCTTTTGGGTGTTATAAATGATACAAATGTCCACTTATGGCCAAATTAATAATACTGTTAAAAGCAAATTTCCGCTATTATCATGTATAGCCAAAAATTAAAAATGCAGTTTTGTTTGAAGTATTCTATGTATAATGTATGCTACATACAAAGTTTCATACAAATCGGGGGAGCCTTTTTTGAGTAAATTAGAAAAAATTAAAAAATTGGCCAAAATCTAGTGGCTCTTTGTATAGGAGCCACCATTTAAAAAAGAGAAACTGAAAAAAAATCAAAATCTGATAGGAAGCTGTAAGGAACTATACCAAACAAAGTTTGAGTGAATTCGATGCAACCGTTGACAACTTATGGCCATTTGAAAAAAAGCCGTTAAGAGCAGATCTCCATTGTTTGCATTTTTAGCCAAAAAATAAAAACGCAGTTCTCTTAAAAACACTAAAAGAATATAACACACAAGGTTTAATCAAAATCGTTAGAGCCATTTTCGAGAAAATTAGAAAAAACCAAAAAAAGTTGGCTAAAACTCAACGGCTCGTTGTATGGAAGCCACCGTTTAGAAAGGCTTCAGTGAAAAAGTTACTAAACCATCCTATAGAACACTATGAAAAACTATGTCAAACAAAGTTTAAGTTGATTCAAACTAGCCGTTGTGAACTTATGGCTATTTGAAAAAAAGCCGTTAAAACCTGATTTTCGTTACGACCATTTGAGGCAAAAACAAAAAACGCTGTTTTGTTAGAAATGCTTAAAGTTAGCTAAATTTTAAATTTAATCAAAATCGTTAGAGCCGTTTTCGAGAAAATCCAAATTGAAAAAAACCGTTAATTGAAAGGTACCAGTTTGAGCCGGGCTAAAACAAAATAAAAAAAACCTCGACAATGGTTTTTCTTCAAACTGCTATATACCAAGTTTGAAGAAAATCCGTCAAGCCGTTTAGGCTGTAGCATGACGTGAAAAGCGCACATCCGCACAGACGCACAGACAGACCGACGGACGGTATGGCGAAAACCACTTTTTTGGGCTTCTCTATCATCGTAATGTCATTTTTGATTAAAACCTCAATTTTTACTTGCGATTATAGGTACTATAAGGCAAGTTATGCATTCGTCGAAAAAAAAAGTTTTGAGATAACAATCAAACATGACATTACGATGATAGCGAAAACGAAAAAAGATGGTCTAAAAATTCTGTCCGTCTGTATGTCTGTCTGTCTGTCTGTCTGTCTGTCTGTCTGTCTGTCTGTCTGTCTGTCTGTCTGTCTGTCTGTCTGTCTGTCTGTCTGTCTGTCTGTATGTAGACCTACAGCCCAAACGGGTGGGCCGAATTGCTTCAAACTTGGTATATAGACTTTTTTAGGTATTGTACAGAAAGGAAATTGAAATTTTTTTTTAGCTCAAAAAATAACGGTACCTGCCATACAACCGTTACGTTAAAGCTTATTTTTCTCAAAAACGGCTCTAACGATTTTTAATTAAAAAAATCAGTGTTGCTTTTTAGGTACGAACAATCATATGGCTGAAAAAAAAGTTTTAAAAAATTGGCTAAGAACGGTACTTTCCATAGGACCGTTTTTTTTGCTTTCGACTATCTCGAAAACGACTGAACCGATTCTTTCGAAATTTCACACACATATAGCTGTAGGTAGCTCAATTTGTATTGCATACCAATATTTTTGAAAAATATTTTTTTGTATTTTTAAAAGCATTTTTTTAAAAAAAATTTAAAAAGTTAATATTTTGAAAACTGCTTATTAAATTTTTTTTAAAAAATTTAAATAAATGTATTTGCTGAATACCTATGAACTGGCCTTTTTGAATTTTTTTTGAAAATTTTTTTCAAAAAGTTTTTCAAAAAAAACTTTTTTTCTCAAAAACCGCTCCACAGATTTTTCTTAATTTATTCTCATAAATTCAAATTTATCCAAAAAATAAAATGGCGTACTTTTTTTTCAGCTCAAATTAGTTTAAGTATTTATTTAAGAATTTTGAAAATTTTATTTTTATCAAAATCTCAAGCCCATAAACCACTGTCACTCATTAGAGCAAGTTCGTGCGACCCAGTCGTGCATTTTATTTTACTTGCGATTATAGGTACTATAAGGCAAGTTATGCATTCGTCGAAAAAAAAAGTTTTGAGATAACAATCAAACATGACATTACGATGATAGCGAAGACGAAAAAAGATGGTCTAAAAATTCTGTCCGTCTGTATGTCTGTCTGTCTGTCTGTCTGTCTGTCTGTCTGTCTGTCTGTATATAGACCTACAGCCCAAACGGGTGGGCCGAATTGCTTCAAACTTGGTATATAGACTTTTTTAGGTATTGTACAGAAAGGAAATTGAAATTTTTTTTTTAGCTCAAAAAATAACGGTACCTGCCATACAACCGTTACGTTAAAGCTTATTTTTCTCAAAAACGGCTCTAACGATTTTTAATTAAAAAAATCAGTGTTGCTTTTTAGGTACGACCAATCATATGGCTGAAAAAAAAGTTTTAAAAAATGGCTAAGAACGGTACTTTCCATAGGACCGTTTTTTTTGCTTTCGACTATCTCAAAAACGACTCAACCAATTCTTTCGAAATTTCACACACATATAGCTGTAGGTAGCTCGATTTGTATTGCATACCAATATTTTTGAAAAATATTTTTTTGTATTTTTAAAAGCATTTTTAAAAAAAAAATTTAAAAAATTAATATTTTGAAAACTGCTTATTAAATTTTTTTTTAAAAATTTTAAATAAATGTATTTGCTGAATACCTATAAACTGGCGTTTTTGAATTTTTTTTGAAAATTTTTTTCAAAAAGTTTTTCAAAAAAAACTTTTTTTCTCAAAAACCGCTCCACAGATTTTTCTAAGTTTATTCTCATAAATTCAAATTTATCCAAGAAATAAAATGGCGTACTTTTTTTTCAGCTCAAATTAGTTTACGTATTTATTTAAGAATTTTGAAAATTTTATTTTTATCAAAATCTCAAGCCCATAAACCACTGTCACTCATTAGAGCAAGTTCGTGCGACCCAGTCGTGCATTTTATTTTTCTGCGCGAAACCCATACTTGCCCTATAGAGCAAGTAAAAATTTAAACTTATGTTTTTCAACAATTTTGAATAATAATTTAGATATATTAGATTATAAGAACTAGATTAAGTATAGTATGTTAACGTTAAATTTTAACGAATTTAATAAATAAAAATAAAAAGCCAAAACTTTTACCGTTGTAAAAACGAACGCAACGTGCGTCGTAGGAAATATTCGTCTCGAATTTTAAGCAATTTTGTTGTTGTTGTTGTTGCTTTTATAATTGCAAATTCTTGTTACTTATATTATCGTAATGACATGATTCGCCGGGAATTTTAAGATATTTTTACTTGCGATTATAGGTACTATAAGGCAAGTTATGGATTCGTGCAGAAAAAAAAATTGAGATAACAATCAAACATGACATAACGATGATGGAGAAGTCGAAAAAAGTGGGTCTGGAAATTCCGTCCGTCTGTCTGTCTGTCTGTATGTATGTCTGTTCGCGCCTCTAGAGCCTAAACGGATGGGCCGATTTGCTTCAAATTTGGTTTTTAGGACTTATTTGGCCATCTCTCGGAACATATTTTTAAATTTTGCTCTAGGCCTAAAAATAACGGCACCTGCCATACAATCGTGAAGAAAAAAATTGATTTTCTCAAAAACGGCTCTAACGATTTTGATAAAACTTTCAGAATGCTATTTTTTTAAGACAGTCTTTTGGTTAGACAATATTTTTCAAAATTTGTCTTATAACGGTACCTCTTATAGAACCCGTATTTTCAAATCAAATTTTCTCGTAAACCGTACATCCGATTTCAATAAAATTTTAGGCACAGAAAGTGATTCATAATTTTATTAATATGACATTTTTAAAATTTTCAAAAACTTTATTTTGGATTTTTTATAATTTTTTCAAAAAAAATTTTGGTTTTCGAAATATTTATTTTTTTTTAACATTATTTTTTCAGATGTAAACTACGTATTGCCATATATTTACATACTCAAATAAATTTCAAAATATTTTTTAGAAAAGTTTTTCAAAAATAAGCTTTTTAAAAAAAACTGGTCGAACGATTTTTAATATTTTTTTTCCTAGATTGACATATAGCTTTGAAATCTTATTGCATACTTAGTTTTTCCGAGAAAACTCTTAAACTAATTTAAAAAATAAAAGAATTTTCGAAATTATTTTAATTTTTTGAAGTGAAAACTTCTTTAGGCGCGTTGAGCGTTTTTGGGAGGGGAAAAACTTGTAGGTTCGCGTCACCAACATGCTAATGCTAATAGTATATCTATAGCTATGAGTAGTCAGACTGGCGCACGCGCAGTAGCCTGTGTACACGTATACACTAATACATTAAATATCTCTGACTGTATCATGTGCGCGTTGGACGTTTGGATGGGTATAATTTCATGAGTTCACGTCACCAACATGCTATAATAGCAGTACATTTATATTCGTAAGTGGACCGTGTTGTACAAGTAAGGTTAAATTGGCAACGTGGAAAGTTCAGCGTTTTTATTTAAGTGGTTTTATAGTTTGGATGTTATTGTAATCGTTTAATTAAAGGGTTACTGTTCAATATAAAAGTGAGTATTGAACATTTTAATGTTTTTATATAGATAAATGAATAATGAAAATGAGGAATTTATTTTCAAATATTTTCAATATTCATATCAATATTTGCATTTAAAATTATGGCATTATTGGAAAGAAGTTCCTTATGGGACGATGCGGAGAGGTACCCTAAATGGGAAAAAACGTCCGTAACGTAAGATTGTTATTATTATTATTTTTTTTTTTTGCTTGACTTGGGGAGTAAGCTAGTGAATGCAAGACTAGAGCGTTTGGTCGATGCGAACGGAAGGTGAAAGGGAGAAGTATGAAGGTTAGTAAAGATAGTAAGAGAGAGAGAGTTACGTTTCGTTCGTATAATTCTGTAGGAGCAAGAGAGACGGAGATGCGAGCACACATATTCCATTTTCTCTCATAGCCAGTTACGTTTCATATATTTAAGACACAGTTGCACTGAAAGAGCAAGAACGATCAATGAGCGCACACTTTCTTTTTACAAAGTAAATTAGAATTATGAATGAATAATAACTGAAATGAGAGAGGCATGGAACAACAATCGATACAGTATCAACCACAGTAATTACTGATGTATCGGATAATGAAAATAATGAATAAAAAATAAAAATTGTTTTCACTTCTATCGGCAGTCCTCAGCGCCGGATTTGGGGGGGGGGGGGGCGGGGGGCAAAGGGAGCACTTGCCCTGGGCGCCTGGCCTTGGGGGGCGCCAAATGGAAGATGAAGAAATATAGGAGAGCAAAAAAAAACGGTATTCAACATTTGAACAGGGCGCCAAAGTAATGCAATGTTTATTTATTTCTTGTTCCAAATATGAAAGAAATATGTAATGAACCACTTTCGTCGCCCTTTAAAAAAATTCGTCGCCCCTCATGGGGGCTCAAAATTGGAAGATGAAGAAAGAAACGAGAGTAAAAAAAAAATGGTTGTCTGTAAAGTCGGTTTACGGACGATAATTTTACGTGATAACCAGTTCACAAAACACTTCATGTGTATAGGTATCCCTCCAACCACCAACCACCCAACCTACCTACAACCACCCACCATTTTTTGAATTTTTTTCACCCCTTGAACACCAACCTACCACCCCCACATACAACCAACAGCCCACCATTTTTGAAAATTTATTCCTCCTCTCCCAATTAAGCCAGCCCTTCCTAAATACCACCAATCACCCACCCACTATTTTTGACAATTCCCCCATGCACCAAATTCAACCACCTACTCCACTTACAACCACCTGCTACTCACCCACCATTTTTGACAATTTTTTCCTCACCCCCACCCCCTCCCCAGTACAACTATTTTTGACAATTCCCTTCACTACACCCTCAACCCAAATCCAACCACCCATAACACCTACAACAACTTGCCACTCACCCAACACCGCCAACCACCCATCACACCTACAGCTACCAACCAACCACCAACCATTTTTGACAATTATTTTTCCCTCACCCCCTCCCAACACCAAATCCCCCAAATCCAACCACCTACCCCACCTGCCACCACCTTCCACTCACCCACCTTTTTTGACAATTTTTTCATCGCCCCCAATCAAATCAACTATCCCCACCACCTAAGCCGCCGACCTTCAACCACCAACCACCAACCACCCACCATATTTGCCAATTCACCCCCCACCATCCCCCAATCATACCAAACTCCCCCAACACCAAACACCCATCCCACCTACAGCCACCAAGGAACCACCCATTAGTTTTGAAAAATGTTGTCTCACCACCCAAACCAGCTACAACCACCCACCATTTTTGACAATTTTTCCTCTTCCCAACAATACCCCCCCCCCCCCCGGGCTGCCCCACACACATGACATTTTTCTGTGCGTGCTGCCCATATATTCCAAACCGATTTATTAGACGTTATCACGTCAAAAAAGGTCTTCTAGTATATACTTTACAAGTAAGATTCCATTTCCAATATCTTATTTGCTGAAACAAGTTTCAAATATGAGGAAGCTTTCTAAAAATCATAATTAATTTCTGCATTACTTACTAAATGCTATTGAAGCATTGAATAATTGATAAATCATTTCAGTTTGAGTTGATGATTGATATTTTTGACTCGTTTCAGCACCTGGATCTATAAAAGTTATTGAAGTAAGACTTCATTAGGCAGGCTTGACTTGGGGATTAAGCTGGTAAATGCAAAACGAGAGCGTGACGGAAATTTGATCGGTCCATGCGAACGGAAGTTGAAAGTGAGATATAGGTTAGTAAAGATAGTAAGCGAGAGAGAGTTACGTTTCGTTCTTATATTTACTGTAGGAGCAAGAGAGAGGGAGGTGCGCAGTGGCGGACTAAGCTTGTTGGAGGCCCGGGGCGGCAATGCTGAAATGAGGCCCCTTGCGTGCAGATTTTTTTACTTGCGATTATAGGTACTATATAAGGCAAGTTATGCATTCGTAAAAAAAAAAAATTTTTTTTTGACCAATCAAACATAACATTACGATGATAAAGAAACCTAAAAAAGTGGGTGTGACAATTCTGTCTGTCTGTCTGTCCGTCTGTATCGGCACCTACACCCTAAACGGCTTGACTGATTCGCTTCAAACTTGGTACATAGTATTATTATGATGCCCTACACAGGGGTTTTTTGAAATTAGCAGTCCAGCTCGAAAACTAACGGTACCTGCCATATGAATTTGTATGAAAAACTCATTTATCTCAAAAACGGCTCCTACGATTTTGATAAAACTTCATAAATGGTGTTTTTTGAGTAAATTTTATGTTTTGGTGTGGACAGATTTCTCAGGAAAAGACTTATAATGGTACCTCCGATAGGACCGGTTTTTTTAAATCAGATTTTCCCGTAAACCACTTCATGGATTTCGATGAAAATTTTAATGTAAAAGCTCTTTTATAAACAAAATTATGATTACTTTTTAATTTTTCAAAAACAGTTTTTTCAATTTTTTTTAACTTTTGGTTTTTTTCAAAAACGTTTTGTTCAAAATTTTTAAAATTTTTTTTTCTGATAAGAACTTTAAAACACTAGATGTTGACATACTCAAACAAATTTTGGAAAAAACCGTTTTTTGGAAAAAAAAACTGGTCCAACGATTTTGAAAAAAAAAATTCTGTAAATTCAAAAGAGTAAAAGAAATCTGATAGCTTACTTCATTTTCTCCAAAAAACGTTTTAGATGTTGATTTTGAAATGATTAATAAAATTGCATATGATTTTTTCATTACTTTTTTTTCCAAAATCTCAAGCCCCGAGACCACTGTAAGACATTAGATCAAGTTCGTACGACCCAGTCGTGCACTTTGTTTTAATAATAATTTTGACTTCACGTCTGTAAGACCTTAGGTTTTTTGCACGGCACTAGTTAGTGGGAATAGAGAGATAGGAAAAAAGTTTTTTAGTTGGTACAGTGGATTGAGAATAAGGTGTAACTTATCTCACAAAAATCCCACCGGTGGCATCCAGTTGAAACTGGGGGAATTAAGAAAAATTGCTGCCCATGTTGGAGCTCGGACCCGCAATGTAGTCAGCTTTTACGACAAAACAAAATCATAAATCATAGTAATTAAATTATAATACACGTACAGACTCAGAAAGTAAGAATACACATCTGCATTTGGCATAGCAGCCAACGGGTAGTGCAAAAAAATAATTACCCAATAGAAAACAAAATCAAACATTTTATTTAATACTCGCAACCTGGCTTAGTATGGAAAGCACTTTACTTTACCAAAAAACTCGATACAATCATAAGATTGCCAGAAAATTTCATGAAAATCGGTCACGTCGTTTTGAAGTTTATAAGGAACATACATAGAAACATCGATTTTCTTATAATGGATATGGATAGATGTCTAAAAACCAATCTTACCTATGTACTTTTACAATTAAAACAGTAGTTTTTTTTTTCAATTATTCCTTGCGATTATAAGTACCTACCTAAGTATGTAATACATACCTACTGTACAATCATTAACAAGAATTTTGATTTTCTCGAAAAAGGAAGTCATTTATAATTCAATTAATATTGCATTTCAAAATTTCTGATATCTTTAATTTTCGATTTTTAAAATTAAAATAATTAAGTTTTTTTTAGATTGAAATGATAGAAACTTAAGATTTCTCTGTTCGGAAAGTTGTTCAAAAAATCTTTTTTAAACCAATAAGAAATATTACAAGAATTTTTAAATTTTTTTTTTTTAAATTAGGTAAATACAAATAGTCCGTATTTTATTTTATATGTTCTCGTGCCTTCACTTTGCTGAACTAATCAATTACATCGTTGAAACCGATTTCCCTTGAAACTTTTCTCCTTTCGCATGATGCAACGGAGACGCAAATGGTCAACAAATATTGGATAATAAGTGGTATGCATATGCATAGGGCAATGATTCGCTGAATTCCCAATTAATAATGAATTGCAGGTTTTCTTGGGCTGTCCATTTTGTAGCAACGTCCACACTCGTATCGGTTGCACAAAGATGTCTACGATATAACTTTATTTCTTCAAGCACTTGTTCTTTATTAAACTCATCGTAAATTTGTACCAGATTGTCCAGAGCAATAGCCAAAGCGTCATCAGAAGCTTCAAGCCTAAACGTTGTTTGAACAATTTGTAAAATTTTGTTTATTTCCTTCATAGCCATAACTGAAGTTAATAATTCGAAACATTATTTAAATATGAACATGTATTAGTGTCACAGTTTCAAGTACTTTGAGGTTTATAAAACTATAAGCAAGCGGAAGTAGTTTTTATTAATTTTGACTTTTAGGAAAACTGGAAGACATAAAGTATCTGGGTCTTAACACAATTGAACAGAGCATTAATTTTTGGGGAAAGGTAGTTTTTGAATTCAAGAATGGGTACATTTTTCAAAAGCTAGCTATTTACTAAAAAACAGATTATAGGTACTATAAGGCAAGTTATGCATTCGTAAAAAAAAAAATTTTTTGTTGGACAATCAAACATAACATTACGATGATAGAGAAGTCGAAAAAAGTGGGTCCGACAATTCTGTCTGTCTGTCTGTCTGTCTGTCTGTCTGTCTGTCTGTCTGTCTGTCTGTCCGTCTGTCTGTATCGGCACCTACAGCCTAAACGGCTGGACCGATTTGCTTCAAACTTGGTAGATAGTATTATTATGACGTCCTACAGAGGGGTTTTTGGAGTTAGCATTCTAGCTTTAAAACTAACGGTACCTGCCATACGATTTTTAGTGAAAATTCAATTTTTCTCGAAAACGGCTCCTACGATTTTGATAAAACTTTCTGAATGATGTTTTCTGCGCAAACTTAATGTTTTGGTTGGAATAGATTTTTCAGGAAAAGTCTTATAACGGTACCTCCTATAGGAACGGTTTTTTGAAATCCGATTTTCTCGTAAGCCACTGGACGAATTTCGATCAAATTTTTAATGTAGAAGCCCTATTACAAACGAAATAAGAAAAATTCTTTAATTTTTCAAAAAAAGTTTTTTTGAGTTTTTTAAAAAAGTTTTAAAATTTTTTTTTATTTTTTGTTTTTTTAAAAAACGGTTTAATCCATTTTTTTTAAATTTTATTTTTCTGATAAAAACTACAAAGTTCTAGAAGTTGGCATACTCAAAAAAAATTTGGAATATGTTTTCGAAAAGTTTTTCAAAAAAAACCGTTTTTTGAAAAAACTGGTCGAACGATTTTGAAAAAAAATTTCCTTCAATTTTGAAAAAGCAAAAGAAATCTAATGGCTTACTTCATTTTCTCCAAAAACCGTTTTAACTATTGATTTTTAAGTGATTAATAAAATTTCATATGATTTTTTCAAATCTTTTTTCCGAAAATCTCAAGCGCCAAGACCATTTTAACACATTAGAGCAAGTTCGTACGACCCAGTCGTGCACTTTATTTATTTTTGCTCTAGGTCCAAAAATAACGGCACCTGGCATACAATCTTGAAGACAAAAATTTATTTTCTCAAAAACGGCTTTAACGATTTTGATAAAACTTTCAGAATGCTATTTTTGCAAGACAATCTATCTTTTGGTTTAAAACTTTTTTTCAAAATTTGTCTAATAACGGTACCTCTCATAGAACCAGTATTTTCAAATCAAATTTTCTCGTAAACTATACATTCGATTTCAATAAAATTTTGGCCACAGGAAGTCATTCATAATTTTATTAATATGGCATTTCAAAATTTTCCAAAACTTTTTTTTTTGATTTTTTATAATTTTTTCAAAAAAATTTTGGTTTTCGAAATATGCACGGAGAGAATTGAAAAATCACTAATTGCGAAATATTCAGTTGCAATTTATGTTTTTTTTGTAAATCACGGCGCTTTGATTCGAAACTGATAGAACAATTGGCAATTTAACGTTCAATTCCTCTCAAATTACAACAATTCCTAAGTTGAGATTTACAATTAAAAGTTATAATTCAAGCTTGTGCCCTTCAAAGTAAATTACAACCTTTTTGTCGCAATTTACTACTTCAAGGGAATAATTCCATTTATACTTTTTACCAATCTGGATTTGCTAAAATTTTTTCGTGATTTACAATCACTGAGTATTAAATTCAACTCAAGTGTTTCTGACGGCTACGTCGAAGGTCCAGAGTTCGATCCTTGCCTCGAACTAATAATTATCTTTTTTTTTTGGTACTGTCTCTTTTGAGGAAATGTAAAATCCTCGAAAAATAAATCTGGTTAATATTAAAAGTGGATCTTTGTAAGCCATTCGGATTCAGCGTAAAATGATATTCCACCAGAATATGAACGCACATACAGGTATCGTTGTTTCTCCAATAATGCCTTTTTTGTAGTTCTATATATATATATAGGGAGAACAAAGTTGAATTCCAACTACACATTACATATATACAATTTCTTACCTTTATTTAAATGATCATCACAAAAAATTGTACATTAGAGGTTAGACGTCCAAAATAAGACGACTATATTTTTCTCGCCAATAAAACATAATCTTAATTCAAAACACCCCTCAAATGTAACTCATATTCAGGTTGCTTCTTGTTATTAATTTTGATATCCGACTTGGATACACCACCATGGCCTAGTAGATGTGTGCTAGATTGGTATGCAGAGGGTCTCGAGTTCGATTCCTAGAATCAACCAAGTAAGTAAAAGTTACATTTTTCAATAAATAATAATAGATGCATTTCAATAAAAGTTGCTTCCTCCCAAAGCCATATAATGTTACAAATTGGGGTTGCAATTTACGACTTTAATAGTAGTTTTTTCAAAAACAGATTTTTTATTCAAAACAAAAAGATTGAAATCTACGACTCGCTTTTGCAATTTACAACCGAGTAAATATAAAATTGATACTCATGGGGATCAATTTGCGATCTGCGAATGGTAATGTTTTGCTTCTCTCGATCGAATTATTGATACTAAAAGATGTTGAAATATGACTATAGAGTATCAATATCTTCGTTTCGCAAATTTTCTAAAATTGCAAATAGAAAGTATAGATTTATTATTTTCCAATCCAAGGTTTCAAACCTGGATTCATTTGACGTGATTTGCAGCTTATTTTTCGTGATCTGATCTAAGAATTTTTTCCGTGTGTGTGTTGGAAACGGGTACATTGATTTTTTTTAAATTATTTTCAAATGTAAACTACAGATTTCCATATATTTGCATACTCAAATAAATTTCAAAATATTTTTTGAAAAAGTTTTTCAAAAATAACCTTTAAAAAAAAAAACTGGTATAACGATTTTCAATATTTTTTTTTTCCTAGATTGACGTATAGCTTTGAAATTTTATTGCATACTTAGTTTTTCCGAGAAAACTCTTAAACTAATTTAAAAACTAAAAGAATTTGCGAAATTATTTAACTTTTTTTAATATCCATATATGCAGCCACTACGCAATTGCTTATCATAAGAGCAAGTTCGTGCGACCAAGTCGTGCATTTTATTTCTTTTTACTTGAGTTCCTTAAGAACTTAATAGTAGCATGACTTTGTTGATGCTGCCGTTGTTTTTCGAACCTTTGTATAGGTACAGTTTTTTTTGGGGCTGGGGGCCCCATAAAATTTTGCTTCGTGCGTGATGTAGGAGTAGGTAGAAATATACAAAATTATGACACTAATTATTATGAGTAGGTAAAGGTACATAGTTTTCTTATAATAAACCTTCAAATGTTCTATGCATACCTTTTTAGTGTTATTATTAAAAAATTAAAAGTTATGAAAGAATTTCATGGAGGTTGATTTGGAGGCCCCCGGACACCGGAGGCCCGGGGCGGACAATAACTCCAGAACGGCTCAACGGATCTGGACGAAATTTGGCACAGAGATAGATTATAGTCTGGAATAGCATATAGCCTATCCCGGAACTTGCATGGATCCTATGGGATAGCATACAAGAACCGTGTTTTTTATAGAAGTTGAAAACAATTGAATTTCAATAGAACAGATATTATATGTATAAAATGTCAATATGGAAACAAACTTCAAGGCAACTGCAGAAGTAAACAAAACAAAGAAGTAAGAAAGAATTTCGGCCCAATGAGAAAGTATAGTATTAGGTTTGTTATAATTTATATGATTTGTATATTAATTGGTAGTTTTTCGAAAAAAAATTCGGTCGGCTCCTTTATATTGTTTAAAGTCTATCGATAAATACGGACTTGATTTTGATGCATTGGTTTGCTGTTTTGTTTTAGTTCAGCTACATACTGTAAATAAATTGTTTTTAGGATAGTTGTATGCTTTTGTAATTAAAATGTAGTTAGGTAATTTATAATTATTTTTGTTCTTAAATTACTTATAATAATTCTTAATTCGTAGTCTTTAGAAATGCCCCGAAAACGCAAATCTAATCTTTCGCAGAGGTAATTATTCGTAATTAAGCTCAGACAATAAAAGTAGATATAATTCAAGAGACGACTCCTCAAGAGGAGCTTAGAAAAATTAAGCAAGTAGAGCGACATGCTACTTCTTCATCAGCTGAAACGTGAACGAAGCTGCGGGTAAAGGCTTATTATAAATGTGAAAGTTTCAATGTTTGGATGTTTGTTGTTCAATAACGTCAGTACGGCTGAACGGATCTGGATGAAATGTGGCACAGAGATAGTTAATAGTTTGAAATAGCATAGGCTTTTTATATCGGTAAAATTTATGGAATAAGCTCGGGCTATAATTCAAGAGACGACTCCTCAAGAGGAGCTTAGAAAAATTAAGCAAGTAGAGCTACATGCTACTTCTTCATCAGCTGAAACATGAACGAAGCCGCGGGTAAAGGCTTATTATAAATGTGAAAGTTTCAATGTTTGGATGTTTGTTGTTCAATAACGCCAGTACGGCTGAACGGATCTGGATAAAATGTGGCACAGAGATAGTTAATAGTTTGAAATAGCATAGGCTTTTATATCGGTAAAATGTATGGAATAAGCTCGGGCTATAAAAGTAGCTAGATTACGGGAGCTGACCCCTCAGGCTACATTCTATCTAGATAAGCTGAAACGCGAGCGAAGCCACGGGTAAAGGCTATTATTTTATATATAGTATTTATTATGCATAATATAAACATTATGTATTATAGATGGAGCGAAAGAAGTTTTACTTCAGTTGTGTGGTCTTAAGCACACTCGTTTTTTTTTGCTCAATGCCTTTATGTTCTGAAATAAGAGCGTTATTAAAAAAATACGATTTAATAACAAAAGGGTCAACTTCGATTCAAGTTCAGTAATCATAGAAGCGACACATTCTTGGGATGTTTATATGTTTAATGCTTGAAATCTAAAAACATAGACCGTTTGTCAAGTTAAAAAAAAAGTCAAATTCCATCGAAAGGATGGCTACGATGTCGACGGATTCAGAAATTTCAAGTTTTTATGTTTCGTTTGGGAAAAGTGCCATTCTAGTGCTTTCGGGAGTCAGTTAAAACTAAATACTATATTCACGTCAAAATATAGTTTGTCCCCGGTCTGCCAAGCAACAAAAAGTCAAATTTTATCGAAGGATGGGTACGATGTTGATGGATTAAAAAACATCTAAAAAAACTTTAGTATTGTTCCATCAGTTTTTCTGGAAGGTTTGGTTAAAGTTGATGATGTAGTTTAGCCACACGGTGAAGAAAGGTTCGACGCGCCGAGTCCTTGAAAATCTTCTATATTATTTGTTCGTTTACTAAGATTTAACTCAGAAACCACAAAGATTGAAAGGTTGTAATTTGCGCGTGGATTAGGTGACAAAAATCTTTAGCAAGACTAAGCTGTTAATAGGGTGAAATGGGCTAAAAGCAAAAAAGAGATATAAGACTTAGGGGCCAAGTTATATCGATCAGAAAAACCAAACTGAAATATTTTCAAATGCAAATTATCTTGTGTTATGATTTGATTTAAAACTGCTGTTGATTTAGTATGAAAAAGTTAACTAGCGAACGGATTGAAATTAAAAGAAAAATTTAAATTTGTTGCAATTGCCCATTTCTCAACCTAAAAACAACACTAAAACAGTATTGTACACATGTACACTCGGGCGTATACGCACTTTTCTGAGTTTATTTAATTTTAAAAAAATCATCCATGTTCTAATGTCTTAGACAAATTAAATGGACGGTATAAATATAATTAAGAAGTCAAACTTATCCCTCACTGTTCAACATTTTTGTATCTATCATGGTTTGTATCATCGCGCTATCTGATGCTCGTTAGGGCATCACAACGTCTGTCGGAATAGGTAGTGAACTATAAAATTCCTAATGTACAAGTTTTTCAAAAGTGGTCCTAATTTTTCTTATCAAAAGATGCACGACTGGGTCGCACGTATTTGCTCTGTGGGTGCAATAGTATGATGAACTTATGGCCATTTAAAAAAGCCGTTTAAACCTGATTTTCGTTACGACCATTTAAGCCAAAAACGAAAACGCTAGTTTGTTAGAAATATCTTAGGTAAGTTAAATTCTGAGTTTAATCAAAATTGTTAGAGCCGTTTTCGAGCAAATTCAAAATGAAAAAAACCGTTACATGAAAGGTATCAGTTTGAGCCGGGCTAAAACAAAACAAAAAAAAACCTCGACAACCATTTTTCTTCAAACTGCTTTATACCAAGTTTGAAGAAAATCTGTCAAGCCGTTTAGGCTGTAGCATGACGTGAAAAAGCACATATCAACACAACTACCGCACAGACAGACAGAAAACCAGTTTTTTGGGCTTCTCTATCATCGTAATGCCATGTTTGATTAAAACCGATTTTTTTTTTGCACGAAACCAATATTTGCCCTATAGTGCAAGTAAAAATGAAAAAGAATTTTTGTTGTGTACTACTGAGCTATTTCACTAAAGCTGTTCTATGGATTAGTTATGATTTTGTATATCAGTGAGTAAAAGTTAATTGTACAATCAAAATATCGGACAGAATCACAAGTAAGCATACAGCCTTTTAACTTTTTATGAACAACATTAGCATGTTATCCGCTGTCGTTTATTGAAATAGAATAATTATCAAATCGATCTGGAGTATGGCACATACCCCAAAGGTTTTATTTTGCACATACGCTAAGATTGCATTTTGAGTAATCAGTAATATGAGAACCCTTAGCAATACCTTATTTTCTTAGGTTGGGCCACACTAACTTTTATGACATGTATCGTACATAAGCTATTGTCAGCATCAAGCATTTTGTAATCATGATCATGAGCTTAAAAAAAATCTTAAAATTCGCATTGCAAATTCTTGTAACTTTTTTTATCAAGCCATGCCACTATGATAATAAAAGTGAGCTTGATCAAAAAAAAAAGTTTTACGGAGAAAACGAAAGTGATATACGGCCATAATGGTATTATGACGCTTCCGAAAGTGTCTTAACGAAATATGATCCAATATGGCCTTATGTCATGGCACCGAGACATGATCATGAGCTTCATATAAAAATAAAAGTAACTTAAAATACGGGTTGCAAATTCTTGTAACTTTTTTTTAACAAGCCATGCCATTATGATAATAAAAGTGAGCTTGATAAAAAAAAAAGTTTCACAGAGAAAACGAAAGTGACATACGGCCATAACGGTCTTATGACGCTTCCGAAAGCGTCGTTACGCCATATGGTCGAATATGGCCTTGTGACGCTTAACAAAAGCATCATATGGCCATACTTCGAATTATGGTCTTCATGTCACATGCCTTATGTCATGGCACCTTCGAGACCATTCATACATTTCGTATACCGGAACTGCGGCTTGGATTAAAATCTTTTAATTTGAATTGATATGCATATTTTGGATTTCATATATAATATATATATATTTTTTTCTGTGTTTATTATTTATTTTGTATTGCTTTTTTTTCTCCTACTTTGAATAATTCTGTGATTTAAGTGATTTGTATTAAGGAAGTATTAATGTTCCTAAAATTAAATAGGATTTGATGAATATAATATACAAAATCATAAATAGGTATAGGTGTTTTTGCATATTATTGTTGCATATTTTCGAAGAAATATAAAATTGTTCCTAATAATGTTCCTGTTTGTTTACTTTAATTTATGTAGTTTTTGATATAGTTTTCAAATTATGGTACCAAATATCAAAAATGTTACTTTCGTACCCACTCTCCCCTACAAGTTTATATTGTATATTTGTATACGTTTTATTGTGTCTCGTTTTGAAGAAGAAAATATCGAGTTTAAAATTTGAAGAACTGTTCTTTGTCCTTATGTATTCCATTTTGTATTTATTTGAAGAAACCAAAACCTCACTCTTGTCTTATAACAACCCAAAGTTTTCCGGTGTTTTTGGCGACGTCTCTCCTCCAGTAAAAAAAAAAAATAATAGCTGGAATTACCAAGCAGAAAAGCTGTTGAAGGTTTAGAAAATCAATTATGAATGGTGCTGGTGCTGGGTGCAAGGGAACAAACATTTCAATAAATTGCAAAGCAGTTTTCCCAAGATAAATAATTAGTCAGTTTTTTACTTGCGATTATAGGTACTATAAGGCTAGTTATGGATTCGTGCAGAAAAAAAAAAAGAGATAACATTCACACATGATATTACGATGATGGAGAAGTCGAAAAAAGTGGGTCTGGAAATTCCGTCCGTCTGTCTGTCTGTCTGTCTGTTCGCGCCTCTGGAGGCTGAACGGGTGGGCCGATTTGCTTCAAATTTGGTATATAATATTTATTTGGCCGTCCCTCGGAACAAATGTTTACTTGCGATTATAGGTACTACATATAAGGCAAGTTATGCATTCGTAAAAAAAAAATTTTTTTTTGACAATCAAACATAACATTACGATGATAGAGAAGTCGAAAAAAGTGGGTCCGACAATTCTGTCTGTATGTCTGTCTGTCTGTCTGTCTGTCCGTCTGTCTGTATCGGCACCTACAGCCTAAACGGCTTGACCGATTTGCTTCAAACTTGGAAGATAGTATTATTATGACGTCCTACAGAGGGGTTTTTGGAATTAGCATTCTAGCTTTAAAACTAACGGTACCTGCCATACGATTTTTAGTGAAAATTTAATTTTTCTCGAAAACGGCTCCTACGATTTTGATAAAACTTTCTGAATAATGTTTTCTGTGCAAACGTAATGTTTTGGTTGGAATAGATTTTTCAGGAAAAGTCTTATAACGGTACCTCCCATAGGACCGGTTTTTTTAAATCCGATTTTCTCGTAAGACACTTGACGGATTTCGATGAAATTTTTAATATAGAAGCCCTCTTATAAAAGAAATAATATAAATTCAAAAATTTTTCAAAAAAAGTTTTTTTGAGTTTTTTAAAAAAGTTTAAATTTTTTTTTAATTTTAGTTTTTTCCAAAAACGGTTTAATCTATATTTTTTTAATTTAATTTTTCTGATAAAAACTTCAAAGTGCTCAAAGTTGGCCTACTCAAAAAAAAATTGGAATATATTTTCGAAAAGTTTTTCAAAAAAAACAGTTTTTTGAAAAAACTGGTCCAACGATTTTGAAAAAAAATTTCGTAAAAATTCAGAAACATAAAAGAAACCTGATGGCTTACTTCATTTTCTCCAAAAAACGTTTTAGGTATTGATTTTTAAGTGATTTATAAAATTTCATATGATTTTTTCAACGCTTTTTTCCCAAAATCTCAAGAACCCAAGACCATTTTAACACATTAGACCTAGTCGTGCACTTTATTTATTTTTGTTCTAGGTCCAAAAATAACGGCACCTGCCATACAATCTTGAAGACAAAAATTGATTTTCTCAAAAACGGCTCTAATGATTTTGATAAAACTTTCAGAATGCTATTTTTGCAAGACAATCTATCTTTTGGTTAGAAATTTTTTTTTCAAAATTTGTCTAATAACGGTACCTCTCATAGAACCAGTATTTTCAAATCAAATTTTCTCGTAAACTATACATTCGATTTCAATAAAATTTTGGCCACAGGAAGTCATTCATAATTTTATTAATATGGCATTTCAAAATTTTCAAAAACTTTTTTTTTGATTTTTTATAATTTTTTCAAAAAAAATTTTGGTTTTCGAAATATGTTGAAAACGGGTATATAGATTTTCTTTTTTTAATTATTTTTCAAATGTAAACTACAGATTGCCATATATTTGCATACTCAAATAAATTTCAAAATATTTCTTGAAAAAGTTTTTCAAAAATAACCTTTTTAAAAAAAACTGGTCGAACGATTTTCAATATTTTTTTTTCCTAGGTTAACGTATAGCTTTGAAATTTTATTGCATACTTAGTTTTTCCGAGAAAACTCTTAAACTAATTTGAAAAATAAAAGAATTTTCGAAATTATTTAATTTTTTTTTTAATATCCATATATGCAGCCACTACGCAATTGCTTATCATAAGAGCAAGTTCGTGCGACCCAGTCGTGCATTTTATTTAAATACGAATTTTAATTCATCGCAATGCTTTAAATTAGATAATGTGTATTAACGTTTTAGCAGCGCCGGATCTAGGGGGGGGGCAAAGAGGGGCACTTGCCCCGGGCGCTTGGCCTTGGGGGGCGCCAAATCGAAGTTGAAGAAATATAGGAGAGCAAAAAAAAAAGGTATTCAACATTTGAACAGGGCGCCAAAGTAATGCAATATTTATTTATTTCTTTTTCCAAATATGAAAGAAATATGTAATGAACCACTTTCGTCGCCTCTCATGGGGGTGCAAAATTGGAAGATGAAGAGAGAAAAGAGATTAAAAAAAAAATAAAGGTCCTTAACTTTTGAAAATGATAAACAAGTTCGTTGCCCTTCAGCAGGGCGCAAAATTAAAAGATGAACAAGGAAAGGAGAGTAAAAAAAATATTTGGAAATGATGCTATGTTTATTTATTTCTTGTTCCAAATATAAAATATGTAATAAACCACTTTCGTCGCCCTTTAAACAAATTCGTCGCCCCTCATGGGGGCGCAAAATTTGAAAGATGAAGAAAGAAACGAGAGTTAAAAAAAAGGTCTTCAAGTATATACTTTACAAGTAAGATTCCATTTCCAAAATCTTATTTGCTGAAACAAGTTTCAAATATGAGGAAGCTTTCTTAAAATCATAATTTATTTCTGCATTACTTACTAAATGCTATTAAAGCATTGAAAAATGGATAAATCATTTCAGTTTGAGTTGATGATTGATATTTTTGACTCGTTTCAGCAACTGGATTTATAAAAGTTTTTTTTTTAATGTTCTGAAATAAGAGCGTTATTAAAAAAAATAAGATTTTAATAACAAACGATGTCAACGGATTCAGAAATTGCAAGTTTTTATGTTTCGTTTGGGAAAAGTGCGATTCTAGTGCTTTCGGGAGTCAGTTAAAACTAAATACTATATTCACGTCAAAATATAGTTTGTCCCCCGTCTGTCAAGCTACAAAAAAGTCAAATTTTATCGAAGGATGGCTACGATGTTGATGGATTAAAAAACATCTAAAAAACTTTTTTATTGTTCCATCTGTTTTTTTTTGAAGGTTTGGTTAAAGTTGATCATGTAAGTTTAGCCACACGGTGACGAAAGGTTCGACGCGCCGAGTCCTTGAAAATCTTCTATATTATTTGTTTGTTTACTCAGAAACCACAAATATTGAAAGGTTGTAATTTGCGCGTGGAATAGGTGATAAAAATCTTTGGCAAGACTAAGCTGTTAATAGGGTGAAATGGGCTAAAAGCAAAAAAGGGATATAAGACTTAGGGGCCAAGTTATAGCGATCAGAAAAACCAAACTGAAATATTTTCAAATGCAAATTATCTTGTGTTATGATTTGATTTAAAACTGCTGTTGATTTAGTATAAAAAAAGTTAACTAGAGAATGGATTGAACTTAAAAGAAAAATTTGTTGCAATTGCCCATTTCTCAACCTAAAAACAACACTAAAACAGTATTGTACACTCGGGCGAATAAGTACTTTTCTGAGTTTATTTAATTTTAAGAAAATCATCCATGTTCTAATATCTTAGACAAATTAAATGGACGGTATAAATATAATTAAGAAGTCAAACTTATCCCTCAATGTTCAACATTTTTGTATCTATCATGGTTTGTATCATCGCGCTATCTGATGCTCATTAGGGCAGCACAACGTCTGTCGGAATAGCTAGTGAACTATAAAATTTCTAATGTACGAGTTTTTCAAAAGAAGTCCTAATTTTTGTATCTAAAGATAATAGTTGAATGTTTGAAATAAATAAAATGCACGACTGGGTCGTACGTACTTGCTCTGTGGGTGCAATAGTATGATGAACTTATGGCCATTTAAAAAAGCCGTTTAAATCTGATTTTCGTTACGACCATTTAAGCCAAAAACGAAAAACGTTAGTTTGTTAGAAATATCTTAGATAAGTTAAATTCTGAGTTTAATCAAAATCGTTAGAGCCGTTTTCGAGCAAATTCAAAATGAAAAAAACCGTTACATGAAAGGTACCAGTTTGAGCCGGGCTAAAACAAAACAAAAAAAAAACCTCGACAACCATTTTTCTTCAAACTGCTATATACCAAGTTTGAACAAAATCTGTCAAGCCGTTTAGGCTGTAGCATGACGTGAAAAAGCACACATCAACACAACCGCACAGACGCACAGACAGACCGACGGACGGTATGGCGAAAACCACTTTTTTGGACTTTTCTCTCATCGTAATGTCATGCTTGATTAAAACCTCAATTTTTTTTTGTCTGCACGAAAATAATACTTGCCCTATAGAGCAAGTAAAAATGAAAAAGAATTTTTGTTGTGTACTACTCAGCTATTTCACTAAAGCTGTTCTATGGATTAGTTATGATTTTGTATATAGGTGAGTAAAAGTTGTGCAATCAAAATATCGGACAGAATCACAAATAAGCATACAGCCTTTTAACTTTTTATGAACAACATTAGCAGGTTCTCCGCTGTCGTTTATTGAAATAGAAAAATTATCAAATCAATCTGGATTATGGCACATACCCAAACTTTTTATTTTGCACATACGCCAAGATTGCATTTTGAGTAATCAGTAATCAGCCACACAGATTTTTATGACACGTATCGTATATAAGCTATTGTCAACAGCATCAAGCATTAGAGCATAAAGATAAAAACAGGTTAACGATACGAGTTCAAGTTTTGTACGTAAACTTAAAAAAGAAAAAAAAAATTGCTGGGGGGGGGGGGCGCCAAATTCAACTTTTGCCCCCCCTTGAACAAATCCTAGATCCGGCGCTGCGTTTTAGCTGAATTTATCGAATTCCAGTTAAAATGAAAAAGGAAACTAAAACTTTTTTTTTATTTTTGTTTCACCCTATTCTGTTATAAAAATGACAATTAAAATCGAAAAAGGCAATAAATTGTTTGTAAACAATGTAATGCAAACAAAACCAAATTAATATTTTCCTGTGCATCTAATGATGTGTGCTCCAAGCTATTCATTGCAATTAGGAATCTATTTTTAGAAATTTTGTGTATGTGAGGCGTATCTAAACACGAATGGTGTTATTCATGCTTTATTGAAATAATGAACATGACATTTACGATATAGATAAACTCTAACTCAATTAAAACATTCATATATGTATGCGCACGTGCTGAAAATGCAAATTCTAATTAGCTGTTTTTTGATACGTTTTATAAATATTTGTAATTTCAACAAGAAACTTAAAACTATAGGCTAAAATCACGCCCAATGAAGTAAGCCCTCAAACGCTAAATGCAATAACCCCCCAAAATTAAGGTATGATTTCATTGTGAAATAACTCCCCAAAATGAAATTTGTCCCAAAACAGGTATGAAATTAGCCCGAAACTTTGAATTACTTTAGTTTTTTTTTATTTCAGAAAGAAACGCCAAATTTACATAATATAATGTTAAGTAAGTATGAGATAATATTGAAAGAGGTCCCCAAAATTATTTAACTAACTTGAACTCAGTGTTGTCGACTACACGATTGTCTACATGTAAACAATTCAGTGTAGACAATCGGTAATTGTCTAAATAGTTATGTCAACAATGTAGACAATTTACAATTTTGTATTTATTTTATTTTCTGTCCTAGCCTGGAAAATTTTTAAACTAAAGGAGAATGGGCGGTTCCGTCCCATCCCCATTGCTGTTAAACATAGTGACCTATATCACTGGAAAAGTCTCGATGAGTGTATACTAATTTTGTGTATGGACATAAGCAATAGCAACGCTAGGGTGGGGCGCGGTGGGACGACCGCCCAGGGGTCTGGATGAAATGGGGCGCCGCAGCCGCTCCCTTATGTACCATCACTCTCAGCCCACTTACCCTAATACCATACAGTTTGCTTACCAAAAGTTTACTTTAGAAATTCATGAGAATAGCACTGCTCATAAGAAGTTGTCCTTTCATGCATTGATGCTCATCTACGATTAAAAACATTAGATTGCGAAGAGCAACACATTTATGGCGTTCAGAGGTATACTTCCGACAAACTATTTACGACAAATAACGGAAAGTTCTTGAATGATTGCAGGGGCCAGGGGTATGACAACGGGGCCCACAAGAAAGGATAAAATAATGGGGTTCATATGATAATTTAGGACATAAGTCCCATGTTTATGTACCGTGCGGCTGTGATAGCTATAAAATGTCGTACTATGCGATGCCGTTAAGTCATCCGTAAAATCAGTCACTTTGTTTGGGGTACTCCAGAGGTTGTTTTTATCGATTTCAGCTTCTGTTCATCGATGGAAAATTCTAACCGATCACTTGGGATTATCTATATATATAAAAAAGAAAGTCGTGTTATTTACACCATTCATAACTCAAGAACGGCTGAACCGACTTGGCTGAAAATTGGCATGGAGGTAGCCTAGAACCAGGTGACGGACATAGGATACTTTTTATCCAGTTTTCGGAAAACGTATGAGTGTGTTATGCGTGCGAAAAAAATACACTAAAAGCTCATTTAGTAAATCTAAAAAGTAATTTCTTTGAAATATAAATCAGTCATAATTTTATATAATGTATATTAATTTTTTGATTTTTGATTTGAAGTCAAATAAACGTTAAATACAAAAACAAAGTAGGTATGTGTATATGTCGATTTTGTTTTATCGTTTAGTATTTTAAATTTGTGAACGCTATAGATTTCATTTAGGTCACCATTGTTTGGCAAAATTCGTTTGGCATTTCTTTGTTTCGCCATAGTCGTTAAATATTTCGTTTAGTTCGCAATCCCTAATTGGCAATTCATACGTTTCGTTTTTTATTCATTATGTTTTTTAATCGTTTCGCAATTAACATTCTGCGGTTTTATGTTTCGCTCTTTTTCAAAATCCTTTTCCACCATTTTGCAAAATTCATTTTTCAATTTGTTATTTTGCATTTTTTTATTCGATTTACTATATTTTTCAAAGTTTTTCTTCGGCGAATAATGTTTCGCTGTTAAGTTATTACGCAAAACCGCGCTACGCCATTTTATTGTTTTGCAGATTGATCGTTTCGCCGTTTTATTATTTCGCTGATAGAACGTTTCGCCGTTTAGAAAAATGTCAATAACTTTTTCTAATAAGTTTTTTTTAATAAAATTTTCACCAATAATTTCGACATTCAGCAATTTTGCCAAAATCCGTTAAATAGTTCAGCTTCGACAGATTTGTTCGGCGCAGGGTCAAAAGTCCACAGGCCAAAAGTCCACAATGGACTTTTGACCCAATTGGGTGGGTCAAAAGTGCACAAATATATTATGGACTTTTGGCCCACCCTAGTGTAGTGAGCCAAAAGTACACAAGGAACTAGGCCACAAGTTCATACAATTTAGAGGAAAGTGGGTCACAAGTCCATATTGAAGAAAAAAAATTAAGAATTATTCTTTTTATTTTTAAAGAAAATAACAACACATGAAAAAAAAAAACAAAATAAACGACAATTCAATATAATCAAATAAAAAATCGCGCGATTTTTTATTTGATTATATTGATATTTACTTCAATAATCAATTAAAAAATCGCAGTGACTTAAATTAAAGCTTTTTACTTCTGTAAATGACAGACAACTTGGACAACTCGTTTGCATTGATTGTTTCAAAGCATTTACCGATATAATCTTTAAATGAGAATATTAACACCATTGCTCTTCACAGCTGGTTACAGAGTGTACCGATATTTTTATGAATCACCTTAGTTTTATTTTTTAAATAAACTAGGAGATTAAAATTATTATGGATAGTGAATGAATTTTACAAAAAAAAAAAAAAAAAAAAAAAATTGCGTACGCTAAAGAAGCTTAGACGTTAGAATGCTTCAATGATGGTTTTTCAATATCCTAAGATTATAATTGAATTTTTTGAGTTTGGTCCAAGCATTATGATAACCCTTTGTAGACTACAATACAGAATTGTGACTCATTTTAGTCACAAAAAGTAAAAGATTGAGAGCTGTACACCATTATGGACTATTGGCTCACCTGAGTGGGTCAAAAGTCCATAATCGATGTGCCAAAAGTCCACAGGGATTTCTTTTGTACTTTTGGCTCACTATAGTGGGCCAAAAGTCCATAATATATTTGTGCACTTCTGACCCACCCAAGTGGGTGAAAAGTCCATTGTGGACTTTTGGCCTGTGGACTTTTGACCCTGCGCCGATTTGTTCCGTTGGTGGTCATTAAATTATTTTTATATAGATGTATTAATTTATCTATGGTCTAAAGTAGTCTGCATTTTGTTATTTTGCAATTTCTTGTTTGGCAATTTTTTTTTATCTTTGTTTTTATTTGCCATTCAATTCTTTTGCATTTTTTTCGCTTCATTTTGTCTTTCGCACGAAATATTAAGCCATGTAATTTTATGAAGCGAAAAAAAGGCAAAAGAATTGAATGCCAAATAAAAAAAATTGCTTAACAAAAAATTGCAAAATAACAAAATGCCAGGTGAAAAACAACGAAACGAAGAAATGCGTTATAAAAAAATGCAAAACAACACAATGCCAAATGACAAAAAGCTAGTCAATCAAAAAACTAAATGAAAATTGCGAAATGAAAAATGTGAAATGATTATTTGTCCAATCAATTGAAAAACAAAACGTTATTTGCCAAACGTATGGAATGCCAAACAACAAAATGCAAAATGAAACAAATGCGGAATGAAAAACGGCGAAATGAACCACCGCGAAACGTTAATTTGCGAAACATTTTCGGCGAACCGTACCATACCCTTTTGGAATACCTATATAAACACATGTATGTATCTAGTACTTCAAATAAATGAAACGTTAATTTGCCAAACATTTTCGCTGAACCGTACCATACCCATTTCATTTATATGAAGTAAGATACGTACATTTCCAAAGAAACACTTTTTGATAGGAGAAGTATTAGAAGATAGTTAGTAGTATAAGATGGTAGTTGGTAGAAGATGGTAGATGGTGAAAGATGGTAGAAGATGGTAGAAGATAGTTAGCAGTAGAAGATGGTAGTTGGTAGAAGATGGTAGTTGATAGAAGAAGGTAGTTGATAGAAGATGGTAGATGGTAGAAGGTGGTAAATGGTAGAAGATGGTAGATGGTAGAAGATGGTTAATTGTAAATGATTGTAGATGGGAATAAATGGTAGAAGACGGTTGCAGTTGCTTCTTCTGGAACAGCAGCCACATTGTTAGAAGGATGCCGTACGGCTCATTCAGCATTAAAATTGCCGTTAAATCTTCAAACTATTGAAGAACCAACATATAATATTGCAAAAAACTCCGCAATAGCCTAAGTTTTATCATCCTCCTCCTTGGATGTGCCTGGCTTACCACCGCACAATTTACGCCTAAAGGTTGGCTCCGTAGTAATCATGCTTCGAAACACAAACCAATCAAAATTGTGCAACGGCACGCTTTTGGTGGTAAATAAATTGATGAACAATGTGATTTACGCGACGATACTCAAAGGAAAATTCGAAGGTGAGGAAGTTCTAATTCCAAGGATCCCGATGATCACAACCGATATGCCGTTTGAGTTTAAATGACTTCAATATCCGATGCGTCTTGCATTTGCTATGACCTTTAACAAATCACAAGGCCAATCCTTGAAAGTTTGTTTTCTGAGTCTGGAAAATCCATGTTTTTCCCATGGTCAATTATATGTAGTGGCATGTTAGCGGGTCGGAAGACCATCTGCGTTTTGTTTTTGCGCCTGATAATAAAACAAAAAATGTCGTGTATCACAAAGTGCTTGACTGAAGAATGCAACCTATGCAAAAAAATACATGAACAATAAGGAATCACTAAAATGCTTGATTTTTGTATTTGTATTTCTAATTAAAAAAATTTAACTTAATAAAATCAAAAATATGTTTATTTATTTCCTCTAAGGCGGAACAAAGTTTGCCGGGTCAGCTAGTTTACTATAAAAAATCTCAGTGACATACGTTGGGAACAAGTATAATCAGTGTCAAAGCAGTCCATTATCAAATTAGTGCCACCCATGAAGCTTTAATTAACATTTAATTAACAATTAAAAGATTTCAGCCAAATCCCACATATGTTGTTTGATATGGCGTACTTTATTTCATGCGGAAAAAATTTGCAATTCTACAAATTTTGCAAAATACAAAGATTTGGGGGGTTATAACATTTCGCATTTGGGGGCATATTTCATTGGAGCGTTATTTCCGTCAGCCTTTTTAAACAAGGCAAAGAAAAGTAGTGTCTTTAAACAAAAACGAAACTGCAGCTTCTTTGGCCAAAGCAGCAAAAAGCAGGAAAAGACTCAAATAAGTTTGGTTTGTAAGCGTTGACGGTTGACGCGTCGTGTGTGGATTTGGATATACAGATGTATTTGTGTATATTATGTCTACATATAGAAATTTAATTTGTATGTTTGCTTCGATAAGAAATGTGATATTGCTGTAAAACGTTAAAAAATCGTTATAAAAATATTTTCCTGATGAAGAGCATATACATGTTCGAAACGTCGAGATTAAACAAATAACATCTTTTATTGACCTACAGCCCACTTAACTTAGCCTTAACTCAGTTTAAATAAAACAGGTCACAAAAACAAAAACAATTGGAAAAGACTTAAAGTTAAAAATATCACCTTTCGGATTACATTATTTTAAAAGTTTTTTTGACTTAACATTTTTTTTGCAATCTTTCAGATGAACTTATTAAAGTCGCATGGTCGCACGAACCCTTTGCCTAATAAACAGCACAGTATTAAGAGACAAGAAGTTCAGTTGAGAAAAATCTCCTAGTTAAAAAAAAAATAGATGTTGGCTTAAATGCTCATAACGGAAATAAAGTTTACTTGTAAACTGCCTTTTCCAAGTTTCTCGTTGTATCATGGGAGCCGCTATTCAAAAAAAGTAACTAAAAAAAAAAATGCAACGCCATCGAATAGAAAGATGTAAGAGACTCCATATACCAAACAAAATTTGAGTGAATTCGATACAACCGTTTCCAACTTATGGCCATTTGAAAATAAATTGCACGACTGAGTCGCACGAACTTTTCTTAGGCTAGTTGCTTAAGGCTGCATAATGTGTTAAAACAAAATTAAATGTTATTTCGAAAATTGTTTTATTTTTTTTAATAAGTTTTTTTAAATGTCTGTCTAGAAAAAGTATTTTTTTTTTGGAAAACTTTTTGAAACATTATTTGAAAACTTTTTTGAGTTTGTCGTTTTTAGGAAATTTGTGTAGTTCTTATCTATTTTGAAAACCAAAAAAATAAAAGGAGAGTTTGTAAGAATTTAGAAATTCTATACATATCAATGTTTTCCTGTGTCCAAAATTTTATTCAAATTTGAAGTATGTATAGTTTACGAGAAAACTTAATTTTAAAATTCCTGTTCTATGATAAGTACCTACCGTTATAAGAGAAATTCCGAAAAGTCTTTCACAACCAGAAGATAGACGGCCAATTAAATGCTAAATATGAAGTTTGAAGCAAATCGGCCCATCCGTTCAGCTTCTAGAGGTGCGAACAGACATACAGACAGACCAGACGGACGGAATTTCCAGACCCACTTTTCTCGACTTCTCCATCATCGTAATGTAATGTGTGATTGTTATCCCAAATTTGTTTTGATCGAATCCATAGCTTTCCTTATTCTACCTACCTACCTACTAAAAAAAACCGTTAAGACCAGATCTCCGTTATTTGCATTTTAAGCCAAAAACTAAAAACGCAGTTTGTCTACTAAACGTTAAAATAATACATCAATTCGATTAAGTTCAAGCACCTCAAATCCTCCGTTAGAAGACTATGGGCTCTGGCTCTGGGACAAATATCGTTCAGTCGAAAATACACAAAGCAGTTAATTAACATTTTTTTTTGTGCCAAGTAAAATCAAAATGTAAACAACTGCAACATGCGTCGTCTGCGTTCAACGAGCTCATAAACAACAAGTATTGACTATTAGGTCAACACTTTTTAGCTAATGACGGCCTCGTTGAATGTTGTCGTCATAGTGCCCTTTGTTTTGACTTTAAGCCGACGTAAATTTAAATTATGCGTTGGCTAAAGAAGTCAACCCCATTTTATTCATGGCGTCGAATTGTAGTTGTGTTTTTACCTTTTGTAATAAAACTTATATGTTTTATTTGGTTTTTGAAATTCAAGTCGATAAAATTTAAATGGATTCAAGGAAAATTACACGGTAGGTGTGAAACTGATGATAGCCCATGGGCCATGACCTTAAAAGATTTTTAGAACGACATAAATTAAACGTCTTTTTCTTTCTTATGATTTTGCTAAATTTGCATATTTGCCTTATTTACAAAGAACTGTGATAAATTTGTTCTGTTCGTGGGTGCTTTGTGTGTCACGGCAGCCTGAAGAAAATAAGTTTTTATTCGATAAAAGTAGACAATAATTACTAGGCACACATAAGATAGGATTTTGTCTGTTTTGTTCATTTTAAGAAAAGTATTCCAAATGCTTGGAAAAAAACCCAAGGTGTAACCCTGCTCGAAATTTATACTTGTAAACAAAGTTTTGTCCAACCAATTCCAGTTATGAAACTTGGTCTATTCATCCCTAAAAGGGGATATGTTGTTCTCCTGCGTATTCCCATTAAGATGATTTCAAAAGATATTTCTGAAAGGAGCATTGTTTTCCGTTTTCTTTCTTTATGACACCTGGCCATTGAAAAAGTAGTCTTTTGAAAAGTTTAGAGAATATTGGAAGTGGCCCCAAGCCAATTAGAACAGAATCAAACCGTTTTACTTTTTTACTCGCTCTTAAAGGCAAGCCCATAAATCACTTAATTAATAAAATTTTTACAAAAAGCTCGCACAAATTAAATTTGAAGGAATATAAAATTAGTGGAAGTACCTACCTTACATGTATCTCCTGTTTTCGTTTAACAAATAAATAAAAAAATAAAGTTTTGCACTACGTGTCCTGAAAAACATGTCACATGAGCTTTTCCTTAGATTCATGGCGCCTCCAAAATATTTAGATTTTCACGAGGATCTGCCCATCGGTTCCAGTGACATTACTCCATCACAAACGATCAATTCGAATCTATATTGAATAATTGCCTTCGCTCTGTTTTTGAAGATGTTGCCAATTGGTGTGTTACTTTATGAAATATTTCCTGGTAACGGTACTTAGTCCATTCGATCAGTCGAATTTTTCACTACTGTTCCAGTTTTTGCTCTCTTCATAGACAGAGCTATACTTTTCGCTTTCAATTAATTTCTCTAATTTTCGTTATGGAAGTCCAATGTTCCGAATGCAATTTCCTTACTTCTAAAAATGATTTGATTTTTTGCGGAGTTTGTCAATCGGGTTTTCATTTTAAATGCACAAAACTCAGTGAAACCATACGGACTACGCTTGAATTGAACGATAATTTATTTTGGAAGTGTGGTACATGCAAAAACATTTCCTTCCTAAGTTGCAAACCAAAAATTAAAGATTTATATCGATTCTTTACTGATAATAAAACTGAGTTCGATAAACTTGTGAAGCCCCCGCGTATAACTCGCTCTCGCGGTAAATTGCCGGCTACAGGACAAACCAACAACAATAAACAATTGCAGCTGATCACAGGAAAAAACAATTCTCCATATACTCGATCTCTATGTCTCCCTTGCATAAAAACAGCCCGTTTCATCTCCCGCGCTTAAAAGTGGAAACAATAAACCCCCCTCGAAAAGTAATAAACCGATATCCACATCTACGAGTAAGCATAAGTAAGTCACACTCTTCTACATCACAGACTGATGATTTTGCTACAGCTAATGTGAGTGTGGAAGCTACGATATCTAATGCTGCTGCTGTTGGTGAGCCGCTAACGCTTTCATCTTCTCTGTCCGCTGGTTTGGACAGTCACAGTACTGAAACTGATATTGATGTAAGCTTAATACCTGGCAAAACCGGTTTGGGGAATGATGTTTTTGTTGTTGTGGGTGATGATACTGCAACCAAGGATGCCAATCTACTACATATGTAGTAGATCTGCTTCATTTATTTTTGTATATGCGTCTACTACGTAGCAACTCTAATCTACTTCGTTTTTCTCATTTTTATATAACGATCATAATTTCATATAATATGTGTTGAATTGATTCATTTTTGCAAATCGAAAAAGCCATTTGCTTAATCTGAATGCACTCATCGCAAAAACCTCCTAGTTACTTACTTACTTACTTACTTAAGGTGGCGCAGACAGTCCATTGTGGACCACGGCCTCAACCAACAATCCTCGCCAGCTAGGCCGGTCCCTAGCCAGTGGCCTCCAGTTGCGCACACCAAGTTGGTTGAGGTCGTTTACCACTTGATCGCGCCACCTTAGATGGGGTCTTCCAGAACTGCGTCGGCCCTCCGGGTTGGAATTGAAGACTCGTCGGGCAGGAGCGTTTTCGTCCATATGCTCTGTATGACCCAGCCATCTAAGCCGCTGAATTTTCAGCTTCTTAACCAAGTCAATGTCGCTGTATAGCCCGTACAGTTCGTCATCGAATCTTCTCCTCCATACTCCGTTGATAGATACAGGCCCGAATATCACCCGAAGAATCTTTCTCTCAAAGCACCCCAGCCCAGCCTGTATTCATCCGATTGTGTCAGTGTCCACGCTTCTGCCCCATACAGCAGGACTGGGATGATAAGGGTCTTGTATAGTGTCTCCTTGGTCCTTTGAGAGAGGGCTTTACTACTAAGATGCCTTCTTAGCCCGAAGAAACAGCGATTGGCAAGAGTGATTCTTCGACTGATCTCTTCACTGATGTTGTTCTGAGAGGTTATAGTGGAACCCAAATAGACAAAATCCTTGACAACCTCCTAGTTACTACAATTTTTTTTCCAAACACCCCCTTACTATCGTGTAGAAAAAGAGCAGATAGATACATTGGTGTTGCCCAGTGTTGCCTGAATATATGCTTACACTAGCTAGTCTACCACAAAGCAGTGCAGCAGCCGAAAGACAGTTTTCAGATTTTAGCAACGTAAAAACAAAATAAAATGCAGGACTGGGTCGCACGTACTGGCTCTGTTGTTGCAATAGTACGATGAAAACAAAGTCTTCGAGCAATATGAAAAACGCATGTTTGAAAAATTTGGGGAAAATAACAAAATTTTGGTTAAAACTGGGAAAAAAAAAAAAAAAAAAAAAAAAAAACCCGCTATACCTGACTTACTTAAAGAAACCTTTGAATATTTCAATTTGAGATGTCATCTTTTGGTTGCTATAAATGATATAAATATCCGCTAATGGCCAAATTAATTAAATTGTAAAAAAACAAATTTCCGTTATTATCATTTGAAGCCAAAAACTAAAATGCAGTTTTCTTCAAAAAATTCTATGTATACTCAATACAAAGTTTAATAAAAATCGGTAGAGCCTTTTTTTGAAAAAATTAGAAAAAACTAAAAAAATTGACCAAAACCTCGTGGCTCTTTGTTGGGAGCCACTATTTAAAAAAGAGGAACCGAAAAAAATGCAATGTCATCTGATAGAGAGTTGTAAGAAACTATACCAAACAAAGTTTGATTGAATTCGATACAACCGTTGAAAACTTCTGGCCAATTGAAAAAAAGACGTTAAGACCAGATCTCCGTTATTAGCATTTTTTGCCAAAAACTAAAAACGCAGTTCTCTTAAGAACACTAAAAGAACACACAAAATTTAATCAAAATCGTTAGAGCCATTTTGGAGCAAATTATAAAAAACCAAAAAAAGTTGGCTAAAACTGAACGGCTCGTTGTATGGGAGCCACCATTTGGAAAGGCTTCACTGAAAAATGCATAAAACCATCCTATAAACACTATAAAGACCTATGCCAAACGAAGTTTGAATCAATTCAATCGAGCCGTTACGAAGTTATGTTTAAACCTGATTTTCGTTGCGACCATGTTAGCCAAAAACAAAAAACGCAATTTTGTTAGAAATATCTTAGGTAAGTTAAATTCTGAGTTTAATCAAAATCGTTAGAGCCGTTTTCGAGCAAATCAAAAATGAAAAAAACCGTTACTTGAAAGGTACGAGTTTGAGCCGGGCAAAATAAAAAAATCCTCGACAATGATTTTTCTTGAAACTGCTATATACCAAGTTTGAAGGAAATCCGTCAAGCCGTTTAGGCTGTAGCATGACGTGAAAAAGTTCACATCCGCACAGACAGACCGACGGACGGTATGGCGAAAACCACTTTTTTGGGCTTCTCTATCATCGTAATGTTTGATTAAAACCGCGATTTTTTTTTCTGCACGAAACCAATACTTGCCCTATAGAGCAAGTAAAAAAGAACTTATCCTGATATAAGTACCGCTTCTTCCCTATTACTTATAAGAGAGTTTGTGGTTGGGTTGGAAGATTTCGAGCCTCCGAAACAATTAATATCATATTTTTATAGATGTAAATTTGTTTCGGATGGTTACGTCTTAAAAACTGATTGATCACAATTTCCAAAGTATTATAGCATTACTAGGTTTATTTTGTTTATTAAAAAACAATGAAACAAAAAGTTCCTTTTTACTTTATGTGTTTATTTTAATGTACCTAAAGTTCCTATTTATTTTAAAACAAACTAAACTACATATGGTACCTATGAAGTTGTAAAATAAAAGGCTGTTATTGTTTTGAATACGAAATATACATATTTTTGTTTGTTTTTTGATATATTTTGTATTTCTCATAATCTACTACACTTTTTTCAAATCTACTTCGTTTTTTTCGGCAATCTGCTTCATTTTTTGGGTTCAGCATTGGCATCCCTGATGCAACGGCTGCTTCTATGAAAGAGGTTGTATGTTGCTGAGAATAAGGTTGAGATGGTGTTGGTGATTCTGTCGGTCATGCTGCTACTGTGGCTGTGGGTGACAAAGCCTCCAATAAAGTTCTATTATCTGACGTTCAAGATGTAATTGTTGCTGATGGTGTTGCTGCTCTTGTTGATAAGGATCGTGTTGCTGCTATGGATAATGCTTTTCTGGATGAAAGTGTTACCAATTTAGCGGATGGAACTAAGTCTAATAAGAGTGCTGTTGGCAATATTTTTAATCAAGTTAAAAATTCTAAACCTCACCGTTCGAATAAGATAATGTTTGGGACGGCGGCTGCTGTTGAAGGTGAATTTACACTACAGTCTGTACCTCGTCTACAATTTCTACATCTTTCGCGCTTGGATGGTAATGTGACGGAAGACAATGTAATTGAATATGCAGCAACGAAGTTAAATATCAATAAAAATACCATGCGCTGTTCTAAACTTATCAAAAAAGGAGTGGATTCATCTTTACTCCGTTTTGTGAATTTCAAGCTAGGGATTCCCGCAAGCCATTTAAGTGTTGCTCTGGATGCTTCAATCTGGCCTAAACATGTCCAATTAAAGAAAGAGGATGGCAACACCAAGATGAAATAGCTGATCCAAAGTTTAATGCAAATTTATCTGCAATTCGCGTTTATTTTCAAAATGCTGGTGGTTTACGTACGAAAACTAACGAGCTTTTTCTATCATCTTCTCTTCAAGAGTTCGATGTCATTATCATCGTTGAAACATGGCTGAATTCAAATTTTACATCGTTTGAACTTTTTGATTCCTCCTACAATGTTTATCGTTAAGATCGTTCAACTAAGACACGATGGGATCGAGGAGGTGGTGTTTTGATTGCCGTCCGAACAACTTTCAATAGTACTCAATACAGTTTAAAGAATGATGCAGATGATATTGAGCAGCTTTGTGTTTGTCTAAGTTCTGAAGTTTCTGCTGAAATTAAAGATTTATTTTTTATTGTAAGTTATATCCGCCCAACGAGTGGAGTTGATCTATATACCGAACATGTTTCTAATGCTCAAGCAATAGTAAGTGAATTAACACATAATCAATTTCCTTGTATACTTGGCGATTTCAACATTGGTGATATTGACTGGTGCTACATGGAAGAAGATCATATTTTGATCCCTTTTAATGTAAATAAAGATGTAGAAATGTTAGTAGTTGATTCATTTTCTGCTATGGACCTTTTTCAAATAAATTATGTTAAGAACAGTTTAAACAGAATATTAGATTTAGTGTTTATTAACAATGATTTGAAATATTCCTTAAAAACTTCTGATTTTCCTCTTTTAAATAACTCTATTCATCATAGGGCTATTGCTTTCTCTTTTGAAAACTATAATTATGCTTCTGCCTGTCCCAAAAAACAAAAGAAATTTAATTTTGCAAAGGCAGATTTTATGGCACTAAATAATTTTTATAATACTGTTAACTGGAATGATTAATTGGAAGGCAAGTCTCTAGAGAATATGTTTTCAATTTTTAAAAGTATTGTTAATGAAGGCATTCAACGATTTGTTCCTACCATTACTATGAAGAAGTAGTTTAAGCTTCCATGGTTTAACAAAAGAATAAAAAATTTGGAGAATGCTAAAAATAAGGCGTTTAAGCGTTTTAAAGTAACGAATCTTTCGGAAGACCATGCACTGTTTTTTCAGTTGCGAAAAGAATTTGATTTTCTTAACAAGTTTTTGTACAGGCAATATATTATTAATACTGAATCAAATATCAAGCATAACTCGAAATCTTTTTGGGTATTTTTGAATTCTAAAAGAAAGTGTTCATCTTTTCCTCAATGTATGGAGTACGAGGGTCTTAAATCCAATGATATTCAGTCCTCATGTGACCTTTTTGCTCGGTTCTTTCAAACTTCTTATAATTGTGATATTTTAACAAATATCGACAGCTTGTATCCTGATATCACTCCCTTGATAGATTTTAAACTACAAAGTTTTTCAGAACAGGATGTTTTGGAAAGCTTAAATGAAATTGATGTTTCAAAAAAATGTGGCTTTGATATGATTCCTCCTATTCCTTTGTCAAAATGTTCGTTTTCACTTTGTAATGTTTTGACCCTTATTTTTAATAAATCTTTACAAACTGGTGTTTTTCTTAAAGAATGGAAAATATCTTATATAGATCCCGTTTATAAGAGTGGTCTTAAGCACTTAGTGAAGAACTATAGACCAATCTCAAAACGTTCAGCTATACCCAAACTTTTTGAAAAAGTGGTCACCCAAAGACTTTATTTTGCTGTCAAGAATTCGTTATCTCAAAAACAACATGGTTTTGTAAAGGGTAGGTCAACTTGTACTAATTTAAGTCTTTTTGCAAATTATTGCAATAGTCAAGTGGAAAATCGTAGACAAGTTGATGTACTGTACACCGATTTCGTTAAAGCTTTTGACCGCGTGCATCATGGTCTTCTCCTGCAAAAGCTTAAGATACTGGGGTTGAATGTTTCATTTTTAAAGTGGTTAGATTCATATCTGTCTGGCAGAAAACAAGCCGTTAATATAGATGAATGTGTCTAAAATCTTATAGATGTTGTGTCGGGTCTTCCACAAGGCAGTCATTTGGGCCCACTTCTTTTTATAATTTTTATCAACGATTTACTTTCTATTTTTAAATATTGTAACTGCTTGATGTATGCTGATGATGTGAAAGTATTTACAGCAACATCTTCACTTAAAGACTGTTTGCTAATGCAGTTGGATATCAACAATTTTCTTAAATGGTGCGACTACAATCATCTTGAGCTAAATTACTCGAAGTGTAAAATTTTAAGCATATCTAAATCTTGATCTCTCATTGATTTTGAATATAAATTCCATGATGTTAGTCTTCTGAGGGTAATTGAAGTTAATGATCTTGGGGTGATTTTTGATTCAAATCTTGACTTCAGATCTCATGTTGACTACATTGTATCTAAAGGTAATTCACTTTTAGGTTTCTTGAAGAGGAACTCCAAATATTTTAAGGATGCATATACTTTGAAAACCTTATTTATGCCTATAGTTCTACCAGTTTTAGCATATTGTTGTGTCGTTAGGTCTCCATTTTATGAAAATAATATTTTAAGAATCGATAGAGTTCAAAAAAGATTCACCCTTTACGCACTACGCAAACTTAACTGGGTTAGTTCTTTACCAGATTATAAATCTAGGTGTGCTCTTATTGACTTAAAAACGCTTAAATGTCGTAGGCAAGTCCAATGTATTTCATTTCTGGAAATAAAGTTGTCACCAAATTAATTTTAAAATAATTTGATGGTTAAGCGCGCTGTGTTTATAGTTGCGTCGTCTTGTTGGAACCAAATGTCATAGATGTTTACTGACTAATTTTTGGAAACAAAAAATTAGTCAGCATGGCTCGACAGCGACCGCCATTCAACGCAACTGCTGATACCTCCTCATTTCGAAAGAAATAAGGAACGATTATTCTGCCGGTGTGTAAACCGCAATAAACAGGCAATTTTAAAAAAATTCAGGCAATCAGGAGGGTAAAATATGCTTCCTGCTGCTTAATATTTATCTTATAATTTATAATAAATAAGTCAATGCCTTAAGAATTTTTTTTTTATCAACGATTTTTTTTTATTCATTGATGTATCAACATAATTTATAATAAGATTTAGATTTTGTAGCCATTGAATCTATGAGTTAACATTTTTAAGAATGTTCCTTTAGATCCTTCAGACATCATTAAGGGATGATGCCTTTAAATCAAATCGGTTTGTTTAAAAGGGATGATTATTCGTAAAAAAGGTCATTGAAATTTCTATTTAATTTTGAGATAAAAACATAAATAAAATGAACCCAACTCCTAAACTCATATGACCTAATGAATGTGTTGTGTATGAGTCTATAACGAAATCTCTAAAATCGTAGTTCTAAAAGACTATACTATTTCTCAAGTAACAGAATTTTAAAAGATTGAATTTCAAGTGACACAGACAAATACGACAATATCTCAAACTTTGATATGCCAACCCTGCATGATTTTAAACCATTTTTTTTTTATTTTTTGAAGGAACTTCAATGTTAAAACCCTTCTGTCTTAATACAAATTCCTCAAATCGGGATGACCTAATGGTTTTTTTTTTTTAACTTTTTCAAATTCCAGTAACACACTCTGTGCATTTTAAAGATTTTACTTCAGAAAGCGTTAACTTAAACTTCGCCACATTGTTTCACTCTTTCGCGGTGGGCTGGATGAAGCGCTCTCTTTCGATTGAAATTGTCCTACATTTGGGCAATTATTCCTAAGGCATAGTTGTTGTTCACCTAAAAGCTTTCCTACACACGCCATTCGATTTAGGGCACCATCTAAGCTGTGATGCAAAAGCGGTATGTGAGTGTAGGCAGCAATTGGCAGTGCACTCCAATCTTAGATGTTCTACCTCCCAATTTAGCAGTTAAAGTTTGCCGAATATCAAGAACTTATACTTACTTACTTACTTAAGGTGGCGCAGACAGTCCATTGTGGACCACGGCCTCAACCAACATTCCTCGCCAGCTAGGCCGGTCCCTAGCCAGTGGCCTCCAGTTGCGCACACCAAGTTGGTTGAGGTCGTTTACCACTTGATCGCGCCACCTTAGATGGGGTCTTCCAGAACTGCGTCGGCCCTCCGGGTTGGAATTGAAGACTCGTCGGGCAGGAGCGTTTTCGTCCATACGCTCCACATGACCCAGCCATCTAAGCCGCTGAATTTTCAGCTTCTTAACCAAGTCAATGTCGCTGTATAGCCCGTACAGTTCGTCATTGAATCTTCTCCTCCATACTCCATTGATACATACAGGCCCGAATATCACCCGAAGAATCTTTCTCTCAAAGCACCCCAGCCTGTATTCATCCGATTGTGTCAGTGTCCACGCTTCTGCCCCATACAGCAGGACTGGGATGATAAGGGTCTTGTATAGTGTCTCCTTGGTCCTTTGAGAGAGGGCTTTACTACTAAGATGCCTTCTTAGCCCGAAGAAACAGCGATTGGCAAGAGTGATTCTTCGATTGATCTCTTCACTGATGTTGTTCTGAGAGGTTATAGTGGAACCCAAATAGACAAAGTCCTTGACAACCTCAAAGTTATATCTGTCCATTGTGACGTTTTGTCCGAGCCTACGGTGATGATCTACTTCACCCGAGGACAGCATATACTTTGTTTTATCTTCATTTACAGCCAGACCCATTCGAGCCGCTTCCACTTCAATACTTGCGAATGCTCCACTGACAGCGCGCTTCGTTCTTCCAATAATGTCAATATCATCAGCATAGCCAAGTAATTGAACGGATCTAAAAAAAATCGCACCGCTGGTGTTGACATGCGAGTTGCGTACGATTGCCTCAAGAATGATGTTGAAGAGGTTACATGACAGCGCGTCACCCTGTCGTAAGCCTTTCTCGACATTAAATGAGTCGGTGGTGTTCTTACCAATCTTGACGGAGCAGCGCGAGTTCTCCATAGTCATCCTGCACAATCGAACGAGTTTGGCAGGGATGCCAAGAAGCGACATGGCTCTGTATAGCTCGTTCCTGTTTACGCTGTCATAGGCGACTTTAAAATCGATAAAGAGGTGGTGAGTATCGATTTGGAATTCTTGGGTCTTTTCCAAAATCTGCCGAAGTGTGAAAATTTGGTCGACGGTTGACTTACCGGGCCTGAAACCACACTGATAGGGGCCAATCAGTTCACGTGCGAAAGGGTTCAGACGTTCACACAGAATGGCCGACAAGATTTTATAGGCGACATTTAGGAGACTTATACCTCTGTAGTTGGCGCAGTTTAGAGTATCTCCTTTCTTGTGGATAGGGCACACAATGCTGAGGTTCCATTCGTCAGGCATACTTTCATCCGACCAGATTGTACAGATGAGTTGGTGTATGCTCCTCACCAAGTCATCTCCCGCTGCTTTGAAGAGTTCAGCCGTAAGGCCATCAGCTCCAGCAGCCTTGTTGGACTTTAGTTTAGATATTGCTATCCGAACTTCTTCTTGGTCGGGAGGACGGAAATTTTGTTCATCATCATCCAAATCGAATGGATCATTCTGCCTGACAGCGATTAGTTGGCTGTCTTCGCCGTTTAACAGTCTGCAGAAGTGTTCTTTCCAAATTCTCAGCACCGACTGTGTATCTACAACGACATTCCCACCCTCGTCTCTACATGCTTCCGCTCGGGCTTTGTAACCCTTGGACGAATGCTTTACCCTTTGGTAGAACTTTCGAACATTGCTTCTGCCGTAGCACCCCTCAATAGATTCAACCATTCGTTTTTCCAGTTCTCTTTTTTTTCTTCTGAAAAGCCGATGTTCCTCTTTCCTCTTTTGCTGGTATACCGCACGGAAAGCGCTCTTGGCAGCTCTAGTTCTGGCGTTCAGAACTGCATGATAGGCTTCGTCTTTGGCCAAGTGTGCGAGCCTGCACTCATCATCGAACCAGGTGTTTCGTTGTGGTCGCCTAATGAAACCCAAAACATCCGTGGCAGCGGTTTTGATGGCCATTTTGCAATGTTGCCACTGGGCCTCTGGGTTTGGCGCAGGCGCCGGGCTTGTCAAGAGATAAGAGGAGACATGATTGGCAAAGGTTGTGGCGGTCTCTTGCGATTGCAACTTCGCAACATCAAACTTTCTCACAGTGGATGTTCGATACTGCGGACTGCTGGAGATCCGCATTCGCACTTTAGCTACAACAAGGTAGTGGTCCGAGTCTATGTTGGCCCCTCGGAAAGTGCGGACATCCATGGCATTGGAGGCATGTCTGCTATCAATCGCAATGTGATCAATTTGGTTGACGGTATTTTGATCAGGAGACCGCCAGGTCCCCTTGTGTATATTGAGGTGTGGGAAGTATGTGCTAGCTAAGATGACACTTTGCCCCGCAGCAAAGTCGATTAGCCTGTGTCCGTTACCGGAAGTGTTGTCGTGCAGGCTATGCTTTCCGACTGTCGAGCCAAAGTTACCCTCCTTTCCGATTTTGGCGTTGAAGTCACCAAGAATAAACTTAGTGTCGTACTTCGGGCATTCATCATACGTCTTCTCGAGAAGATCGTAGAATTCTTCTTTGGTCGTGTCATCTTTTTCCTCTGTGGGGGCGTGGACGCAGATCAGCGAGATGTTGCTGAATTTGGATTTAATGCGGATTGTGACAATGCGTTCGCTTATGCCACGAAACCCCAAGACTTCTTGCCTAAGCCTTCCTCTTATCACAAATCCGCATCCAAATAGCCGCTGGTTTCTTGCCCTGTAGCACTTGCCGTAGTAGATGTCACAGTTTTTCATCCTCCTTGTGCCTTCACCATCCCATCGCACTTCTTGGATGGCTGTGATGTCGGCTTTGACACCATCTAGGGCTTCCACTAATTGTTCGGCTGCACGTGGTCTGTTAAGGGTCCGGACATTCCACGTGCAGAACCGAAATTCGTTGTCCTTGTTTCGTTTGCTAGGGTCGTCATCAGTAGGGTCATCCATATCCGAGGCAGTTGGTTGTTTCGGAACTATTATTTTTTTACGTGGTAGGGAAGTTACCCCGACGCACAACCCCCAACCTGGGGGACCAGGCCCTATGCTGTTCTCCTTGGACAAAAGGAGCTGGAGAAATCCAGAGTCAGTAACCCACTACGGGGATGTGAGAGCTGCCGTTGGTCCTATATGGGCTCATCCGCCACCTTCTCTATTTCACTACCCTGACTAATAATAGTGAAAGGACCCAAAGACCTGAGCTCCGAATATGTCGAAGTAGCTCAATGGGGTGCCTACCATATTGTCTGTAAGCGTCGCCGTTGGTTCACTTAATTGGAAGCTCATCCGCCGCTCGCTTGCTTTCTGAGGGGTTCGTACAGAATAAACTGCTACCCAACAAGAGAAACAGAGGAGTTTTATGGCAGGGCAATTATAGTGTTGCTATTTTTCTGTGATCAACACTCGCGCTTATAAGTTCAGCAAGTCAAGTCCGGGTGGACAAGACCAGTACCCGATGGCTACCACTTGGAGGTAAAATAAGCACAATTGATGCGTATGAGACAGTTGCAACGCTGGGCATCGCCATGTTGATACCAATCAGGGCCTACCCTATTCATACAGCACCCAGCCATCAAGAACTTATAAGAACGTCGAAATAAAATTGTCCAGATATTCCCGTCGGGGTATTAGTACAGAAATGAAGAATATAAATACAAATTGTATAAAATATATAGGTATATATAATTTATTTAAGTTTGTAGCTCCTATTAATACCAGACATTTTGAGAGAAAATTTACATTTTAATTTGAATTTCAGAGTTGATTGAACTTCACAATATTTTATTATTTAACTAGCTGACCCGGCTTCAATTTTATTTATATGTAATTATGTGTATAGATAAGATAACAATACAAGAGAACAACAAATACTTTGCAATTATTTCTTTAATTTAATTTTGTATAACAGTTCCATATTAAATTTGTCAAAATCTCATATAAGTGTGATCCTTGTTAAAAAAAAACAACTTAATACTTTCCCAATCAATATTAAAACACAATCACAAGAAAGATTTTCCAACCCCTTTAGCGATGCTTCTGTGTCTGTGAAATCGTTAAATGCTTGCAAAAGAGATATCCTCAAGAATAGCATTTTATGTAAAGCAGGAAACAAGGACTTATCTTGCATTTATAAACTCAGCTCAGTAAAATGATATTGATTTTATAAAGTGGATTGAAGTATACAAAATAAAAGTATCAACAAGAGTTCTGGAAATTTACTCCAATGCAGTAATACTCAAGAAGTCTTTCATGAAAAGAAGAAGTAGGTAGAAAATGGCAAAAGATATAACTATTAGAAGAAATGCACGATTCAATTCAATTCAAGTATGCAACGTTTGAAAGTCAACTGGAAGGGAAGATAAACTTAATGTGTTATAGCATTTAGTCAAAAAAAAAATTCCATTATATACGGAAAAATTTGGAACTGTTACAATCATAATCGTATTATTTTTTTTATATTTCTGTAGGCACTTGAAAAGCTATGTGTGAATGAATCAAAAAGTGTTCGAAATATCTCTTGGGTTACAATGAAGCTATCACAGGATTCGCGTGTACGTTAAGGGGTGGAAATGAATGATTTGTATATATGTGTATAGATAAGTTAGTTCTTGAGAACTATTTATTCTATCCAATGCGATATCACTTGCTAGTCTACACTCCAAAATGTGGCTATAACTTAAAATATGAAAACTCTATCAAAGGAAACTAAATCCTTTTACAAACACAAATTAAGCCTGTTTTATTCAACAGAGATTAGCTACATGGATAGGATATTGGTATTATACATAAAAACAACAAATCAAAATTGCATAAACCTTCACTAAACCCCTTATGGAAGAAGGATAAATAAGAGCATGGTAAATGCATTAATTATGTGACATTCTAAAAAGACCAGATCAACATAAAAACTCCTTTAAAAACTTTATCAAATTCAAAAAGGTTAAAACATTTAATTATCTTATCTCCCAGTAAGGATGTGGTCAGGATAATTAAATTCAGATGAAACCAAAAGGTAGGTAGTAGGTACAGCGTTTTTCTTAACAAAAATGACTGTTCGTCAAGAAATACAAAAAGGTAACCGTAGATACGTGCAAAGTTTTTTTTTTCAAGACTTTCCAAATCTCTTTGTTAATTAATCTTCTTCAGAACCTTATCTGAGGAAGCCTATACCGACAGCGACAGAATTAATAAGTGTTTCATAAAAATGAGGGTAATTTTGGTTTCGTAGCAACTATAGTCATTGGAAGCATGTTGATACCTTGGACGATATAATTACGAAAAAAAACGTTGTTCATGTTCAGGTCAAGTATATTGACGTTCTTGAACTCGATTATTGTTGAAGTATACAATATTGCATCTAGTTTAATTCTTAACCAATTGATATCCTTTCATAAGCAATTTAAAGTATTTTTTAGATTTTCTGAATTAAGTTTGTTCTTGAAAAGAATAGTGCTTGGAAAAATCTTTTATATCAACGAAGTCTCTTAAGCGGTAGGTCCTTGTCCAAATATACATTTTATATTGGAGTCGAATGAAGGAAAATTGTTAACGCCGCAAATTTCCATAGAATACAAAATAATTATGTTCTATGTTTTTATTACCTGCCCCAAAAAGAAAAGATGTGAAGAGCAAGTACCTACGTGACTTAAAGTTCAATCTACGAACTGTAGGTATGTCGCAAGCAATTTCACTTGACGTAAACTTTAATATGAGTAGATTGTTTATGTTTATACAAAAATACTCTACATAGCTATTTTCTTTTTTGAGTTCTTTTCTCGCATCTTCTTTTTCTTAATGCTCATTTTGTGAAGCTTTATTTTTTCATATTTTTTTCCTGATAAAAATGAAAAGTAATCCATCCGTCGGAACTTATTAATTTAACTGTCCTTTGGTTATTTGAATGAAGTTAAATTTTTTGTTTTATTATTATACTTACACGTTAATATTATGAAAAAGAGTAAATTTGATATACTAGCTGTATTGCGAATCGTCTAATGAATCATCAACATTTTGAAGAAATTACAGTGATAATGAGGTAAGTTAAGGGCTTTATTTATCATTACACAGTGCCGGATTTAGGATCTAGGGAGGGCCAAAAGGGGGCGTCACCCTTTGGGGGCACAAAACATATATTGCAAAGTCCGTTTGGCAAGATAATGATCTTTTCTTAAACCGTTTTTTAATGAAAGCTTATCTATATATAAATAGGCAAGCAGTTTTTTTGTGGTACCAATTGCGAGTAGGTTACCCAACCGATTGAGATGATATATATATCTTTGGAAAGGTATTACTGACTAGGTGCGATGTGAGAAAATATATTGATATTCAATTCAAAGCTTGTAAACTACGTTTTGAGTCTGTTTTTTGGGCATCCGTAAACGAATAGAGATAATTGCTTGTCGACATACGAACAGATACACAATAATTATCCATTTGCAAATTCTTATTCAATGCTATAAAACCTTCCTAGTGATTTTGTTGGCTGTCATCTAAGACTTTGGTTCTTAAACTGTGTATAGAAGTTCTGCTACTTTCTTGAAATAAAAACAATAAACACAAAAAGGAAGGAAGCAATGTGATAGCTGGACATTTGGTAATTTTCAAAAATCTTTGTCAGATTACTTTCTAAAAACAATTACTGACATTGCATGAGTACAAAATCCTTTTCTAATGAAAACCCAGACATTAAGCATACAGAAAAACGAATCTCTTATACATAGATCTGAAGACTTCTTCCTCGTCAAAATATGTAAGTATATTTGATTCTGTATCATTGCACGAATTTTGGGCTCATATTTGGAATGAATACCCCTAACTTACTAACTTTTATGAAAACGTATTGCTGTGAAGCAGTTTTTTCAGCATATACTTATACCAAAACTAAATACTGATCGATATTGGACGCTGCCCCAGATATGCGAATACAGCTTTCGGACATAGAAGTCAATTTTCAAACAATAATAAATCAATCAATGATACAATGATAGTTTCATTAACCTTAATAGAATATCTTAAATAAATAAAAAAAAAAAAAAACACTTTCAATTCTGATGTTTGTCATGTTATTATATGGCAAGTTATGGATTCGTGTAGGAAAAAAAAATTGAGATAACAATCACACATTACGATGATGGAGCAGGCGAAAAAAGTGGGTCTCCAAATTCCGTCCGTCTGTGTGTCTGTTTATCTGCCCGATTTGCTTCAAATTTGGTATTAAGTATTTATTTGGACGTCCCTCGGAAAATGTTTTTAATTTTTGCTCTAAGTACAAAAATAATGATACCTGCCATACGATCGTGAAGAAGAAAATTGGTTTTCTCGAAAACGATCTTGCTTAAACATTCAGAATGCTATTTTTTGGAGACAGTCTATCTTTTGGAAAAGATTTTTCGGAATTTGTCTCATAACGGTACCTCTCATAGAACCGGTATTTTCATATCAAGTTTCCTCGTAAACTATACATTCCATTTCAATAAAATTTTGTACACAGGAAGCTATTTTTAGCCCTATTGATATGGCACTTCAAAATTTTCAAGAACTTTTTATTTTTGATTTTTAATAATTATTTAAAAAAAAAATTGGTTTTCGAAGTATATTGGAAACGGGTATATTGTATTATTTTAATATTATTTTCCAGATGCGAACTACAAATTGCCATATACTTTCATACTCGAACAAATTTCAAAATATTTTTTCGAAAAGTTTTTCAAAAACAACCTTTTGAAAAAAAAAATGGTCGAACGATTCTAAATTTTTTTTTTCTAGATTATGTCTATCTAGGCAATGAAATATTATTGCACAGGTACTAAGTTTTCCCAAGAAAACATAAAAAAATTTAAGATTTTTCATATACAAGGTGGGCCAAAAGAAATCACCCTATTGGAAGATGTTCTTATTTTTGCAAATGGCCGACAATGTCAAATCTGGCATTTGTGGACTAGACAGATGCAGAATACAAGTGAACAATCCATGGAGCGATACATGAACCGACATGAACCGATATTCTGAAGGCGGCGTTGCCGAGTCGCCTCATCTCTCGTTTTGGCGATTTGCACTGGCCCGCAAGATCGCCCGATTTAACCGTGTTTACGTGAACAAGCCCGAGACTCTGGAAACCCTGAGTTCTAGCTGAAGTGATGAAAAATGCCATAAAACGAGCAATCAATTGTCAATTTTTTCTTGCGATTATAGGTACCTACTATAAGGCAAGTTATGCACTCGTAAGAAAAAAAATGTTTGACAATCAATCATATAAATAACATTGCGATGATAGAGAAGCCTAAAAAAGTGTGTCCGACAATTCTGTCTGTCTGTCTGTCCGTCTGTCTGTATCGGTACCTACAGCCTAAACGGCTGGACCGATTCGCTTTAAACTTGGCACTTAGTATTATTAAGATGTCCTACAGAGGTTTTTGGAATTAGCATTCTAGATCCAAACCTAACGGTACCTGCCATATGATTTTTTATAAAAAACTCATTTATCTCAAAAACGACTTACACGATTTGGATAAAACTTTCAGAAAAGTCTTGTAACGGTACCTCCCATAGGAAGAGTCTTTTCTTAACAGATTTTCTCGTGAATAACTTCACTGATTTCGATGAAAATTTAAATGTGAAAGCTCTTCTAACAAACAAAACAAACATAATAAAATTTATTCTTTTATTTTTCATAAAATTTCTTAAAAAAAGTTATTTTTTTTTTAATTTTTGGTTTTTTCAAAAACCGTTTTTTCAAAGTTTTTAAAAATTTTCACAGTCAGACAGTCTTTCATCTTTCATTGCACAGTAGGTATAGAGGTTGATTGACATTACCCAACATGATCCTAGCTGTTTTGAAATGGTTAACCAACCTCTTGAAGTGCGCTTTTTCACGTCATGCTACAGCCTAAACGGCTTGACGGATTTTCTTCAAACTTGATAAAAACGGTTGTCGAGCCTTTTTTGTTTTGTTTTAGCCCGGCTCAAACCGGTACCTTTCAAGTAACGGTTTTTTTCATTTTGGATTTGCTCGAAAACGGCTCTAACGATTTTGATTAAAGTCAGAATTTAACTTACCTAAGATATTTCTAACAAAACTGGGTTTTTTGTTTTTGGCTTATATCGTCGTAATGAAAATCAGGTTTAAACGGCTTTTTTCAAATGGCCATAAGTTCGCAACGGCTTGATTGAATTGAGTCAAACTTCGTTTTGCATACTTCTTTATAGTGTTCTATAAGAAAGAATTGCAATTTTTTCAGTAAAGCATTTCTAAACGGTGGTTCCCATACAATGAGCCATTCAGGTTTTTTTTTCTAATTTGCTCAAAAATGGCTCTAAGGATTGTAATTAAACTTTGTGTGTTATATTCTTTAAGTGTTCTTGAGAGAACTGCGTTTTTAGTTTTTGGCAAAAAATGCTAATAACGGAAATCTGGTCTTTACGTCTTTTTTTCAAATGGCCAGAAGTTTTCAACGGTTGTATGGAATTCAATCAATCTTTGGTTGGTATAGTTCCTTACAATTCTCTATTAGATGGATTTGCATTTTTTTCAGTTACTTTTTTTTAAGTGGTGGCTCCCATAAAAGGAGCCACTAGGTTTTGGCCAAATTTCTTAGTTTTTTCTAATTTACTCAAAAGGCTCTACCGATTTTTATTAAACTTTGTATTGAGTATACATAGAATGTTTTGAAGAAATTTAAGTTTTTGGCTACAAATGATAATAACGAAAATTTGTTTGAACAATTTTATCAATTTGGACATAAGCAGACATTTATATCATTTATAGCACCCAAAAGATGATATCTAAATTTTAAATATTCAAGCGTTTCTTAACGTACTCAGGTTTATCGGATTTTACAATTTCAACCAAAATTTCCCAAATTTTTCAAACATGAATTTTTCATATTGCTCGAAAACTTTGTTTTCATCTTTCTATTGCACCCACAGAGCAAGTACCTATGTATTTACTTTTGTTTCGAAGCACCATAAATAATAAAGTGCAGGAATTTACTAGTAAACAAAATTGGTCATTGCAATGCAAATAATTTGTTTCATAGTTCACTCACTTAAACTTTCCAGATACCTTGAATTAATTTGCATCTTATCTTGAAAATAAAATTAAAGCATACAAAAAGTCACACTTTGTACATACGGTAGCGTATATAGTTAGTCCAGCCCGTCCCAAAAAAAGGTGATTCCTCCTCCCCCTCCTCCTACCGACCAATTGCACTTACGTCCCTTCTTTCCAAGGTCATGGAAACGCTGATAAATCGTCAGCTCAAGAAATATTTCGAAGATCGGGAGCTTTTAAATGACCGGCAATACGGCTTTCGCAGCAATCGTTCCACTGGTGATCTGATGGCATATCTCACCGAACAGTGGAACAAATCTGTGCATCGCTTTGGCGAAAGCAAGATTATTGCGCTTGATATTTCAAAGGCATTTGATAGAGTTTGGCATGAAGCTCTTTTATCGAAAATGCGTGCATTTGGTATCGATGATACTCTTATTCGTTGGATTAGAAGCTATCTTCTGGACCGTTCAATACAAGTTGTATTAGACGGTTTCAAGTCTGATCTCCACAAAATAAATGCTGGTGTGCCCCAGGGCTCCGTTCTGTCTCCGACTCTCTTTCTCATTTTTATAAATGATCTCTTGTCTGTGACTTCTAATCCATTAAATTGTTTTGCTGACGACTCAACCCTCAGCTTTTCATATACGTTTGATAATTCACGGCCTTCGCCTTCGGACGTGTTATTACAACGAAATCGTATGATAAGCTCGTTAAACTCCGATTTAAACAGCATTGTGAATTGGGGTACTAGAAATCGTGTGGAGTTTAATGCGTCGAAAACTCAATGCTGTCTTTTGTCGTTGAAGCTAAACATACCCCCTATGCCATTATCCATGAATGGTACTTGCATCGAGGAGGCCGAAAAGCTATCAGTACTCGGTATGTGTATCAGTGACAATCTTCGTTGGAATGATCATATACTTGAGATTGCCAAGAATGCTGCAAGATGCTTAGGCTTTCTTAATAGATGCAAGAAGTTTTTCACCCCTTCTGATCTGGCTACAATTTACAAAGCGTTTATACGCCCTAAACTCGAGTATAACTCCCATCTCTGGGCAGGTGCTTCTCAAACTTTTCTTCACCTGCTCGACAGAGTTCAGAAAAAAGCGTTAAAATTGATAGGAGAGAGAAGCATTATGGAAACATTTCCGTCACTTGAACATCGTCGAAATGTCTCATGTCTTTCCTTATTTTACAGATTCTTTTACAAAAAATGCTCACTCGAGGTAGCCAGTTGCGTTCCACCCCTTAAACATTTCCCCCGTAATACTCGTCTTGCTAGGAACGCTCATCAGTTTACACTTGAGCCCAATTTCGGACGTACCGTGAAATATAGAGATTCTTTCTTTAGCCGTACAACACGAATGTGGAATGGATTGCCTGGCACAATTTTTCCTTGCCATTTTGATCTTCAAACATTCAAGATCAATGTTCATCGACACCTCCTTTCCCTCCCTTCCTAACTTCCTATCGCTCGCGCTGTGACTTATCATTAAAAGGGCTATAACAAACCCCTTGAGCGCGTGTGTATTATAAAAAAAAAAAAAAAAAAAAAAAAAAAAAAGTAGTCATTCAATCATGCTCAAGCTCAAGTGACGGTTTCATAAAATTGTGCGAGTAATCAAATGATCAAATCCATAGGGGAATTTAGTTCGTTTCACAAGAGTCCCAACCGACAACACATAATAATGATGGATCTGTTGAATAGATTATCCTTTTTATAGCAAGACAAATTAAAATGATAAAAGAGAAGTTGTTTGCTATTTTATAAGCACTTCGGGAAAAAATATAACATCCGCCAATAAGATTGACCGTGATGACAACCTTGCTTATACTAAATAATTGATTGGCATAAATATGTATTTTGTGACACAAATAAAATAATAAATAATAACATTATTGGCTTGCTGTTTTTGAAAAAAAAAAAAAAAAACAAAGTAAGACAAAATATTTCTTATATACTCAAATCCCGAAAAACTCGTTCTTACTAAAGAGCTTATGAGCTATGTTTAAAAATACATTAAAACTCGAATTGATTAAGTTTGAAATTACAGTTTTTTTCACTTTTTCCAAAACTTTATTTGGAAACTAGGCCATAATATATATAATTTCTAGCTCAATTTCCAATTATCTATCCGGCTCTTTTTCCACTCCTATCTGGCCTAATTTCTAACATTTCTCGTTTATTTGCCACCCGAAATTCTGATATTTTTCCATTTTTGAGCTAATTTTTACTTGCGATTATAGGTACTATAAGGCAAGTTATGCATTCGTAAAAAAAAAATTTTTTTTTTGGACAATCAAACATAACATTACGATGGTAGAGAAGCCTAAAAAAGTGGGTCCGACAATTCTGTCTGTCTGTCTGTCTGTCTGTCTGTCTGTCTGTCTGTCTGTCTGTCTGTCTGTCCGTCCGTCTGTATCGGTACCTACAGCCTAAACGGCTGGACCGATTTGCTTCAAACTTGGTAGATAGTATTATTATGACGTCCTACAGAGGGGTTTTTGGAATTAGTATTCTAGCTTTAAAACTAACGGTACCTGCCATACGACTTTTAGTGAAAATTCAATTTTTCTCGAAAACGGCTCCTACGATTTTGATAAAACTTTCTGAATGATGTTTTCTCCGCAAACTTAATGTTTTGGTTGGAATAAATTTTTCAGGAAAAGTCTTATAACGGTACCTCCCATAGGACCGGTTTTTTGAAATCCGATTTTCTCGTAAGCCACAGGACGAATTCCGATGAAATTTTTAATGAAGAAGCCCTATTTCAAACGAAATAATAAAAAATCTTTAATTTTTCAAAAAAAGTTTTTTTGAGTTTTTTAAAAAAGTTTAAAATTTTTTTTTTATTTTTTGTTTTTTCCAAAAACGGTTTAATCAATTTTTTTTTAATTTTATTTTTCTGATAAAAACTACAAAGTTCTAGAAGTTGGCATACTCAAAAAAAAATTGGTATATATTTTGGAAAAGTTTTTCAAAAAAAACCGTTTTTTGAAAAAACTGGTCGAACGATTTTGAAAAAAAATTTCCTTAAATTTTGAAAAAGCAAAAGAAATCTGATGGCTTACTTCATTTTCTCCAAAAAACGTTTTAACTATTGATTTTTAAGTGATTAATAAAATTTCATATGATTTTTTCAATGCCTTTTTCCGAAAATCTCAAGCCCCAAGACCATTTGAACACATTAGAGCAAGTTCGTACGACCCAGTCGTGCACTTTATTTCTTTGCGTAATTGGATTAGGTAGAACCAAAGGCAGACAAACGGATTTCGTGCAGAAAATAAAAAATCGAGGTTTAAATCAATCATGACATTACAGATTACAATGATGGATAAGGCCAAAAAAGTGGAATTCGCCATTCCATCCGTCGTCGGTCTGTCTGTGCAGATGACATCTTTTTGCACCCGATACGTGTTGCTACAAAATGGACACCCCGAAAAAACCTGCAGTTCATTATTAAATGGGAATTCAGCGAATCATTACCCTGCACATCACTTATTATTCAATATTTTTTTACCATTTGCGTCTCAGTCGCATCATGCGAAAGGAGAAAAGTTTCAAGGGAAATCGATTTCAACGATGTAATTGAGGAAATTAATTCAAAATGAAGGCACGAAAACATATAAAATAAATTACGGGCTATTTACCTTATTTAAAAAAAAATATTTAGAAAATTCTTTGCATTTATAGAATTTTATTTGAAAAACTTAATTAATAATATTGTATTTCTAAATAACTTACAAAGCTATGTAGGAAAAACCAAACATTAAAAATCGTTCGATCAGTTTCTTAAAAAAAAATATTTAAAAAATTGTTTCAATACAGGAATACAGAGGAATCTTAAGTTTCCATCATTTCAATCTCAAAAAAAAACTTAATTATTTTAATTTTAAAATCGAAAATTAAAGATATCAGACATTTTAAAATGTAACATTTATTGAATTTTTCGAGAAAATCAAAATTCTTGTGAATGATTGTAAAGTAGGTGTACTACATACTTAGGTATGCATGCATCGTCTTGATGAATTCTTAAATGGCAAATCTCTAAGAATGGTATATTTTGGAATTTTTCACTCTAAATTAGAGTATATGTTAAGTTGTTGGAGAAGTGCATACAATTCTAGGATTCAACCTATAGCTGTCCTTCAAAAGTTTGCGATTAGAAAAATTTGTGGTGTCAACCGTTTGGCCCATTCTTTTGAACTGTTTAAAAAATTAAATATTCTTCCTATAAAACACATGTTCTATTTCAAAGTTTTGAAAATTTTCTTTTTGCGAAGTGGCTATTAACAAAGTCCGATCTCTGACTTCCATCATTAGCCCAGTCGAATTATACAAAAAAAAAGGGCTGAAATGGAAAAAAATAGATAGGGGTTTTTTTTTCTTTTGATTGTTAGAGGGGTTTATACGGAGCATATGTATCGGTTTTCGACCTCGTAACTCTATTGCGTTGGCCGCCATCTTGAATTTAAGGAAAACTTGGTTTTCTTAAATAACTCGCTTATTTTCAATTTTTCACTAAAAATGCCTATGACAAAAGTTGTTTAAAATTGTATTTCCTACAACTTTGTTCATGACGATTTCTTGCCTACGACTGATATTTTTCGATTTAATTGGAAAAAACAAAAAATAAAAAATTAATTAAATTTTTTTTTTTTTAACTTAAAAAAACTTTTTTTTGAAAAATTTAAGAAATAATATTATTTCTTCTACAAAAAGGCTCCTATATTAAAAATTTGATCGAAATCCGTCAAGTGGCTTACGAGGAAATCTGATTTCAAAAAACCGGTCTTATGGAAGGTACTGTTATAAGACTTCCTGAAAAATCTATTCCAACCAAAACAAAAGGTTTGCATAGAAAACACTATTCAGATAATTTTGTCAAAATCGTAGAAGCCGCTTTTGAGAAAAATTATATTTTCACTAAGAATCGTATGCCAACGAAAATATAATTTTTCTCAAAAGCGGCTTCTACGATTTTGATAAAACTTTCTGAATAGTGTTTTCTATGCAAACCTTTTGTTTGGTTCCCAAGTAACATTTTAAGTTCGTTGAGAATTCCTACAGCGCTTCCAGAGCTGCCTTTATTAGCTAAAAGCTACAAAATTAACTCTAGATGCGCTCTTAGAGCTTATATCAAGCACATTGCGAGCTAATTTTGTGAGTTTGAGAGCACTAATTTGCTCCTTATCACAGCTTGGAAAGCAGATATGGTAACTACTGGCTTTAATATTCGTTTCTTTGGTGACTTTCGAGCTAATTTGGAACAAATTTTTCACGCTTTGAATCAGTGTTGATAGTAACTAAAAGTTCTATTAGAATGTAAAGTCCCTAGCTGAATTTATTTTAAAGAGCACTATATTACTTATTCAAATCTATTAAACATTGCTTCTAGTTTGATATAGAGCTTCGTGTTTGAAAATAGGTTTTAAGTGTTTCAATTGTATTAGTATTTGTAAAGAAAAGTCTGTCAATATTGTAGTTGAACGAGACTTTATTTGTGTTTGTAATTTTATGTTCGCATACCATCAATAATTATTATTGGCAAGAAAAAAAAAAAAAAGATGTAATATCTAAGATAATATGATAACAATTTTGATATTAATAAAAATAAATAGCCACGATCAACTTCTAGTGGATTCTTAGTGCGATTTAAAAATTTTCACAAATGTTAACACGTTACCTGGAAAAACTACAATGCGCCCGCAAAATAATCAATATTAAGTTATCAAATAGCATAATTTTTAAGTTTTATTTATTTAAAAAATAAATTTTTTTAACAAATCACATCGAAAAGACTGAAATAAATGTTTTACTCAGTCTAAAGAAGGTTTAGTAAAGTTTTATTTTGAAGATAGAGATTTTCAGCAAATAATTTGTATTAATATTTCTTATTTGCATTGTTTTTTTTTAATAGTCACCATTTTTTAAGCAAATTTTGCATGCTCTATCGAGCTCTTATATTGCCGTGAGACCCAAGTATTGTTGCACTAGAGCTAAGAGAACCTATATTTAAATGTCAAGTCGATAAGACAGATTGAAAAAATACAGGGTGTCCTATACTGTAAACAAATCTTTTGAAATATTAATATGTACTCGTACTTCATTTAAGTTTGCGTTTGTAAAATATTTTGCGTACAAATATAAAGACATACTTTTCTGGAAACGGATATGGATATGTAATAAAATGGGATGCATATATGCTTATAAGTTATAACATTGTGTTCAAAGGTTCTCATTCGCGGCGGCGCGCGCCGGCGGACATATTTGCTTTGACATATTTGTTAATTTTTCTAGCGGTGCTAAAATTTCTTTTCATATACATCAGTTTGTCCATATGTTTTGAGCGAAAACACGTATATAACCTGAGTACGTCTAGACTGCGAAGGATTTTTGAAGTGAAAACTTCTTTAGGCGCGTTGAGCGTTTTTGGAGGGGAAAAACTTATAGGTTCGCGTCACCGACATGCTAATGCTAATAGTATATCTATAGCTATGAGCAGTCAGACTGTCGCACGCGCAGTAGCCTGTGTACACGTATACACTAATACATTAAATATCTCTGACTGTATCATGTGCGCGTTGGACGTTTGGATGGGTATAATTTCATGAGTTCACGTCACCAACATGCTATAATAGCAGTACATTTATATTCGTAAGTGTACCGTGTTGTACAAGTAAGGTTAAAATGGCAACGTGGAAAGTTCAGCGTTTTTATTTAAGTGGTTTTATAGTTTGGATGTTATTGTAATCGTTTAATTAAAGGAATTTATACTTTTGGTGGTTACTTACTTTGTAGTTGTAGAACAAACTCCCAGCATTGGACGGACACTTAATGGCAACATGTTTCCCTTCAATAGCCCCCACACAGTTTGGCAAGTTCCACGAAGCATTGAATTCGTTGGCAATGTTTAAAAATTCAATTGCATTCAAAGCAGGGATCTCATTTCTCAACGCTTCGCATATATGGCCAAACAAACCTCGTCTAATATAACTCCAAATGTTTGCTTGCTGATCCGGTAGACTGAAGCCATATGCCTTTGGATGGTTCCACTTGCTAAATACCTGAAAACAAACAAATGACATGTTATAAGTTTTCTACAGCATCTATCTAATAAATGTACCTACTCCATAGCTACTGCGAAATTTTCTAATGGGCTTATACCGTCAAAGGGCCTTGCATTTTTTTTTTTGGACGCAGAAATGGTTCTACCATCCTAAAAACACAACCAAATAATTCCGGAGTCATATGGAAGTTTTCCTTGAATACCGGAACATTCGCCATCATATCTTGAAACTAAATATAAAACAATTTCTAAAATGGTATCACATTCAAAAAAATAGATTCATATCTTACATCTTTTACGAAACGTCCCTTGTGCTTCCTTTCCTTAAGATAGGGATTAACGCAAAACAATCGCTCTGTTGGAAATCGCTTTGCAACAATTGCATTTACCACCACAGTGGCACATATAATAATTAAATTTTCAATTTATGTTTGATTCATTTTAAAATAAAATTATTGGAATTATTTTACAAATTATATTACACAAACTGAGAGATTTGTACAACAGCTGTATTCTCTCCAACTTCAAAATTTAGCGCGCCTTTTAGCAAGGGTGTGTAGAGATAAAAATTGTAGAGATAAAATTTAGTTTAGCACGATCTGACATCTGAGTACTAGGTTTACTCTTCAATATAAAAGTGAGTATCATTGTATATGAAATCTATAGTAGGCTGGGGAACGAGTATGAGATAACGGGGTTTGGAGACACATAGATGTCGCTGATAATTATCACATATTTAAACCTTTACACCTACATTTTCTCTCCAAAACGAGAAATTTGGAAAAAAAGGTTTGGAGGCCACAGTCTATCGCCACAGTCTATCCATATTACTATAGATTTCATATACAATGGTGAGTATTGAACATTTTAATGTTTTTATATAGATAAATGAATAACGAAAATGAAGAATTTATTTTCAAATATTTTCAATATTCATATCAATATTCTCATTTAAAAGTATGGCATTATTGGAACGAAGTTCCTTATGGGACGATGCGGAGAGGTACCCTAAATGGGAAAGAAACGTCCGTAACGTAAGATTGTTAGTATTATAATTTTTTTTTTTTTTTTTTTGCTTGACTTGGGGAGTAAGCTGGTGAATGCAAGACGAGAGCGTCTGGTCGATTCGAACGGAAGGTGAAAGGGAGAAATATGAAGGTTAGTAAAGATAGTAAGAGAGAGAGAGTAACGTTTCGTTCGTATAAAGAGCAAGAGAGACGGAGGTGCGAGCACACATATTCCATTTTCTCTCGTAGCCAGTTACGTTTCGTATATTTAAGACACAGTTGCACTGAAAGAGCAAGAACGATCAATGACCGCACATTTTCTTTCTACAAAGTAAATTAGAATTATGAATGAATAATAACAGAAATGAGAGAGGCATGGAACAACAATCGATACAGTGTCAACCACAGTAATTACTGATGTATCGGATAATGAAAATAATGAATAAAAATTAAAAATAGTTTTCACTTCTATCGGCAGTCCTCATGACTGCCTGTTTTTTTTTTTTTTGAAACATTTGGGTACAATTAGTGCTTCTTTACTAATTTAACGTTGTGGGTTCGAGCCCCAGCTTGTGCGGCAATTTTACAATATTCCCTTAGCTTCAACTGGACCCCACCCGTGAGATTGACCGTCTGTATGTCTGTCTGTCTGTCTGTCTGTCTGTCTGTCTGTCTGTCTGTCTGTCTGTATGTATAGAGACCTACAGCCCAAACGGGTGGGCCGAATTGCTTCAAACTTGGTATATAGACTTTTTTAGGTATTGTACAGAGGGGAAATTGAAATTTTTTTTTAGCTCAAAAAATAACGGTACCTGCCATACAACCGTTACGTTAAAGCTTATTTTTCTCAAAAACGGCTCTAACGATTTCAATTTAAAAAAATCAGTGTTGGTTTTTAGGTACGACCAATCATATGGCTGAAAAAAAAATTTTAAAAAATGGCTAAGAACGGTACTTTCCATAGGACCGTTTTTTTTGCTTTCAACTAACTCGAAAACGACTGAACCGATTCTTTCGAAATTTCACACACATATAGCTGCAAGTAGCTCAATTCGTATTGCATACCAATATTTTTGAAAAATATTTTTTTTGTATTTTTAAAAGCATTTTTTTTTTTTAAATTTAAAAAATTAATATTTTGAAAACTGCTTATTAAATTTTTTTCTTAAAATTTTAAATAAATGTATTTGCTGAATACCTATAAACTGGCGTTTTTGAATTTTTTTTTTTAATTTTTTCAAAAAGTTTTTCAAAAAAAACTTTTTTTCTCAAAAACCGCTCCACAGATTTTTATAAATTTATTCTCATAAATTCAAATTTATCCAAGAAATAAAATGGCGTACTTTTTTTTCAGCTCAAATTAGTTTAAGTATTTATTTAAGAATTTTGAAAAATTTATTTTTATCAAAATCTCAAACCCTTAGACCACTGTCACACTTTAGAGCAAGTTCGTGCGACCCAGTCGTGCATTTTATTTTATTTATTTTAACTCTAGGTCCAAAAATAACGGCACCTGCCATACAATCTTGAAGACAAAAATTGATTTTCTCAAAAACGGCTCTAACGATTTTGATAAAACTTTCAGAATGCTATTTTTGCAAGAAAATCTATCTTTTGGTTTGAAATTTTTTTTCAAAATTTGTCTAATAACGGTACCTCTCATAGAACCAGTATTTTCAAATCAAATTTTCTCGTAAGCTATACATTCGATTTCAATAAAATTTTGGCAACAAGAATTCATTCATAATTTTATTAATATGGCATTTCAAAATTTTCAAAAACTTTTTTTTTTGATTTTTTATAATTTTTTCAAAAAAATTTTTGGTTTTCGAAATATGTTGGAAACGGGTACATTGATTTTTTTTTTAATTATTTTTCAAATGTAATCTACTGATTGCCATATATTTGCATACTCAAATAAATTTCAAAATATTTTTTGAAAAAGTTTTTCAAAAATAACCTTTAAAAAAAAAAACTGGTCCAACGATTTTCAATATTTTTTTTTCCTAGATTGACGTATAGCTTTAAAATTTTATTGCATACTTAGTTTTTCCGAGAAAACTCTTAAACTAATTTAAAAAATAAAAGAATTTTCGAAATTATTTAATTTTTTTTTAATATCCATATATGCAGCCACTACGCAATTGCTTATCATAAGAGCAAGTTCGTGCGACCCAGTCGTGCATTTTATTTCATATGACACCCTGTTTACGTACACAAATTATCTGGTGAAAAAATATCTTCAAATGTACTTATCTCAACGAACCCTTTTGGAGCGCGTATGAAGCTCATAACACAAACACAAGAAAACAGTATGTATGCCACATTCTTGAAAAGGCTGATGTTTTTACTAAGTTTTAAACAAGCTCTAAATAGGGATTCGATTTTGCCAGTTGATTTCAATAAAAAAACAAACACTTATCGAACTTTTTAAGAACTTGTAAATGCATAATGGTGCTTTAAATCAGCTCTATGATAGGTCAACTCTTTACGCAGAGCAATCAGACGAAAATTAAATTATTTATGTATTTTATTTTTTTCATAAAAAATTCAAAACACTTCAGAACAAATTTCAAGCATTTATTAACAAAATTTCATAATTTTTACATAATTCATTCTGATTTAGTTCTCGGAACATATTCAATATTCAGTTTACAGTTTATTTTCTTAAAAGAGTCATTAAAACTTATTCTTTCTTGATCTGTGAAAGTGCCGAAGGCTCATTAACTTCTTCCATACTGATTGATTTTGTTTTCAGTTTTATTTGTCTACAGTCTAGCTATTCCCCCGCAAACACTTTCCCAATATGTTATATTGTTTGTGAGTCTTTTTTTTTATGAACAAGACGTATTTTAACAAATAAAAAAAAAACAACAAAGTTGGTAAACGAAGTGACTCATTCGTTTGACAAATATTTTCATACTACAAGTTACCTACTATAATCTCTCTCTCTCTCTCTCTCTCTCTCTCTCTCTCTCTCTCTCTCTCTCTCTCTCTCTCTCTCTCTCTCTCTCTCTCTCTCTCTCGCTCTCTCTCTCTCTCTCTCTTCCTCTATTATGGCGGTACGGTAGCACAAAAATGCTCTATTTAAAATTTAGAACAGTTTTATAATAGCAATACATTTTTGTATTGAGATTGTGATTGTCTTAACCACAAACAGATCTATTTAAACTCTAAAGTGACTCTTCGTACTTCTAAAAAGCTTATCTTAAGCACAAGAAGACAATACCGGCTGAGCTCTAATACAGCTATTATAAACGAAGTTAAAGAGTATTTTTATAAAACTAAACGCTTTTTAAAGTAATAGAGCTAAGAATAGTTCTTATAATGCAATATAGAGACAGATTTAAAACAAAAAACCCCAGAGCTGCGAATATCTTTGAAATGGAGCATGAGCTTGGCATCTACCACTTTAAGAGCTGTTAAGGAACATTTTAATTACTAGCAGCTCCAACCATGTTACTTGGGTTGGAATAGATTATTCAGGAAGTCTTATAACGGTACCTTCCATAGGACTGGTTTTTGGAAATCAGATTTTCTCATAAACCACTTGACGGATTTCGATGAAATTTTTAATATAGGAGCCTTTTTATAGAAGAAATAATATTAATTCTTAAATTTTTCAAAAAAAGTTTTTTTGAGTAAAAAAAAAAAAATTTAATTAATTTTTATTTTTGGTTTTTTCCAATTAAATCGAAAAATATCAGTCGTAGGCAAAAAATTGTCATGAACAAAGTTGTAGTAAATACAATTCTAAACAACTTTTGTCATAAGCATTTTTAGTGAAAAATTGAAAATAAGCGAGTTATTTAAGAAAAACAAGTTTTCCTTAAATTCAAGATGGCGGCCAACACAATAGAGTTACGAGGTCGAAAACCGATACATATGCTCATAATGAACCCCTCTAGCGATCAAAAGAGAAAAAAAACCCTATCTAATTTTTTCCATTTAAATGTACAATTCGACTGGGCTACATTTGCGTAGTGCTTTCCGATTTGTTGTCACTATCCACTCCTTCCGATCTACCCATTTCAAAAACCCCTCTGCTGTTGTTTCGTATAGGATTTTCAATAAGCTTCCCACCGATATAAGGTCCATTAGATTATTGACTCATTTCCTTAAAAAAATTAAATCCTGGCTTTTTGAATTTAATCACGAGCAAATTAAAGTTTTATAGTTTTTGTTTAAATTTTATATATTTTTTTTTAAACAAATTGGTGGTTATTTAAAAATGCATTATTAAAATTATCTGTTTCTTTACTGAAATTAAGATTAAACAATGTTTTTCTTTTTGAGTAATTTTTTTTTGTTTGTTTGCTTCCTAATAAATTTTAATTTAAATTTTTTAAGTAAACATGAAATTTTTCAACCCACATTACTCTTTATACATTAATGTTGCTTATTTTATTTTGATGTGCCATTAAATTCTATTTTTCTTTAAAAACATAATATGTCACTAATTTATTTCTTGATTTAAATTTTTATTTTATTTTAAGTACATACAAATTGTAATTATCTTTAAGTGTATCAAGAATATAGAATGAATAATAATACAAAAATAATAATAAGGTACTTATAATCAAAACGAATAATTGAAAAAAAAAACTACTGTTTTAATTGTATAGGTACATAGGTAAGTTTGGTTTTTAGACATCCAATCTATGTATATATAAATAGACAAGCAATTTTTTTGTGGTACCAATTGCGAGGTGGTTACCCAACCGATTGATATGATATATAAATATCGTTGAAAAGGTATTACTGAGTAGGTGTGCTGGGAATATTTTGTTTTGTAATTTTTTTTTTTTTTTTTTTTTTTTTTGAAAATACAGCTGAAAATGTCTTGGTGTGTTTTGTTTACCATTTTGTTCATATAAATTTGCTGTGAAATTTTTTACTTGCGATTATAGGTACTATCAGGCAAGTTATGGATTGGTGTAGAAAAAAAAAATTGAGATAACAATCACACATGACATTACGATGATGGAGAAGTCGAAAAAAGTGGGTCTATAAATTCCGTCCGTCTGTCTGTCTGTCTGTATGTCTGTTCGCGTCCCTAGAGCTTGAACGGATTGGCCGATTTGCTTCAAATTTGGTTTTTAGAATTTATTTGGCCGTCCCTCGGAATACATTTTTGATTTTTGCTCTCGGCCCAAAAATAACGGCACCTGCCATACAATCGTGATGAAGAAAATTGATTTTCTCAAAAACGGCTCTAATGATTTTAATAAAACTTTCAGAATGCTATTTTTTCAAGACAGTCTATATTTTGGTTAGAAAAGATTTTTCAAAATTTGTCTTTTAACGGTACCTCTCATAGAACCAGTATTTTCAAATCAAATTTTTTCGTAAACACAGAAAGTCATTTATAATTTTATTAATATGACATTTCAAAATTTTTGAAAACCTTTTTTTTTTTAATAATTTTTTCAAAAAAAAATTTGGTTTTCGAAACATTTTGGAAACGGGTATTTTGATTTTTTTTAAATTATTTTTTCAGATGTAAACTACGGATTGCCATATAGTTACATACTCAAATAAATTTCAAAATATTTTTTGGAAAAGATTTTCAAAAATAACCTTTAAAAAAAAAAAATGGTCGAACGATTTTCAATATTTTGTTTTCCTAGATAGAGCTTTGAAATTTTATTGCATATTTAGTTTTTCCGAAAAAAACTCTTAAGCTAATTAAAAAAATAAACGAATTTTCGAAATTATTTTAAATTTTTTTTGATATACATTATGCAGCCACATTGCCACAAAGAAATTGCTTAGCATAAGAGCAAGTTCGTGCGACCCAGTTGTGCATTTTATTTTACAATGCATAACTTGCATTAACCTATAAACGCATGTAAAATAAAATGGACGTCTGGGTCGCACGTTATTGATCATCCGGCCGATGATTGCCTAAGGGTGCGCAGTTTGGTTCAACGTTGCCCCATCTCGAAGGGAAACGATTCGGGTGTTTGAGAGGCAATGTCTTAGGACCTGCCTTCGAACACCAGAGTCAGTGTACAAACGATACTATTCCAACGAGGTCCCATACAATGGGACCAAAATAAACAGGATTGATAACTTCTTGTTGAAGCTTATTCGTGGTCACGTTGCGAGAGCAATAATCTCTTCTAATGGACTCATCTTTGGGGCTTACTATAATCAAATGATGAATACTTCGAAAATAAACGTTTAAGCGGCTTCATTCCACCAGAGGCTTTCCTATTTTTAGATAGTCGAGGGCTGATACAGGATAGATTGGTGGTTCCATTGATTTACCACCTTCGTTGGCCGTAAGACTGTGGATCGGCGACTTCTGTACGATCGAGACGTCGCCGCAGGAGACGGAGCAGAGCGCTTTCGGTTCAGTAGGGATGTGTCCAATCGGGACCGTAGGGATATATTTAAACAAGCTTGGCAGTCGGCGCTTTTGGTGGATGAGCGACGAAATTTGAGTAGCAAAAAAGTTGGTCAACGTTATCGCCTTGGTCAGATTACATAGGTTTAAGGTTGTTTTGGGGGAACAGACATGGTGGCACAAAACACACACATACACAAAAAAAAAAAAATAACAAAATCACAAACCCGCTGCTGTGGCTGTTCTAGTTTAAGGTTTTAAGTAGGTTTAATTTAAATATTAAGGTTGTCTTAAGTTAAATATAAACAGTAAAAAGGTCCTTAATTTGAGTTTTTTCAATAATAAATAAATACATTCATGAATTTTTTAAATTAAGTTAGGTTTAAGCCAAAAGGCAATAGGATAAATGGTAACGTGATACTTTAGAGCGCCCGCATAGGGCCAGTAAGTTATGTTAAGTAGATATTTAAGCTAGTGTTTTAGGTTTTTGGTCTAGCTGTTAAATAAAGGTTAAGAAATGAATTAAATAAAAACTGAATTAAAAAAAAAAACCACTTGTTCAGTAAATGTTCAGTGATGATGTACGAGTAAATGAATGTTATGAACGATTTTGAAATAGATGTAACTGTAGAGTGGTAGGAGATTATAATTTGCATATGTGTATATATTCTAAAAGCTCTACAAATGTATGCCAATGAATTTTTCTCCTGAGCAATAGATTAGACGATATGAAGGAATTTTTGAGCCATATGAATAGCCGTGGAAAAGGAAGTGAAAGGTGGAAGGTTAGTGCTATGTAAAGAGAGTTGTTAAAAGGTTCACAATTTCAAAGCAGAACCCGAGAGGAGTCAAGTTTTTTGCTAGTGTTTTTCTCAAATTCTCTGAAGAAAAAAAAACTTCCTAAATTTTGGTTTTTGATAATTTTCTTGAATTCTCAAAAACTAAAATTATCGCTAGTTTTTGTTCAAGTCTTCTGTAGAAAAGAAGCTAAAGACTCCTGAAATTAAAGTTTTTGAGATTTATATTAAAAGTATTTTTCGGACGTATGTCCTAACTTCGCCCAACAAAAGTTGGGAGATATGCCCCACTAAAGTGGGACTTACCTGTAGCTACTTAAGAATATTTCTGCCTTCTGGATCTTAGCCTGTTCTTTTTTAAGCTAAACAATCTTTTCGTTAAAATCCTACTAATCTTACTAATATTATAAATGTGAAAGTTACGATGTTTGGATGTTTGTTGCTAACTCACGCCAGAACGGCTAAACGGATCTGGATAAAATTTGGCACAGAGATAGCTTATAGTCTGGAATAGCAGATAGGCTTTAAACCCGGTAACCCGAGAAATAGTAGCTCAGTTCTGACTCTATCTTTTCGGACCACACTCTTTAGAAACTCTTACACCATCGTTTCTCGCAAATTATTCAACAGACTCCCGAGACATATACGAGACATACGAATTTTACCACTTTTCTTAACATCTATTAAATCTTGGCTCTTTGATTTTAACACTTACGACATCGAATCTTTGCTAAACTACACTGTTTGATTTTAAATGCATTCTAACGCTTATGATTTTCTAAGATTTATCTGTTCTTTCTCTCTTTATACTCCAGCTTGTTATACCTCTTCTTTCTTTTTACACTTCAACTTTACTATTTCTTTTAATTATCGTTCTTAAATCTTACGTTAAAACCTACATGTTCACCCCACAAATGATTAAGTATTGTAAATGCAGCATTACCTCTATTTCATTAAATATAAATGTTACATACTATTCTCTTAAATCTTAAAATGTTACTTTTATTAATAGATGTAAGTTATATTTATAAACATTGTTAAGGAGAATAAGGAATAAAAATAATAATAATAAAATAAATGTATGGTTCCCGTGGGATAGATTTGTTTTAATTTTTGGAATCACACCAGAATGGCTGAACGGATCTGAATGAAATTTAGCACAGAGATAGATTAAAGTCTGGAATAGCATATTGTTTACTTTTTACCCCGGTAAAATGTATGGTTCCCGTGGGATAGATTTGTTTTAATTTTTGAAATCACACCAGAATGGCTGAACTCATCTGAATGAAAATTAGCACAAAGATAGATTATAATCTGGTATATCTTAAAGGTTTCTTTTTATCACGGTTTAATGTAGTTATTAAATTATAAAGCTATAAAAGAAGAAGAAGCTAGATTACGATAGACTATACTTCTCAAGGTACAGTCTACTTCTTGATCAGGTGAAACGCGAGCGAAGCCGCGGGTAAAGGCTATTTATGTATATATAAAAATTGTATGTTGCGTATGGACTCCTAAACCATTCAATGGATCTTTATGAAATTTTCGGGGTAAATATAGTTTAGTCCAGGGATGGTTCCTGTGAAGGTTTCGTGCCGATCGGGTGGAAGAAAAATAAAAAGCATGCTTTTAAGAATTTTGGTTCAGTTTTTTTTTTAAATTCTTTTTTGGTTTTTTTCATAAATTTTTAAGCGGAATGCCCGGGTGGAAGACAGAAAATTGCGGGCTTTTGGCAAAGTTTTTTTTTCAATTTATTTATAAAAATGTTTTCCTTTTGTTGAATAAAAGCATCATATTTATGGAACTGAGTCGAAAAAATCAAACTCTCAACGAACGTGCGTGTCCATTTGGTGCGAGAATCGTCCACCCAAACATTTTCCAAACAACTTTTGAACATCGGAAAAGGAATTGAATCACACAACAAATGACATTTTATTTTCCCAAATTTTTGTCAAATGCAGCAAAATATTCAAGCCATAATTTATCAATGTTATCATGTTCAGTTTATCAATCCACTTTGTGTGTATGCCAAGAAATGTATATATTTATACACCAACCAAAACGACCAAAAATATTGCTTATCCGCTAGCATTGAGATAAAATATATAAATAAATTTAATTTCACATTAAATACACATAAGTGTTTTTTTGGGCGTAGCAACGCGCGCCGGGTACGGCTAGTATTATAAATGTGATAGTTACGATGTTTTCATGTTTGTTGCTAACTAACGCCAGAACGGCTAAACGGATCTGGATAAAATTTGGCACAGAGATAGCTTATAGTCTGGAATAGCAGATAGGCTATTTTTTTATCCCGGTAAAATGTATGGTTCCCGTGGGATTGATTTATTTTAATTTTTGAAATTACACCAGAATGGCTGAACTCATCTGAGTAAAAATTTAGCACAGAGATAGATTATAGTCTGGAATAGCATATTGGCTACTTTTTATTCCGGTAAAATGTATGGTTCCCGTGTGATAGATTTGTTTTAATTTTTGAAATTACACCAGAATGGCTGAACCCATCTGAATGAAATTTAGCACAGAGATAGATTATAGTCTGAAATAGCATATTGGCTACTTTTTATTCCGGTAAAATGTATGGTTCCCGTGGGTTAGATTTGTTTTAATTTTTGATATCACACCAGAATGGCTTAACGGATCTGAATGAAATTTAGCACAGAGATAGATTATAGTCTGGAATAGCATATTTGCTACTTTTTATCCCGGTAAAATGTATGGTTCCCGTGGGATAGATTTGTTTTAGTTTTTGAAATTACACCAGAATGGCTGAACTCATCTGAGTAAAAATTTAGCACAGAGATAGATTATAGTCTGGAATAGCATATTGGCTACTTTTTATTCCGGTAAAATGTATGGTTCCCGTGTGATAGATTTGTTTTAATTTTTGAAATTACACCAGAATGGCTGAACTCATCTCAGTGAAATTCAGCACAGAGATAGATTATAGTCTAGAATAGCATATTGGCTACTTTTTATCACGGTTAAATGTAGGTATTCAATTATAAAGCTATTAAAGAAGAAGAAGCTAGATTACGATACAGTCTACTTCTTGATCAGCTGAAACGCGAGCGAAGCCGCGGTTAAGGGCTAGTATGTTTATATAAACGGAAGATTTTAAAACTTTCCTCATTTTAAATTATATTCTATTCTATATCTAGTCTATTATTAAATTCCTTATACAACTTTAAAATTTCATATCATACCAATATTAAAGCATCCAATAAGATGCTAATAGAATTATGGCCCCATTTAAAATTCAGTTTCAACTGCAAGCATTCATTTTAAAATTGCAATTCCACACCAATTCTCCTTCTACAGTCGAAAATACCGTAAGGATAATATTAATACATAAATTTATGATCTCTACCCAAGTCCTGGTTTCAATATTATTAAGTATGTACATACATGCATTAAGCTTCCTCTCTTCACTGCAGAAGTTGCAAGAATTTAACTCAATTCGGGTTCAGATATTACTTAAATCAACAAAGATATTTATATCGTTTCCAGTCTAGATATACTTCTCAAAATACACAGTGGAGCTGACCATAATTTGCACATTAAGTTGGTACCTGCTTTAAGAAACTAAGTGTATGTAGTTATTTATAGAAAACTAGATTAGTATTTATGCATCTTGCTTGCTCCTTCTTGCTTACAGCAAATCTAGGAAGTTAGTTTATAGATTTAATGCTCTTGTTCTGGGAAGATTGAATTATAAATTATTAATGATTTTAGAAAGGTATGCATCAACTTAGGTGAAAAGTGCTAAACTTCATTATTAAGGTGTGAATTTATGTAGGGGAGAGTGGGGCTAAAATTAACACTTTTTACGAAAACCTTTCTTTTTTTAGCTCAAGATTTACCAAAAAAGTTAAAAATGCTTGTTGTTTCAACTTACCCCGACAATCGGGCTAGTTGTAACATAAGAAGGGGTAAGTTGTTACAAAAATTATTAAAAAGCAAGAAATGTTTTAAGTAAGCCAATAATTATTTTATTAAAAGCTGATAAGCAAAAAACATAACTTTTAATTCAATTAAATAAAACTTATGACCAGAATATAATTATTTAATCCCGATCGATTAGCGAAATCAGGCATAACTGCGCGTGGTTAGTGGATGGATCACAGACCTATATACAGACCGCCAACTCGTACTCCTCTTGCCTAAATGGGTTTTAAAAGCAAGGGAGAGCGTCACACTCTCAAAATAAATGGCATATCAGCTGATTTTTAGCTTGTAGGCAAAAAGAGAGACCATACAGTGAGTTGGCGGTCTGTATCTTATTGGTCCGTGGGTTGGATGGAGGACCGTACGACAACAAAACAACGAAGCTGTTGACATATGTTTTGTTCTCTCTTCTGTTCTGTCTGCCTCTCTCTCTCTGTTGTGTTTATCTGGGCCTTTGTAACCAGTGCCAGTGAGTGTGTTTACTATGTAGATTTATCTACGAAGTTAATTTTTTATAAAAAATATATATTATTCAGTTATATTACCTATACAAAAAATAGCCATTATTTTAATTAAATTAAAATGCAAGCAATCGAAAGATTCAAACAAATCTAGAATTTATTTTCTATTCTAGATGTCGGTCTCTCTATGTTTTTTCTCCTGTTTGATTTTATCTTTCTATATATTTTTACTTGCGATTATAGGTACTGTAAGGCAAGTTATGGATTCGTGCAGAAAAACAAATTTGAGATAACAATCACAGATGACATTATGATGATGGAGCAGTCGAAAAAAGGAGTCTTGGAATTCGGTCCATCTGTCTGTCTGTATCTCTGTTCGCACCTCTAGAGCCTGAACGGATGGGCCGATTTGCTTCAAATTTGGTTTTTAGGATTTATTTGGCCGTCCCTCGGAACTTATTTTTAATTTTTGCTCCAGGCCCAAAAATAACGGCACCTGCCATACAATCGGGAAGAAAAAAAATTGATTTTCTCAAAAACGGCTCTAACGATTTTGATAAAACTTTCAGAATGCTATTTTCTTAAGGCAGTCTATCTTTAAGTTAGAATTTTTTTTTCAAAATTTGTCTTATAACGGTACCTCTCATAGAACCAGTATTTTCAAAGCAAATTTTCTCGTTAACTATACATTCGATTTCAATAAAATTTTGGGCACAGGAATTCATCAATAATTTTAATAATATGGCATTTCAAAATATTCACAAACTTTTTTTTTTTGATTTTTAATAATTTTTTCAAAAAAATTTTGGTTTTCGAAGTATGTTGGAAACGGGTATATTTATTTTTTTTACATTATTTTTTCAGATGTAAACTTTGGATTTCCATATATTTACATACTCAAATAAACTTCAAAATATTTTTTTTTATAAAAGTTTTTGAAAACTAACCTTTTTTAAAAAAAGCTGGTCGAACGATTTTCAATATTTTTTTCCCCCTAGATAGCCATATTGTTTTGAAATTTTATTGCATACTTATTTTTTCGAGAAAACTCTTAAACTAATTAAAAAAAATAAAAGAATTTCCGAAATTATTTTAATTTTTTTTTAATATTATGTACAAATGCAGCCACAAAGAAATTGCTTAGCATAAGAGCAAGTTCGTGCCACCCAGTCGCGCATTTTATTTTTATAGACTTTGTCCTTTCTAGATTCTGTCATTTTAGATAAAGTCGTGATCCGGAATAGGCTATACACTGAGGAAACCTGACGATAATAAATCAAAAAAATCTTTCGAATGGTGCCATCAGGGTAACAGATGCGTTGGATTTGGAAGCCCAAAAACAACTTATGGAGTTCAATCCCAAGGAATACAATCATGGTCACAGCTCTGGTCAGTTTCGGTGAATCAGAACAGGTGCAAAGATCTTGTTTCTGCCATGTACTCCAGGGGAAGTTGAGGTTGCAGCCGGACAAAATATATACATACGATACTAAATAAACATAAGTCAACATAAACTCGTTTCAGAAATATGAGGCCAAAGAAGTGAATTTTGTTTGCCTCCATTTAGAAAAAATGTACTGTGTGTTTCGGTTCTGTCCAGAAAATTTAACATTAATCGCAAAAGAGAAGACATGGAAATGTGAAGTTATAAACTGAATTTTTTTTTTAACAAAATAAACATACTCTTTTAAAAAAAATTAATGAAAACAGCCAAATATCTATATATATAAAAATCAATTTAATTTTTGTGTGTGACCTTATTTCTAGAGTTAGGATGGGTGGATTTTTATATATATTCTTTTAAATGAAAGGGACCATAACGTAGATGGTTTAGAAGAAAAAAAAAATTAAAGACGTCATGTAGAAGTTTTTGTAGCCCATTTATAAGAGTTTTTCTACTGTAAAGCAATATTTATTCGTAGTATTTATTGGAATTTATTTCTAAAAAAATTATTTGATTTTTAATATTTCAAAATAAAATAAAAACATAAGCGAGAGCTACAGTACGTTTTCAACGAACTGTTGGGTACCCTATTCCCTATATTTTTGTATGTGTATGCGGTTCGCCTCCCGTAGCCAGCCGCTGTTCCAGTTTCAGAAACAAAAATCTTCTTTAGCAGTCAGAAAAAAAACTCAATAACATTAATTTTGCGTGGCCCATGTTCAATAACTGCTGGCGTAATAAAAAAGGCGTGTGCCATGCCTTAAGTTTGCAGATCAATTTGAACATAGCGTACATACATACAGTAAGTAAATTATCTGTAATAATATTGGATTGTCTTGCTCTATAGGGCAAGTATTGGTTTCGTGCAGAAAAAAAAATCGAGGTTTTAATCAAACATGACATAACGTGATAGAGAAGCTTTTCGCCTTATACCGTCCGTGGGTCTGTCTGTTCGGGTGTGCGACTGTGCGCTTTTTCACGTCCAGCTACAGCCTTAACGGCTTGAAGGATTTTCTTCAAACTTGATAAATAGCAGATTGAAGAAAAATTTGTTTTTGAGGTTTTTTTATTTCTTTTTCAACTCAAATGATTTTGATTAAACTCAAAATTTAGATAACTTTAAGCAATTTTAACAAAAAACTGCGTTTTATGTTTTTGGCTCAAATGATCGTAACGAAAATCAGATTTAAATGGCTTTTTTCAAATGGCCATAAGTTCACAACGGCTGGATTGAATTGACTCAAAGTTCGTTTGGTATAGTTCTTTACAGTTTTCTACAAGATGGCTTTGTTAATTTTTCAGTGCAGTCTTTCTAAACGGTGGCTTCCATACAATGAGCCATTCAGTTTTATCCAACTATTTTTGGTTTTTTCTAATTTGCTCAAAAATGGCTCTAACGATTTTGATTAACTTTTGTGCATTATATTATTTTAGTCTTCTTAAGAGAACTGCGTTTTTAGTTCTTGGCAAAAAATGCTTACATCTGGTCTTTTTTTCAAATGGCCATAAGTTGTCAACGGTTATGTATTGAGTTCGCTCAAACTTTTTTTTGCATAGTTCCTTACAGCTTCCTATCAGATGGCATTGCATTTTTTTCAGTTTCTCTTTTCTAAATGGTATCTCCCATACAAATAGCCACTAGGTTTTGGCCAATTTGTTCGTTTTTTCTAATATACTTAAAAAACTCCCCCGATTTTTATGAAACTTTGTGCGTAATATTAATAGAAGGCTTCAAAGAAAACTGCATTTTTAGTTTTTGGCTACATATTATGATAAACGCGGAAATTGGTAATTATCAGTTTTATTTATTTGGCCATAAGTGGATTTTTCTATCATTTAAAGTACCCAAAAGATGACTTCTAAGTTTCAAATATAAAAGGTTTCTTCACGTTAGCTCCTGTATATTGGTTTTTAAATTTTTGGCCTAAATTTTTTAGTTTTCACAAAATTCTTCAAAAATGAATTGTTCTTATGCTTGAAATTTTTTTGAAATCATCGTACTGTTGCACCCAGTTTTCACAAAATTCTTCAAAAATGAGTTGTTCTTATGCTTGAATTTTTTTTGTAATCATCGTACTGTTGCACCCACAGAGCAAGTACGACCCAGTCGTGCATTTTATTTGTTTTTGTTTTTGTGTTAGGGTGTAAAGATCTGTTTGGCAAATAATATTCAACCATGTTGTATAACTGTAAATAAGTAAGCCGAAGAGAAATTATTATCATACTTATATTAATAAAGTGCACGACTGGGTCGTACAACCTTGCTCTAATGTGTGAACATGGTCTTGGAGCTTGAGATTTTGGAAAAAAAAAAACATTGAACAAAAAATTAAATTTTATTAATCACTTAAAAATCAATACGGTTTCTTTTACTTTTTTGAATATTAGCGAACATTTTTGTCAAAATCGGTAGACCAGTTTCTTGAAAAAACAGTTTTTTTTTGAAAAACTTTTCGAAAATATATTCCAAATTTTTTTTGAGTATGCCAACTTCTAGCACTTTGTAGTTTTTATCAGAAAAAAAAAATAAAAAAAAATACATTAAACCGTTTTTGGAAAAAAAAAAAACAAAAACATAACCTTTTTTAAAAAACTAATTTTTTTTTTTAATTTAAGAATTTATATTGTTTTTTTTATAAAAAGGATTCCAATTTCATCGAAATTCGTCAAGAGGGGTTTACGAGAAAATTAGATTTCAAAAAACTGTTCCTATGGGAGGTACCGTTATAAGATTCCAACCAAAACATAAAATTTGCACATAAAACCTTATTCAGAAAGTTTTATCAAAATCGGAGGAGCCGTTTTTGAGAAAAAATTAATTTTTCACTAAAATTCGTATTGCAAGTACCGTTAAAAAATCGGTCCAGCCGTTTAGGCTGTAGGTGCCGATACAGACGGATGGACAGACAGACAGACAGAATTGTCGGTCCCACTTTTTATACCCTATTCCATAGAATGGGGTATATTGTATTTGGTGTGGAGTTTGTAACATAGAGAAATAATACCGTTAGGTATAGAAAAGTATATATATTCTGACTCAGAATCAAAAGCCTAGTCGATTTAGCCATGTCCGTCCGTCCGTCCGTCCGTCCGTCCGTCCGTCCGTCCGTCCGTCCGTCCGTATGTATACTCTCTAGAGGTCGCAATTTTTGAGCTAGAAAGCTGAAATTTGGTATATATAATCTTTGGTTCAAGAGTAAGGCTAAGTTCTTGAACCGGTAAAATCCGCCCACAAACACGCCCACAATCGCCATTTTTGTTGAACAACCTCAATTTAATAAAATTAAATTATGTTTTTTTGTACAGTTACGATAAAAGCATAACGCTAAAATTTTGCACACGTAAGCTTTAGGTAAACTTTCTTCCAATCAAATAAAAATATTTCAGTTTGGGCGTGGCTTACGCCTATTTTTCATACAAAACCATCAATATTGTTTTTATAAAATAACAATTGTTATATTAAAGCGAAAAACATTAAATTTTGTGGGTCTTACTGGCACATAAACATCTTGTGTATGAAGTCAAAAAAATTGATTTTGGGCGTGGCTGACGCCCACTTTTCATTAGAAACTATAAAAAAATTGTTTTTGTAAATAAACGGTATTTATAATTAATCCGCAAGCCAACATTTTGTGTCTCTTAATAGAAACGAAAAGGTTTGTGTATGAAAAGAAATTTTTTGAATTTTGGGCGTGGCTTACGCCTACTTTTCATGAAAGAACGAAAAACGTAGCCTTAAGAATTTAAGGCATTTCCAATGTTTAATTTAAATCTTTTTCCTTCCGTTCGTTATTTGAGAAATATATCTCTACATTTTCTTTTGTAAATTTTTTCAATACGCCCACTTTTAAAGGCGTGATTTTGGTAAAATACCTTTGTTCAGGTAAGATTGTTTAAAAACTACTCGATTCAGCTGTAGTCTTATTATGCCTAAATACTGACAAAAGTGCAGTTAGTGCTTCAAATTTTTAAGACACGCCCACTTTTGAGGGGCGTTTCCGTCAAAAGTCGTACAATGCATTAATTTTTTTAACGTTTTTTAACTATCGGTCGCAGTTTTGAAGTAAACAGGTGAACACTTGGATTTATATTCCTTGGTTACGTAGCAGAGTGTGGTCCAATAATTGTTAAAAACACCCATAATCGCTACTTCCATTCCAAATCTAATTTTTAAAAATTTAAGTTTTGTCTTGTTTTGTTCAAATCGATCTGCAAGAATAAAATTGAATGTCACTGAGCTCATAACAATTGCCTTGGCAATAAAACGTTTTAACTTTGGGCGTGGCGCACTCCTTTTTTTATTGCGCCTGCACTAATTGAACATCACACCGCATAAAATTAATGTTACGAGTATTGAATTTTTTTCTGTCTGCTAAAGAAGAATTTTGTTTCTGAAACATCGGCTGTTTGCGGGAGGCAGACGCATGCACATACAAAAATATGGGGAATAGGGTATCCAACAGTTCGTTGCAAACGTACTGTAGCTCTCGCTTATGTTTTAACTTGCCTTATATAGTAAAAATGTGAAAAGTAAGTGTGTTTGTTTGTAAGGCTTTCGCTCCTAAGCTACTTAACCGTTTTTAAAATTCTTTAACTAAAAGAAAGCTATACATTATCTGTGAGTTACATATAGACTTTAGTCTCAACTCTCAACCAGGGTTGTCAGGTTTAAAAAAGCGAAGTCGCCAAACTTAAAATTAAAATCGCCAAAAAATCCCCAAATTTCAAAATTTAAAACTCCAAACATCACCAAACTCAAAAAATTTATTTTAACATAACAGTTTGAATTTAGAGCGTTTTCATTCTGCATTGCAGAAAACATTTGGTGCGTTCTTTTGGTTTTTTTTACAAACCATTTAGGAACGATACATTATTGCAATTTGTTAAACTGTCAAACAACCACTTTTAACATTATTTTGCAATTGAGGAACTTATGAAATTAATCTCTTTCATCTTTCAAAATTGGAAAAAAATCCATTTTATTCTTTGTTGTTGATCAATGATCACTCAAAGAAAACAAAGACGATCCTGCTAAAATCGAGAATTTGTAATTTTTTGGCTTGATTTTTATAAAGACTTTGAAATGTTTAATACAAAATGTCCAATTTTCCACATCAAAAATCTCAACTCATATCATGCAAGTGAGTTGGAAATAGTAACAAATCGTAACTATTTGACACTTCAACGTAAGTTTAGAAACGCTGTTATGACGTCATATATTCAAAAATTGTAACTATTTTGGATTTAAGGAACGCCTTTTTGTTGACTATTGTTAAGAATTGTTGACTATGGTTATAAAAGAAGGCACGAATTTGACGTACGTCATTTAGAGAAATAAATCGATCTGAAGTGCCTGTGTTCAAAATTACTGTTTCGATGACTCCATTCAGAATGCAGGAATGAAAAAAATCTAAGGTTTAAGTGCTAATGAGAAATATGAAAAAAGTATTAAGACTTCGATTCAAAAAATTAAAATCGCCAAAAACGAAAAATATCGCCTTTTTTTAGGGTACATCGCCAAACCGATTTCCGTGTCGCCAAAATAAATTTAAAATCTTCCGTTTAGCGATAAAATGCCACATTTGTCAAGCCTGCTCTCAACTAGAGATCCTTATGAAAATTAAAATAATGAAACACAAGGTATCAAAAGTATTCCTTTAAAAGTCAATAATTGAAATGCGATGGAATTTTAACAAGCGAATATACATAAAATGCAAGTTCATCGAAAAAATAGAAGTTTGAAGGATGATAGCGAGGACCAAAAAAGTTGGTCAAAAAATCTGTCCGTCTGTCTGTTTTATTTGTTTGCCTTTCCGTCTGACTATGTATGTACCTAAAGACACCTACAAAAGCTCAAATGGGTGTGCCTAATTCTTTCAAACTAGGTATATCGAGTTTTTTAGGTATCGTACAAAAGGGAAATTGGTTTTTTTTTTGCAGCTCAAAAACTAACGGTACCTGCAATATTATAGTTATGTTAAAGCTCATTTTTATCGAAGATGACTCAAACGATTTTGATTAGATTAGCTTTTTAGGTATGACCGGACTGTATGATCTATCAAATGGCTGGAAACAAAGTTACTAAGAATTGCTAAGAGCGGTACCTTCCATTATAGGATGGTTTTGTTTTTGCTTTCGGCTTTTTCGAAGACGGTTTAAACGATTCTGTCGAAAATGTACACATAATGTATAAAGGTTAAAGTTGCTCAATTAATTACCACATTCCTATATTACTATAATTACTACTTTCCTATATATTTTTAATAAATGTTTTGCTGTTTTTTCAAAAACATTTCTCTTGATAATTAATATTTTGAAAACAGATCATTAACTCTATCAAAAATGATAAGTAGTTATAATGATAAATGCAGAATACCTATGAACTGGGCTATTTAATTTTGATTTCAAAAAATGTTCTCCAAAAAAAACCTACTTTATTTCTAAGAAACCACTCCACAGATTTTGGTAATTTTACATTGAAATTCATCCAAAGAATAAGAGTTTCGAAAAATATTTTTTTTTTTTTTTTCAAAATCTCAAGCCACGACCAATGTCTTATTAGAGCAAGTTGGTGCGATTCAGCAGTAAACTTTATTTTTAAAAATAAAGATTACTATGGCGAAGGCGAACCCTTATAGACACTGTTTTTGACGCGAGCGAAGCCGCGGGTGAAAGCTAGTATTAAATAAATATTGAAATAACAAACTATTTCGATATAAAGACGAGTATGCTCTTCCAATTGCAGTGATTCAATACTTTGGTAAGTCATTTCCATCAACCTGAGATGCAAACTTCCAAACTACCTAGAATTGAACATTTGTTTGATGAGAGTATAAAATACTATTTAAATGTATTTTCATACATAAATATGTACTTTATTTTCATAAATAGACCATGAGGTTGACTAGTTTGACTTAAAAAAAAATCATATGAAAGTCTAAGGAATTTAGATGTTTCCCTAACTGAAGCCAACTAAGCTTTGACGTTTTTGCCAAAAAACAAGTGAACTTAGCACTCTGTTTTATCCACAACGTCAAGGGACTATTCAAGCGAACTAATACGATTTCCAAAACACTTATCCTAACTTTTTTCTTGCAAACCATAAGTAACAGGTATTGTGTGACAGGAGTATATGGCCTTGGTGCGAATAGCGAAATGCCATTGTAATTGGGGTAAAGTAGAGAGCTTTACTTAGGATATGTTGAGAAAAAAAAATGCATACGACTAGGTCGCACGAACCTGTTCTGTAGGTGTAATAGCACAATGGTAACAAATTTAAGAATTAATATAAGAATTGTTTATAAACATATTGACTGTTTTATAAAATACTTAAATTTTTCCCGTGACTTCGTTATACTCGTATACCTCCAATTGAAAAAGTCGTTTATAAACTACAGATGTCCGCTACTTGTTTTGTTTTAGGCCAAAACCTAAGAACGCAGTTATCTTTGAAATACTGTACAAATTTGGCTGAAACCTAGTGCCTCGTAATATGGGATTCACCGTTTAAAGCCATCTTATAGGAAACTTCGAAGAACTACCAAACAAAGTTTGAGTAAACTCGATACAGACGTTGTCAACTTATGTCCTTTTATGACAAACAAACGACTAAGGATTGTTAAATTACGATTTTACCATAAAAGTTATAAGGCGTTTTCGAGATCCAAAATAAAAAAAAATCGGTTTACTTGAAAAGAGGCGGGGCAAAACGAAATAAAAAGAAACCTCGGTAACCATTTATCTTTAAGCTACTTTACATGAAGTTTTAGAAAAATCCGTCAAGAAGCATTCTGCAGCTGTACAGACAGACTGACATACAGTATGGCGGAAACCCTATTTTAGGGCTTCTCTATGATAGTAATTCCACTTTTGATTAAAACCTCAATTGTTTTCTCTGCACGAAACCAATACTTGCCCTATAGAGCAAGTAAAAAGTGCACTCCAACCTTTGGAGAAGAGATTTTAATGGACTTTGAAATGTAGCCACCAAGAATTTAAAGTTAAATCAAAGGTTGCTTGGGGTTAACTACTGAATATCCTTTGTATAACAAGGTTTCTCATTCAATGAGAGTACAATAAATAAATTGTATTTATTTATTGTTTCTTATACAAATAAATAAGTTAGTTTTATAATATGTACATACATAATATATCCTCAAGAAGTTGGGTTTTTTGAATGAAACTTGAACGACAATTGAAACAAAAAACAAAAGAACATTTATTGGCACAGTGCTGGTTTGATTGTTGTTAAGATTATTTGGTTGTTTAAAAAATTGAAACAAAACAAATTTCTAATCGCTTAGCTAGTAAAAATGAAAAGTCAATTCGAGTGCATTACTTGCAAATGGACAGGATTGACTTGCCTACTTTTGTAGTAAAATTTTACGGGTAGGATAAGGCGTCTGTACAATTGCGGCTTTTCGATAATAGCTAGACCGCAAAAAACATTTCATTGCATTCGTTCTCCCTTACACCATCGATTATGTTAGTACAACAATAGATTGGTCTAAAGGCTCCTTTTTGTCCTGGAAAATTCACGGTTTCTGTGTTAAATATCTGAATATATTGTAATATAATAATTTACTGTATTCGGTTGGGCAAAATAGAATTGCTGGCCGAAACTATGTAAGCACACAGTTTTATACAAAACTAGCTGACCTACCCGGCTTCGCTCGGCTAGACAAATCTTAGTTTCATACGGATTAAATGAAATACAATTTAAAATAAAATGCACGACTGGGTCGCACGAACTTGCTCTTATGATAAACAATTGCGTAGTGGCTGCATATATGGATATTAAAAAAAAAATTAAATAATTTCGAAAATTCTTTTATTTTTTAAATTAGTTTAAGAGTTTTCTCGGGAAAACTAAGTATGCAATAAAATTTCAAAGCTATACGTCAATCTAGGAAAAAAAAAATATTGAAAATCGTTGGACTAGTTTTTTTTTAAAAAGGTTATTTTTGAAAAACTTTTTCAAAAAATATTTTGAAATTTATTTGAGTATGCAAATATATGGCAATCTATAGTTTACATTTGAAAAATAATTTTAAAAAAAATCAATGTACCCGTTTCCAACATATTTCGAAAACCAAAATTTTTTTTGAAAAAATTATAAAAAATCAAAAAAAAAAAGTTTTTGAAAATTTTGAAGTGCCATATTAATAAAATTATGAATGACTTCCTGTGGTAAAATTTTTATTGAAATCGAATGTATAGTTTACGAAAAAATTTGATTTGAAAATACTGGTTCTATGAGAGGTACCGTTATTAGACAAATTTTGAAAAAAAATTCAAACCAAAAGATAGATTTTTTTGCAAAAATAGCATTCTGAAAGTTTTATCAAAATCGTTAGAGCCGTTTTTGAGAAAATCAATTTTTTTCTTCAAGATTGTATGGCAGGTGCCGTTATTTTTGGACCTAGAGCAAAAATAAAAAATTTGTTCCGAGGGACGGCCAAATAAATCCTAAATACCAAATTTGAACCAAATCGGCCCACCCGTTTAGCCTCCAGAGGCGCGAACAGACATACAGACAGACAGACAGACAGACAGACAGACAGACAGACAGACGGACGGAATTCCCAGACCCACTTTTTTCGACTTCTCCATCATCGTAATGTCATGTGTGATTGTTATCTCAAATTTTTTTTTCTGCACGAATCCATAACTTGCCTTATAGTACCTATAATCGCAAGTAAAAATCATTTGCGCAACAATAATCGTCGCTCTGGTTGCGTGATGATACAGTTGGCGGGTGATTTCCAAAACAAACACTTCCCGTGATTCTGAAACCAACAGCGGCGGATGAATTAAACTCATGTCTCAAGCCATTATATTTATGGAGGTATGAGAAAATCATTCCATTGAGTGTGAATATGCGAGTGTTCTTTGGATTTGCCTGGCATGCCTCCTTCGAAATCTGCACGCCCCTAAACTGCGCAATAGAACCCAACCGATTGTGACGAAGCTTATGAACAATTTGATAGTGGCAAGGATTTTAAAAGGGCCGTTCAAAGGAGAAGAATGTCGAATTCCGTGAATTTCCTTCACTTCAACCGATTTGCCGTCAGCTATTATATGTGGCATGTTCCCGAGTTGGGAAACCATCATCACTCTTTAATTACGCTCCGGATCAGAAAACAAAATGTTGTATATCATGCAGCTTTTAATTGAATACAATTAGTTTTCTTATATAATTAATTAATTAATTTAACAATTTTTTAAATGAACCATTTACATTACTCAAGAGCAACATCGTTTTTTGTTTTCGCATTTAAAGCATAAATAAACAATAAGGATGGTTTACAAACTCGCGAACATCCAACATAAAGTTGTCCGTGAGAAAAAATTGGAAACTCTAAATGTATACCACATACTTGTAAAGACTGTCCTTGTGATTTGTTAATTGTTATAGCGAATGCAAGACGAATCGGTAATTGCAAACGTTTAAATTCAAATGGCAAATCAGAGGGAATCATGAGAATTCTAGGAATAAGCACATCTTCTCCCTTATATTTTAAAATTAAAACAGTTGCTCCGATAACATCGTTCATTAATCGCTTTACTGCTAATCTAGTGCCGTTACAAAGTTTTGGGTGATTAATATTTCGAAGCATGATAAAAGGTGCACCAATCTTTAGCTCCAAAATATGGGGTGGAATCCCAGTTAAATGCAAAGAATTTAAAAATTCTGTAGGATAATTTACAGCTTCATATGTTGATTTGTGATGGTGTCTATTGATTTGTACACAACAATTTCATTTGGTAATTTCTTAAGGATTTACGTGTTAATTTCATTTACGTCTTTGTTTGTGCCAGCTAATATAGCTCTTTCACTTAACCACGAATTCATTTTATAGTTCTGGGCAATGTTTGGAAATACATTCTGTGCCAATTCTGTTTTAGATTCCGTCAAACGGCAAAAATTGTATGGCAATGTTATTAGACCATAAATGTTATCAATATTCATTTTGTCGTTGCCAATGTCCAACAATTGTTTCGAAAACACGGCCCCTGTAGAATCATTTTGCAGTTTAACTCGCTCGTTTACAGTAAGTTTGAGTGTTTTCACATACTGCCACAAATTTGAAGATTTCAAACATGCATTCAACTCATCAGCAGCAGTAGACCTAGGTATAACAGGTAATGTTTGCCTAAAATCACCTACTAACAATATCATGGCACCACCAAATACACGTTGGTTTCCTCGTAAATCTTTTAACGTTCGATTAAGGACTTCCAATGATTTCGTGTGAGCAATCGTGCACTCATCCCAAATTATTAACTTGATTCATTTAAATTTTTTTATCCCAATCTGAAAAATATAAAAAAAAGTCTAAAATGAATGATCAAAAAAAAAAAAAATCTGATGATGTTTTTATTTTACCTATATCCAGAATTCTATCTTCACATACTTCACCGTTATTCACCAACTTTTCTTTTATATTTAATAATTTTTGGTCCATTATAATTTCCTTAATTTAAGATAAAAGTAATGAACCGGATTCTAGTTAATGTCCGCAGATTACAAACTTATTCCAATTTTATCAAAATTAAATTGACAAATAAAAAATTCAAATATTTTTTTACAATTATGGGAAAAACACTTGTTATGTCGACAAAAATGCAGGATCAAAAGAACCTCGCTACCGCCTTATAGTATTTTAACCAAACACCTTCGTCGACATCCTCAGAAGACCCTACCAAAAGTTTTGTTAGTTATATGACAAAATTCACTAAAAATGCATTTTGCGGTTTACCGAAATTTGACCAATCTTTACAAAAAGACCTTCCTCAATAGGATAGCTAACTTTATAAAAAAACATTAAAAAATTCTGCCCAGCCATTCTCGAGTTTATCGACCCCGAACATAAGGCAACTTATTTTTATATATTAGACTAGCTGACCCACCCGGCTTCGCTCGGTTAGACAAATCTTAGTTTCATACGGATTAAATGAATTACAATTTAAATAAAGTGCACGACTGGGTCGTACAGACTTGCTCTAATGTGTTAAAATAGTCTTGGGTGCTTGAGATTTTCGGAAAAAAGCGTTCAAAAAATCATATGAAATTTTATAAATCACTTAAAAATCAATAGTTAAAACGTTTTTAGGAGAAAATGAAGTAAGCCATCAGGTCTCTTTTACGTTTTTGAATTTTTATTTAAAAAAATTCTAAAATCGTTCGACCAGTTTTTTCAAATTACAGTTTTTTTTTGAAAAACTTTTCGGAAATATATTCCAATTTTTTTTTTGAGTATGCCAACTTCTAGCACTTTGTAGTTTTTATCAGAAAAATAAAATTTAAAAAATGTAGATTAAACCATTTTTGGAAAAAACAAAAATTTAAAAAAAAAATTGGAAACTTTTTTAAAAAAATCAAAAAAACTTTTTTTGAAAAATTTAAGAATTTAAATTCTTTCTTTTATAAAAGGGCTTCTACATTAAAAATTTCATCGAAATCCGTCAAGTGGCTTACGAGAAAATCGGATTTCAAGAAACCGGTCCTATGGGAGGTACCGTTATAAGACTTTTCCTGAAAAATCTATTTCAACCAAAACATAAAGCTTGCACATAAAACAGTATTCAGAAAGTTTTATCAAAATCGTAGGAGCCGTTTTTGAGAAAAATTAATTTTTCACTATAAATCGTATGGCAGGTACCGTTAGTTTTAAAGCTAGAATGCTAATTCCAAAAACGCCTCTGTATGACGTCATAATAATACTATGTAACACGTTTAAAGCAAATCGGTCCAGCCGTTTAGGCTGTAGGTAACTATACAGACAGACATACCGACAGACAGACAGACAGAATTGCCGGACCCACTTTTTTAGGCTTCTCTATCATCGTAATGTTATGTTTGATTGTCAAAAAAAAAAATTTTTTTTTACGAATGCATAACTTGCCTTATACATAGTATGTACAGGGCCGGACAAGCTATACGTGCAAGCGGTGCAAATGCACAGGGCGCTGAAACCAATGGGCGCCATGGGCGAGCGTTTAAATAGTCACCTCGTAACCACTACCTTCTTTTTTAATTCTCATTTATTTTTGTAGCTCACACCAATATTGATATTCATTATATAACTAACAGCTAATTTGAATTTAATGGCAGATATACAATTATGTATTTACATAATATCTACTATTCCAAAAATTAATCCATGTTTACATAATATCTACTATTCCAAAAATTAATCCATGTTTACCTTTTTATTCACACCCACCCCACAGTCCCACAGTAAAAACAAAACTTTATCTACCAAGTTAGCTTCAATAGATACCTACCTACCTAGCTATATGCTATTTTTCTCTTTATAAGGCATCACCACGTATGAGAAATTTTATTTTATTTTCATAACCCACCCCTATGCAGTGTATCATAAAAAAAATGTCAACAGCATAAATACAGATAATTAACAGTGTGCATGTTGGTAACATGCACACGATGTCAGTGCTTCTATATGAAATCAAAGTGAGCAATGTTACTTAACAGAAATTCTGAGGTACAAAATTCATACTCATGTACACAACAGTGTGCAAAATTAAAAACTGCACCTATGAATTTTAACTCTTTCGGTTGAGTGTTTTTTGTACTATGTTTAAGTTTGTCATTGGCTTCTCTTTATGAGTGTAATCTTATCACTCGTCTGGAGAGATGAGAGATGACAAAGGGTTGAGTTGGAATTTAAATATGGAAATAATGAGTGATGACTGATGATGATGCGATGACTAATGATGAGGTTTCTCGTTTGTCGTTATTGAGTGAATCTTTTTTGTTCAATTTTCTTTTTCTCTTTTTTTGTTCTTGCCTGCCGCTGCCAGTTATTGTTTCCATTAAAAAAAAAGAATTTTTTGACTAATACAGGGTAATCGGTGTTAGCAAAGATACCTAATATAACACAAAATACTTGTTGTTTTATTTTTGGTGTGAGGTTGTTTAATGAGCTAGAGCGAGTAGGTTGAGTTGAGACAAGAAAAACATCGTACGGAAGGGGGGTCTATTTATCGCCGTTTAGCCAGGAGGCGCAATTTTCTAAAAACATGACTTAAATTGGAAGAAAAATAATTAAAAATAACGGTAACTCCTACAATGCCATGCCATATTTTTTTGTAAAGCCAGAAATCTCCTCCTTTCTAGTGTTTTTAAATAAAGCTATTTTAGTGATCAGTTTTCAAAATATTAACTTTCAAACTCAAAATTATGGCAACAAAAAAAAGAAAAAAAAATTCAAACTAATTTTTTTCAAAATTTGATGTATTCAAGTAATATTTTTGTCGTCAAAACTCATTGGTCTTATTAGTTTTGGGTCAGACACTGAAAACCGTATGGCTCTAGCTATGACTTTTTGTTGCTAAGCTATTCAAAAATATCCGAACCTTCTTGTTCATAAGAAACACACAAAAATTTGCATTACTTGTGCCATCTCGTAAGGCTAGATTTTCGTGTTTTTTTTTTTGCAGAAATAGGTTCTTTTATTTTTGAATAGCTTGGCAACAAGAAATCCTATAGACATACGGTTTTTAATGTTGGACTTGAATCAAATAAGAGCATTGAATTTTGTCAAAAAATACTAAATAAGGTAAAATTTTGAAATAAAATTAGTTTGAAAATTTGATTTTAACTCTTTTTTTTTAATTTTGAGTTTGAAAATTAATATTTTGAAAAAATTTCAATAAAATAAATATTTTTCAAAACAAAATAGGTAAAAGAAAGAGGTTTTTAGCCTTAAAAAATGGCATAGCATGGCGTTGTAGAAGGTATTTTTTTATTTTTTAATAATTTTTGTTTCCAAAGTCATGTTTTAAGAAAATTGCCCCTCTCAGCTAAACGGAAGGGAATAGACCCCCCCTCCCACATGAGTTTTTCTTGTCCCAACCCAACCTACTCGCTCTAGCAGTTTGGCATACCTTAAGTGAATTACCCTTCATAAGCTTTCGCCTATGAAAATTTACAAACTGATATTCTCGGATCTGCTCAAACGGGAACTGGAAAAACTTTGGCATTTGCTATTCCGTTGGTTGCTAAGTTGCTGAATGAGCCTAACGCTGGTTCAGCTTTAGTCATTGTGCCAACCAATGACTAAACCAACCAATGACTCAAGAAAAGCAACTAGATCATTTCCTTCCGTTTGTTCAACCTACCTCAAATATATCTTGTATATCTCCTATACTTTTGTGATATATTTGTTGACTTAAATTTACAATTATTTTTGTATTCTTCAGTTACTATTATTACTCGTTAAAAAAACGCATTTCAAAGTATACCCCTTGGGTAATGAGGAAATGACTTCTTCCAAAAATCACCGCAATTGAGGGCGCCAATGATAAAGCTTGCACAGGGCGCTAATTTAGCTCGGGCCGGCCCTGAGTATGTACCTACAATCGCAAGTAAAAATTCAATTTCCCTCTGTACAATACCTAAAAAACTCTATATATGTACATACCAAGTTTGAAGCAATTCAACTTTTTTCGTCTTCGCTACCATCGTAATGTCATGTTTGATTGTTATTTCAAAACTTTTTTTTTCGACGAATGCATAACTTGCCTTATAGTATACCTATAATTGCAAGTACAAAAACTTTTTGATTATAAATGTCGATATCATTGTATTTAAAATTAAATATTTCTTAACAACACTTGCGTTTTAATTTAAAAAAATTTTTCCTGTCAGTTTTTAAATATTGCAATTATATTTTTACTTGCGATTATAGGTACTATAAGGCAACTTATGCATTCGTAAAAAAGAAAAAAATTTTGACAATCAAACATAACATTACGATGATAGAGAAGCCTAAAAAAGTGGGTCCGACAATTCTGTCTGTCCGTTTGTCTGTCTGTATAGTTACCTACAGCCTAAACGGCTGGGCCGATTTGCTTCAAACTTTGTACATATTATTATTACGACGTCCTACAGAGGGGTTTTTGGAATTAGCATTCTAGCTTCAAAACTAACGGTACCTGCCATTAGATTTTTTGTGAAAAATTAATTTTTCTCAAAAACGGCTACTACGATTTTGATAAAACTTTCTGAATTACGTTTTCTGTGCAAACTTTATGTTTTGGTTGAAATAGATTTTTCAAGAAAAGTCTTATAACGGTACTTCCCATAGGACCGGTTTTTTGAAATCCGATTTTCTCGTAAGCCACTTGACGGATTTCGATGAAATTTTTAATGTAGAAGCCCTTTTATAAAAGAAAGAATTTAAATTCTTAAATTTTTCAAAAAAAGTTTTTTTGATTTTTTTTTTTAAGTTTCAAAATTTTTTTTTAATTTTTGTTTTTTCCAAAAACGGTTTAATCTACATTCTTTAAATTTTATTTTTCTGATAAAAACTACAAAGTGCTAGAAGTAGGCGTACTCAAAAAAAATTTGAAATATATTTTCGAAAAGTTTTTCAAAAAAAACTGTATTTTGAAAAAATTTTTAGGAAAAATTCAAAAATGTTAAAGAAACCTGATGGTTTACTTCATCTTCTCCAAAAGGTATTGTACAGAGGGAAATTGAATTTTTACTTGCGATTGTAGGTACATACTATGTATAAGGCAAGTTATGCATTCGTAAAAAAAAAATTTTTTTTTTGACAATCAAACATAACATTACGATGATAGAGAAGCCTAAAAAAGTGGGTCCGGCAATTCTGTCTGTCTGTCTGTCGGTATGTCTGTCTGTATAGTTACCTACAGCCTAAACGGCTGGACCGATTTGCTTTAAACGTGTTACATAGTATTATTATGACGTCATACAGAGGCGTTTTTGGAATTAGCATTCTAGCTTTAAAACTAACGGTACCTGCCATACGATTTATAGTGAAAAATTAATTTTTCTCAAAAACGGCTCCTACGATTTTGATAAAACTTTCTGAATACTGTTTTATGTGCAAGCTTTATGTTTTGGTTGAAATAGATTTTTCAGGAAAAGTCTTATAACGGTACCTCCCATAGGACCGGTTTTTTGAAATCCGATTTTCTCGTAAGCCACTTGACGGATTTCGATGAAATTTTTAATGTAGAAGCCCTTTTATAAAAGAAAGAATTTAAATTCTTAAATTTTTCAAAAAAAGTTTTTTTGATTTTTTTAAAAAAGTTTCCAATTTTTTTTTTAAATTTTTGTTTTTTCCAAAAATGGTTTAATCTACATTTTTTAAATTTTATTTTTCTGATAAAAACTACAAAGTGCTAGAAGTTGTCATACTCAAAAAAAAAAAATTGGAATATATTTCCGAAAAGTTTTTCAAAAAAAAACTGTAATTTGAAAAAACTGGTCGAACGATTTTAGAATTTTTTTAAATAAAAATTCAAAAACGTAAAAGAGACCTGATGGTTTACTTCATCTTCTCCAAAAAAACGTTTTTAGGTATTGATTTTTAAGTGATTTATAAAATTTCATATGATTTTTTCAACGCTTTTTTCCCAAAATCTCAAGCACCCAAGACTATTTTAACACATTAGAGCAAGTCCGTACGACCCAGTCGTGCACTTTATTTTTTTTTAGCTCAAAAAATAATGATACCTGCCATATAACCTTTACGTTAAAGCTTGTTTTTCTCAAAAACGATTCTAACGATTTTAATTTCAAAAAATCAGTGTTGCTTTTTAGGTGCGACCAATCATATGGCTGAAAAAAAGTTTTAAAAAATGTCTAAGAACGGTGTACTTTCTATACGACCGTTTTTTTTTGCTTTCGACTATCTTGAAAACGGCTCAACCGATACTTTCGAAATTTCACACATATATAGGTGTAGGTAGCTCACTTTATACTGCATTCCAATATTTTCAAAAAATATTTGTGTATATTTTTAAAAGCATCTTTAAAAAAAAAATCTTTAAATTATTATTTTGAAAACTGCTCATTTAATTTTTTTTCGAAGATTCTAAATGAATGTATTTGCTGAATACCTTTGAATAGGCGTTTTTGAGTTTTTTTTTAAATGTTTTCAAAAAGTTTAAAAAAAAAATGTTATTTCAAAAACTGCATTTAATGCATAAATAAACAATAAGGACGGTTTACCCCATCGCGAACATCCAACATAAAGTTGTCCGTGAGAAAAGATTTTAAAAATATTTGCCTAAAGTCCTCTGCTTACAATATCAATAAAATAAACGTTGGTTTCCTCGTAAATCTTGTAATGTTCGATTATTAAAATTTGTTTATTTTACATTCCTTTAAACCCTTTGCCATTTCAGATGTTTTTGAAATATTACATGTTTAAAATTCATTTACTTGCATGTTCAATGGCAATTTTAATGCAGAGTGAGCTGTTCGACCACCGTCTAACAAAGTTTGTGCAATCCCAAGCGCTAATGCTATTTTATTTTCAGATCGAATCGTTGCTAAAATCCAAGTTCTGGTTTGAATAAATATTTCGCATTCAATGTAATATTTCTTCAATCATTTCATCCCGATGATTTGTCCAAAGTCGCAGAATACAAACTTATTCCAATTTTATTAAAATTAAATTGACATCATTGACACATTGAAAATAAAAATAATTTTTCTATAATTACGGGAAAAACACTTTATATGTCGACAAAAATGCTAGATCAAAAAGAACCACGCTACCGCTTTACAGAATTTTGAAAAAACTTCACAGAAACCTTTGAAGGCATCCTCAGAAGATGCTACCAAAAGAAATTGTTAGTAATTTGACAGAATGAAATAAAACTGCAGTTGTGGCAAATTATTTTACCGAAGTTTGGCCAATCTTCACAGAAACCTTCGTCGAAATACTCAGAAGACCCTACAGAAAATTTTGTTAGTAATATGATAAAATGCACTAAAAATGCATTTTGCGGTTTGCCCTTTACCGAAATTTGACCAATCTTCACAAAAAGACCTTCCTCAATAGGATAGCTAACTTTATAAAAAAACATTAAAAAATTCTGCCCAGCCATTCTCGAGTTTATCGACCCCGAACATAAGGCAACTTATTTTTATATATTAGATGTATTTGCTGAGTATCTATGAAATGGCGTGTTTGAATTTTTTTTGAAATTTTTTTTCAAAAAAACCGCTCCACAGATTTTTATAAATTTACTTTCATAAATTCAAATTTATCCAATAAATAAAATGGTGTACTTTTTTTCAGCTCAAATTAGTTTCATCTCAAGCCCCTAGACCACTGTCACACATTAGAGCAAGTTCGTGCGACCCAGTCGTGCATTTTATTTGTTGATGCGCCCGGCGGAACTGGAAAAATGTTCTTGATTTAATTAATATTAGCAGCAATACGTGCTCAAAGTGGAATTGCGTTAGCTCTCGCATCTACAAGAATTGCTGCAACACTGTTGGAAGGTGGAAGAACAGCACACTGAGCACTGAAGCTTTCGTTAAACCTGCGAATCAAAGAAAATCCTGTTTGCAGCATTTCAAAGCAATCAGTCATGGTGATATAGCAAACGGATTTCCGAAATCACTTCCCGTGATTCTGAAACCAACAGTTCTTTGGATTTGCCTGGCATGCCGCCTCATCATTTGAGTTTTAAAGTTGGATCTATCATCTTAATGGTACGAAACCTTTATGCCCCGATACTGTGCAATGGAACATAACTGATTGTGAAGAAGCTGATGAACAATGTGATAGTGGCAAGGATTTTGAAAGGACCGTTCAAAGGAGATGAATGCCAAATTCCGCGAATTTCCTTTTCTTCAACTGATTTGTCGTCAGCTATTATAATGTGGCGTGTTTCCTAGTTGGGAAACCATCCTCACTCTTCATTTACGCTCCGGAGCAGAAAACAAATTGTTGTGTATCATGCAGCCTTAAACTCAATTCAATCATTTTTCTTATATAATTTATTAATTAATTTAACAATTTTTTAAATGAACCACTTGCATTACTCAAGAGCTTTTTGATAAACAATTTTTTTTATTTTCGCATTTAACGCATAAATAAACAATAAGGACGGTTTACCCACTCGCCAACGTCCAACATAAAGTTGTCCGTGAGACAAAATTGGAAAAATGTTTGCCTAAATTCCCCTGCTAACAATATCAATGCACCACCAAATAAACGTTGGTTTCCTCGTTAATCTTTTAACTTTCGATTAAGGGCTTCCAATAATTTCTTGTGAACCATCGTGCACTCATCCCAAATTATTTAACATTGCTGTAAAACCTTTGCCATTCCACATGTTTTTGAAATTATACTTGCATGTTCAATGGCAATTTTAATGCAGAGTGAGCTCTTCGACCACCGTCTAACAAAGTTTGCGCAATCCCAGACGACGCAAGCGCTAATGCTATTTTATTTTCAGATCGAATCGTAGCTAAGATCCAAGTTCTGGTTTGAATAAATATTTCGCATTCGATGTAATATTTCTTCAGTCATTTCATCCCGATGATTTGTCCAAAATCGCAGATTACAAACTTATTCCAATTTTATTAAAATTAAATTGACACATTGAAAATAAAAATAATTTTCTATAATTACGGGAAAAATACTTTATGTGTCGACAAAAATGCTAGATCAAAAAGAACCACGCTACCGCTATACAGAATTTTGACCAAACTTCACAGAAACCTTTGCAGGCATCCTCAGAAGATGCTACCAAAAGGTTTGTTAGTATTTTGACAGAACGCAATAAAACTGCAGTTGTGGCAAATTATTTTACCGAAGTTTGGCCGGAAACCTTCGTCGACATACTCAGAAGATCCTACAAAAAATGTTGTTATTAATAAGACGAAATGCACTAAAAATGCATTTTGCGATTTGCCCTTTACCGAAATTTGACCAAATTTCACAAAAAGACCTTCCTCAATAAGATAGCTACCTTTATAAAAAAATATGGACAAATTCGGCCCAGCCATTCTCGAGTTTATCGACCCCGAACATAAGGCAACTTATTTTTATATATTAGATGATTGATTTTTTTAAGAAACAACTCATAATCGTAAGTAGGGTAGAAGGGGGTGCAATTGACAATGGGGTCGGTCAAACCAACAAAGTGTAAAAATCAATTTTGTTTCACATCTCTAATTGCAAATTTTCCACAAAATTTGACAGTTCTCAGATCGACACCAATCGAGTTGGACGAGTGTGTTTTTTACTTGCTCCATAGGGCAAGTATTGGTTTCATGCAAAAAAACGAGGTTTTAATCAAACATGGCATTACGATGATAAACCCAAAAAAGGTGGTTTTCGCCATACCGTCCGTCGGTCTGTCTGTGCATCTGTGCGTCTGTGCGGATGTGCGAATGTGCGCTTTTACACGTCATGCTACAGCCTGAACGCGTTTGACGGATTTTTTTCAAACTTGATATATAGCAGTTTGAAGAAAAACGATTGAGGAGGTTTTTTATATTTCGTTTCAGCCCGGCTCAAAGTGGTACCTACCTTTCAAGTAATGGTTTTTTCCATTTTGGATTTGCTCGAAAAAGGCTCTAACGATTTTGATTAAACTCAAAATTTAACTTACCTAAGATATTTCTAACAAAACTGCGTTTTTGTTTTTGGCTTAAATGGTCGTAACGAAAATTAGGTTTAAACGGCTTTTTTCAAATGGCCATAAGTTCGCAACGGCTTGATTGAATTGACTCAAACTTCGTTTGGCATAGTTCTTTATAGTGTTCTATAAGATGAAATTGCAATTTTTTCAGTAAAGCATTTCTAAACGATGGCTTCCAGGTGCGACCCAGTCGTGTATTTTAGTTTTGTCTGCTCAAACCAAAAAAAATAAGTTAAATATTGGTCGTTAATTTGCAGTTTTTTTTAGTGCTATGTATATTTTAGACATTAATATATTTTTTATATATACAGGGTGATTCACGAGTGTGGTGCCAATAAGCTAGAGCATGTAGGTTGGGTTGAGACAAGACAAAAATTGTATGAGAGGGGGTCTATTCCGCTCCGTTTAGCCAGGAGGGGCAATTTTCTAAAAACATTATTTAAATTTGAAAAAAAATAATTAAAAATAACGGTAACTCCCACAATGCCATGCTATTATTATTTTTTTTTTTATTTTTTTTCCAAATTTTGAGTTTGTAAATGTATATTATGAAAACAGTTCAATAGAATAACTTCATTTAAATTACAATAAAATAATAAGTCTTTGGCTTTACAAAAAGGTATAGCAAGGCATTGTAGGAGTTACCGTTATTTTTTAAATAATTTTTTTTCAAATTTAAGTCATGTTCTTAGAAAATTGCCCCTCCCGGCTAAACGGAGGAGAACACCCCCCCCCTTCCCATACAATTCTTTTTCTTGTCTCAACCCAACCTACACGCTCTAGCTTATTGGCACAACACTCGTGAAACACCCTGTATACATATAGTGTAGTATGTAGAAGTGATAAGCATTATTCGCTTAGGTACAAATAAAAAAGTTATAAATTCGTTTTTAGAAGAACAATTTGTGGGGGACATTTGCCATTTTCTTATGGATAGACTTTTCCTGACAAATCCCTTTTATGGGGTGCATTTTCCAGTGGCAAACATAACCACGCGCTGTGTGTCGTCGGCGTTGAAAATCCCTCGTCTTGTCAAACTGTGTTTTCTGTTTTATTTTTTACACCCCACAAAGTTGTGTCGTGTGTCCAAATTTTATATTATTACAAAAAAATAAATAAAAAAAAAGCAATCCAAGTCGCAATAGCAAAAAAAATAAAAAAGTGTAAATCATTACCTACAATAGCCCATTAAAATGTTAACTTAACGCGCGCGCAATATAGATCAGTGCCAGTGTTCTTAGTTAATAATAGTACATACTAAATGCAACAACGAAAACCGGCCGCTACCACCTGCGAATAATTAGTTAAAAAAAAAAATAGCCCCAACCACCAAACCCAAATCTAAAACAAAAGCACAGTAGCTAATCCAACAACAAAATCCGCTGTCAGTGCGCGCAAGAAAAATTCAGTGTCGTTGTCATCTGTGGATTAGCATCGAGTGGTTCCCTTCTTCTTCCCTTCCCCCTTCTACACACACAGCCTATCAAGGTTTTAATTGCTATATTCAAATGTGTACACACGCATTGAGGTATCAATTGAAATTTGAAATCATGATAGTAGATGAATGTATTAGTAGTTGCATGTAAGTTTCCAGGGGCGGATTAGGAACATATTGATATGAAGGCATAATTACTCATGTCAGTGTGTTTCTTATGAAGTCTTTTTGGTGATTGATGTGCAACTATTATAGAATAGTCGTTCGTTATTGGTTTTCACTATATGTTTGTTTATCGTAATGACAGGTAACTTTAGGGTCGATTACAGCAACATTCGGGGGCTTAGAAAGAATTTCTATGCCGCGTATGTTCACACTGCTACGTACAGGCCAGCTGTTTTGGCACTAAGTGAAACCCAAATAGGTGATAATTCTGATCCGTTAGAATTTAACCTACACGGGTACAGCTTAGTGCCATTATTCTTTTCCTATCGCGGATTAGCCGTTTACGTTCGAAATGACGTTGCTTACCAGCTTCTACCACAATATGGTCAGTGTTCAAAGACAGACTTCAATTTCATGTGGTTTAAATTCACCGTACAAAAGCACGTCATCCATACATGTTTTATTTATAGAAGCCCAAATCTGGACAGTAACTCGACTTTTATCGAATTCGATGCACTGTCTGACTCCATCCAAAGAATTGTTTCCCTTTATCCTCGCACTGAAATCGTTGTTACGGGCGATTTAAATGTCTACAATTCTTCGTGGCTTCGCTATTCTGGTCAGACAACACCCGAAGGAAGGTATGCTGAGTTCTTCGCTGAGTCAAACAACTTAACTCAGCTTGTCGACGAGCCAACACGAATCCCTGACATTGCAGGTCATTCCGCATACACCCTAGACTTGTTTCTTACCTCTCATCCTGATAAATACACGATAAATGTATTATCGCCCCTAGGCACGTCGGATCATTGTATCATATCAGCAATTTTCTCGTGTTCCAACAGTACAGTTAAAGAAAACATCCCTAAGAGAACCGTATGGCGATACGAGAAGGCCAACTGGGACGGTCTCAATAATTTCTTCAGGAACTTTAACTGGTCACTATGCTTCCTCGATAGTGACGTAGACTCCAGCGCTGATATGATAACAAACATTATTCTCTGCGGGATGAGAAATTTTGTTCCGAATAGGACAAAAAGTATCAAACCAAAAGAGAATTCATGGTTTGACTTGAGCTGCAAAGAGGTTATCAAATAGAGAGAAGTAAGCTTCCGATGTTATAAAGCCAACCCTTCTGAGGAAAACCGGAAAAAGTTCAAACAAGCTAGAAAGACCTGTAATTCTCACATTCAAAGAACCAAATTTTTGCATGAACGAAAAATAAGGCAAAAAATACTACAATGTCCCAGCGGTAGTAAAAATTTTTGGTCATTCGTAAAAAATGTACGTAACTCTACTACATCTTCGGTTCCGACGCTCGTCGATAATAACACTCCTGTCGTAAGCTCCCAAGCTAAAGCAGACTTATTTGCAGCAAAGTTTGCTGCTAATTCAAAGCTACCCCAGTGACTCCTCCTGTACTTGAGAACGTTAATGGTTTTATGGGACAAATCTTTTTTCGCACTCGTACAGTTGCAAGAGTACTAAAAGATCTCAACATACACAAATCCGCTGGCCCGGATAGTATTTCTCCCATAGTTCTGAAGAGGTGTGCTTCCACGCTGGCAAAACCACTGCGTAAGCTTTTCCATCTTTCCTATTCTACAGGTCTCTTTCCGAGTGGATGGAAAACAGCATTTGTCCAGCCCATCCCAAAAAAAGGCGTATCTTCATCCCCCTCAAATTACCGACCAATTGCACTGACTTCCCTTCTTTCCAAGGTCATGGAAACTCTGATAAACTTTCAGATCAAGAAATATCTTGAGAAACGGAAACTTCGTAATGACCGGCAGTACGGTTTTCGTAGCAATAGGTCCACTGGTGATATGATGGTATATCTCACCGAACAGTGGAACCAATCTTTACATCGTTTTGGAGAAAGTAAGATTATTGCACTTGATATTTCAAAGGCATTTGATAGAGTTTGGCATGAAGCTCTTTTATCGAAAATGCGTGCATTTGGCATCGATGAACTCCTCCTTCGATGGATTAGAAATTACCTTTCGGACCGTTCAATTCGCGTTGTTTTGGACGGTTTTCAGTCTGCTACCCACAAAATAAATGCTGGTGTGCCCCAAGGCTCCGTTCTGTCTCCGACTCTTTTTTTAATCTTTATTAATGATCTCTTGTCTAATACTTCTAATCCATTAAATTGTTTTGCTGACGACAGTACTCTCAGCTTTTCATACTCGTTTCCAGATTCACATCCATGTCCTTCGGATGTGGAACTGCAACGAAATCGTATGATAAGCTCAAACCTTGACAGCATTGTCCAATGGGGAATTATCAACCGCGTGGAATTTAATGCTTCAAAAACTCAATGCTGTCTTCTGTCGTTAAAGTATAACCTACCCTCTATGCCACTGTCGATGTGTGGCACTTGCATCGAGGAAACCGATCAGCTTTGCGTTATAGGTATGTGCATCACAAATCATCTTCTGTGGAACGATCACATATTTGACGTCGCCAAAAATGCCGCAAATTGCCTAGGTTTCCTAAATCAATGTAAGAAATATTTTTCACCTTCTGATCTGGCTATAATCTACAACGCATTTATTCGCCCGAAGCTAGAATACAATTCTCATATCTGGGCAGGTGCTCCTGTCACTCACTTGCGCCTCCTGGATAGGATTCAAAAAAGAGCCTTAAAATTGATAGGTGAAAGAACCATTACCGAAACATTTGTTTCACTCGAACATCGCCGTAATGTTTCTTGCCTCACCTTGTTTTATCGCTACTTCTATAAACAGTGCTCCAGTGAAATAGCCAGTTGCGTTCCTCCCTTGAAACAATTCCCCCGTAACACCCGCACCGCAACTAATGCCCATCAATTTACCCTCGAGCCTAACTTCGGACGTACTGTTAAGTATAGAGACTCTTTTTTTTAGCTGCACTACAAGAATGTTGAATGCTTTACCCGGGTCGATTTTTCCCTCCCATTGCGATATACAGACATTCAAAACCAATGTGCACCGGCACCTCCTTTTATATCCTATCCACATTTCCTAAACGCTCGCACTGTGTTAACTCATATTAAGGGTATTAAGAACCCCTTGTGTGCGGGCTTAATATAAAAAAAAAAAAACATAACCGATCTGTTGCTTTTACCAGTGGTAAATTTACCACATGGGTTGCTCTTACCAGTGAGAAATTCACCCCATGGGTTACAGTTACCAATTGCAAAGCCACCTTGAGGGTGCCTTATTCTATCTATCCTATTCTTACTATTCTTCAGTTTGTGAATATCTACTTAGTAATTAATAAACCTGTTTTGTTCCATTTTCTTAATGGCAAGTGTTTTTATTTGTTTTAGACCTGGGTACCTGGTAAACCCTCCCCAACCCCCTTGGTAAAACCTTACCGGGAGGTTGTAGTTAATCATTAAAAACAGAAATAATTAAGATATTAAGATGAAATATACTTTAAAGTGAAGATAACAACTTCAAGCTACATAATTAGATATCAAGAAAATATAAACCAACGGAAAAGCCGTGTAAGGTCAATTTTCCTTAACCCTAGCAAATGCACCCCCTTCTACCCTACATTGGAAACGTTTTTTTTTTCTTATTATTACTGGATAATTACTGGTGACTATATAAAAAATAATGTGACTAAAGTTGGCCCCGCCATTTTTTATTTTTTATATAAAATTTATTGTGCTGCTTTGTGCTAGACTTGTGCTACTATGTGCCGTAAATATGAAAGTTGTATCTTTAAAGCTCTAGCTTTTATAGCCAAAAAACGATTTTATGACTAAAGTTAGCCCCGAAATTTTTTTTTTTTTTTTTTTAAGATTTGTTGTGCTGCGTTGTGCTAGACTTGTGCTGTCATGTACCATTAAGATAAAGTCATATCTTCAAAGTTTATGTTTTTATAACTCATGAAATGATATTTGAAAAGAAAGCTGGCCCGCCACCGGCTGTGCCTACCTATCTTTCTATATATATTATATGGTTATATACTCGTATGTAACTATATATAAAATAGCCTTAATATAGTTTATATGAAAGTCTGTAAATTTTTTTAACGGATTCATTAAACGTACCAATATGTACTGGTATGTATTCCTTAATTTTGTGGACCACGTAGTAGGTGCAAGAATATGACATGTCTATTGTTCTGAAATTAATTTTCTCAACAATTAAGGTATGCCAGGAGTTTGTTTTACCCCCACCAAATATAAGTCAAGTACCTGCTTTTAATAATAATAATAATAACTTTAACTATATAGCTACCTGTCAGACCCAAGGTCTTTTAAATGCAAACTGCACGGTATTAGTTAGAAGGAATAGAAAGATAGGAAAGAATTTTTGTTGGTACGATGGATTTTGAGAATAAGATGATATTTATCTCAAGAAAATCTCACGGGTGGCGTCCAGTTGAAACTGGGGGAATAAATAAAAATTGCTGCCCAGGCTGGGGCTCGAACCCACAACTCTTAGGTTAGCAACCAAGCACTACATCCACTGTACCATTGCCACCCGCTTTTAGTAAAAACAAGAATGAATATCTACTCATTCATATTTTTTTTCCTGAACTACCCTAAAAAATCATTTTCTAACCAACACCCAACCAAAAAAGGAAAAATATTTCACAATTAAAATACAAATGCAATCGCATATACACTGTAGATACATTGTACAATGTACCGACATAGTACAGTAGTCCCTCGATAATGTGAATCACTGATAATGTGATTTTCTCCAAAATGTGAATCGCCAAAACTTTCCATTGACATCTCTGTAATGTGAACTCCCGAAATTTTTGAACTCTAAAATGTGAATTTTTTTTGTAAGTTCTTGTAAATACATACTTCTCTTTTTTCTCTTGATAGTTTTGCGTGCCTTATTAGTTAAGGGACTAACTGTCATTTGCCTAGACACATTTTGAACTTTTGAATGCAGCTAGCTGAGGTATACTCTCAGCCTACTGCCAGTTGTGAAGGTTTATTTTATTTTCTTATGCCTTTCTTATGATATTTTATGATCGAGTTCGTAGTTATATTTTTCAGTGAGTTGCGTCGCGCGATTAAAGTTCGTATGAAAGGATTTTTGTTAAAAAAAAACTTTATTTAAAATTTCACAACTTAAATTAATTTACAATATATTTTATGGATGAACTTAGCTCGCGATCTCAGACTTTTAGACTGACTTTTCATTTGTATCTATTCTATGTTGAAGCATTATGCCTATGCATAATAATGCTGGGTCATCAAGTTAACGTTTTCTTGGAACCCTTAACGAGTCCAATCGATTGGCAATCCAATGTGAGTGTTGGATTTCGTCATGTTCGTAGACGCTGACGTGCCATTATTGTTGGTTGCAACGGTGGGAACATCCGTTGTGGTTTGGTTCCCTGACCTTGATATAACCTCTCCCTCCTTAGGATGAAAACTCTCCTGAGTTATATAGAATGTACGTCTGAGCTTTTTTGATTTTATATAAACGTAAATTATTAAATTAATAATTAACAGTAGAATTATAATTCCAATACATATATTAAACATTACATGATTTTTATGATTAAACTTTAATTCGTTAATATTTTCAATATTTTCTATTTGTTTTATTACAATATCATTGAAGCTGAGTTGTTCTTGAGTTGTATTTAAATTTATTTCGTAAGGTATAATAAATCTTTCTTCAAATATATTTTTTCTGTTCACAAAGGTTTCATTTTGGATTTTTAACTCACAGCTATTAAAATTTAATAAAAAGTTTCCATTTAAATGTGTGGTTCTTTCATCACAAGTACTTGATAAATTTATATTCTTAACATTCTTTAACAATAACAAACCATTTTCAATTTCATGAATTTTCATTTGGGAATTCTTTGTTTTCATACAAACGCTATTATATAAACATAAATTGGATTTCCTTAAATTTTTGAAGTCTATATTTAATTCATATTTATATACAGTTTCATTTATTTTTACAATTTCTTCATCATCTATTATTAACTCTTCAGAATTCATATTTGTTAAAGAGGTAACTAAATATTTTCTTGTCTCTATAAGTTCACTCGGTATTTTAACTACAAAAACAATTTTTTCATTTTCATATAGGGCTGTTCCAATTTTTATATTTTTTAATTTTTCAAAACTTACGTCATATTTTATTATTTCTTCTTTACTTAAAATATTGTTTCCCATTATTCCTGTTCTACTTGAAGCAATGTTATTTTGAATGTGTTCGACATTGTCTTTTATAATTCCGATTTTTAACAATGATTCTAGGTACAAAAATTTATTATTTATTCTAACAATATCTTTTTTACTATTAACGAGTTGATAGGATATTTTAGTTCTATCTTTTTCAATTGTTTCTTTTAAAGTCAAAAAGGTTTGATTAAAGCTATTATTAATAAATACTTGTTTATTATTTTGAGTTATTATATTATGGTTATTTTCGTCGATGATTTTCAAGTGTTCTTCAATGTTTTGTCTATCATCTTCATCCATTGTTCCATATAACCATTTCATACCTGTACCTACTATGTTAATAAGCCCTCTTTTTTGCCTGTGTGGAATAATAGTATGTATTTTATATTTAAGTGAATCTAACTCATGAAATAAAATGTCTCTTCCTTCTTTTTCGATTTGTAATTTTGAAATATTTTCTTCTAGGCATGCAATTATCTTCAAAATTTCTGCTGGGTTAATAATATGTAGTATAATATCATAAGTTCTTACTATTTCAACGTTTCCAAGTTTTATTTCTATGAATCCACTGTTTGTATCTATTTTTTCTATCGTCAATGTTGTATTAGCTGTTCTGAGTAGAAGGACTAACACTATCCATATCCATTTGATCTGAAAATTTATTTGGTCTTTTTATAATTGTAGGATGGATGTTCTTTAATTTAAGTTTTCTATATCTAGGTTCCTGTTTGTGTCTAAGAGCCTTGTAATTTTTCACTAATCCTTCTTCTCTTTCTTCATTGTATTCTTCCCTATCTTTGTTAAGCTTGCTAATAACCCTATCTTTCATATTTTGCATATTTTCCAGGACCTTTTCTTTATCTACTCTACCTTCTAAAACATCTATTGGTTTAAATTTAATTGAGGAATGCACTGATTTATTGTACCACTCTACACACTGATATATTCTTTCTTTCGTTGTTAGCTTGGATTTTTCTGTAGTGAGTACTCTCATTTTTTCGCTTATGGTGTTATGAAATCTCTCAATGTCGGAATTGCCGGTATGGCTATTTGGCTTCGTAAAGTGTACTTCTATATCTTCCTGTCTTAAGAAATCTTTTACATTTGTGTTTTGAAATTCATTATCTAAAACTATTTTATTAGGTTTGCCTTTAATGGAAAAGTATAGTCGTAATTTCTCTTTAATCGTGATACTGTTTCTATCTTCTAAATCAAATATTATGCCATGCTTAGAGAACTTGTCTATAAAGGTTAAGAAGTTATTTTTGGTGTTAATGTAAATATCTGCATGTACTATCTGATTGTTATCTGTTGGAGTTTCTGTGTAGTGAAGCTTCGGTTTTATTGGTTTTCTATCATACTTAGCCTGATTACATGTATCGCAGTTATTTATGTATTTTTGAATCAACTCTTTTAAATTTTTGAAGTATATGAGTTTTCTTAGACCTGCATAATTTTCGTTTATGCCAGCATGACCTGTTTCATTTTTATGATATTTCGCTATCTGTTTATAGGTATCATCTTCATTTTTCATATTTTGTGCGTGATACATACATTTATAAAACTTTATTTGTTTTGTGGGGTCAAATAATTCAATGAGCTTTAATTGTACTAAGTTGTACTCGTGTTCTGTTAAATCTGAGAAGATGCCTATTCTACCTTTTCTTTTTATAAACCTTCTAAATATATCTATAAGTCTTTCTTCTTGAATATCTTCGGAGTTAATATATATAATTCTTTTATTATTAACTATTTCAATTTCTTTGCTTTTATTGTTTGTAAGCATAATTTGTGTATAGAATCTGTTAACTACTGTATCTAATATGGGGAAATGATCATTTTGATCCTCTTGTTGTGAATGGATCGTATTTTCTACACTCATATTATCAATTTCAAAATTTAAATGGGGTGCTTTCTCTCCCTCCTCAGTTGTGAACGTCTCGATCACATTTATTTCGCCAGTTTCGCAATTAATTCTACTCAAAAAATCTGCAGCTTTGTTTTCTTTTCCTTTTATGTAATCAATATTAATATTATATTCTCCTAGCTGTAACAACCATCTCTGAAGTCGTTGATTTATATCTTTACCCTTATGTTTTGTTTGCAGCCATTTAAGTGGTTGGTGGTCTGTTAGCAGATCAAAGGGTCTACCATAAATATATGGCCTAAAATAGTTTACAGACCAAACTATTGCAAGAAGTTCTTTTTTAGTCACGGAATAATTCCGTTCATGATCGTTTAAAGTGCGGCTTGCATAACAAACTGGGTGACCGTCCTGTGTAAGTACGGACCCAATAGCGAAATCACTCGCATCGGTCGTAAGTTGGAATTTTTTGTTGAAGTCTGGATACTTCAAAACCGGTGAATCTGTGAGGATAATTTTGAGTTTTTCAAAAGCACTTATATAGTTTGGATCATTTAAGTTGATCTTTGAATTTTTCTTTAAATATCTGGTCATTGGTTGCGCAATTTTTGCGTAATCTTTAATAAATTTTCTAAAATAACCAGTTATGCCTAAAAACGATTTTATTTGTTTCGTACTTTCTGGTAACAGAAGTTTTTGTATGCTTTCTATTTTGTTTTGATTTGGTTTAACTCCTTCCGTCGTTAAGACGTGTCCCAGATATTCTGTTTCTTTCGCAAAGAATTTGCACTTGTCTATTTGAATTTTAAGGTTGTGCTGCCTTAATTTATCTAGAACTTTTTGAACACTTATAATGTGTTCTTTCAGAGATGAACTAAATATGAGAATATCGTCAAGGTAGACGACGCATATTTGATTTATGCATTCTCTTAAAACTGAGTTTATCAATCTCTGAAAAGTCGCAGGGGCATTTTTAAGTCCAAAAGGCATTCTTGTGAACTCATAGTGCCCAAGAGGAGTCGAAAAGGCTGTTTTCTTTCTATCCTCTTCCCTAACTAGGACTTGGTGAAAGCCTTTAGCTAGGTCTAAAGTTGTAAAGTATTGGGATCTTCCTAGCTTATCTTATATAGTTTCTATATTAGGAATAGGAAATTTATCGTCAATAGTGGCCTCGTTCAACTTTCTATAGTCGACCACTACTCTCCATTTCTTTTGCCCGGAATTGTCTAGCTTTTTGGGCACAACCCACAAAGGACTATTGTAAGGAGAATTGCTCTCTTGTATTATACCTTGCATGAGCATCTCTTTAATTTATTTATTGATCTCCTGTTCGTGGATTTGGGGATATCTGTAAATTTTCGCATAAATAGGCCTATCTGTTGTAGTAACAATTTCATGTTGGATATCATGGGTACTGCTTAAATGCTGTCCTTCATGAAAGAATAAATCCCTATTTTTTTTGAGAAGAGTCTTTAAAGTTTCTTTTTCCTCATTATTAAGATGGTTACCAAGGAGACAATTCGGAACGTCTTGGTCTTCTTTGATTCCCTCTAAAACATATATTTCGTCATAATTATGTGGGCATGAATTTATGAATTTAATTTTATTCCCGTTTATTTCAATGAACTCTTTTTCTAAATTAATTTTTGCTTGTAACGGTTTAAGTAAATTTTGACCAATTAAACCGTCGAAATGTTTATCTTTAAAGGATGTAAGCTTCCAACACATGTGAGCTTTTTCGCTAAATTCTTTTGGAAGCTCTGTAATTATTTCAGAATCTATTTTTGTGTTCCCGTTCAGGGTGTTAAACGTAATTTTTTCTTTTAAAGGAATTCGTTTATAATTTTGTAATTTTGACTTATCAAGCAATGTAGTCGTAGAACCTGTATCTATCAAGCATTTAATTTTTGTATCTCCTATGGTCAACTCTATTATCGGTAAATCCGATTTGGAGGCTGTGATTGAAAATTTACTTCCTCTACTTTTTGTTGCAGATGTTCACATTCCATTGGCGTATGATTATTATGCCCTAAAGTCCTTTGATTTAAATTATTATTATTTCTAAACTGCCCTGAATAATAATTGTTTCTGTTCTGTCTATATTGACCTGAATTGTTATAATATCTTTGCTGTCCTAAATTGTTATTCTTGAATTGGCCTGAATTATTTTTATATTGACCTGAAAAATTATTTCTATATCTAACTTGATCGTTTCTTGTATTGTATTGTGGACGATTAAAATTATTATTGGTGGCAATGTTTTTGTGAGTTGGGATCTGTTTACTAGCTTTCTGCCTATTAATTTGGATCATCCCTGTTTCCTCAAGGGTGTAGTAGGCATCTCTTAAATTATCTACCTGCCTACTTATTACTATACTAGCAAGATTTACGTCAAGGCCATTAATGAAAGTTTTTAGAATCATTGTTTCATTCGCTGAAGGCGAAAACTCGAAAGGTTTTTCAACATCGAACTCATATTTTGTGTTAAGTTTATCTAATATTTCTTTTAATTTGTTAAAATACTCACTAACATCATTATTATTTCTGGTGCTGATGGTGGTGCAAGTTATAGTATGTTTCTTGGACTCCGAAATTCCTGATGAGTTCAGCTTTAATTGTATCCCACGTTGTGTAATTTCCCAATGTCCTGATCGCCTGAAGTGCTGGTCCTTGTATTTTATTGATTATGTTTCGTTGTAAAACGTATTGTTCCAACGGTGTTCCATTGAAAAAAGGTAGAAAGATCTCTACTTCTCTTATGAAGGATGTCAGCGCATATTCTGATGTACCCCAATATTCTCGTATTTTAGAGGACTCTTTCATTAACTCAGTCAGAGTAATTGTTATAGGAACCTGAGGAGGAGCTTGTTGTTGTTGCTGTTGTTGTTGTTGTTGTTGTTGTTGTTGCTGCTGTTGTTGTTGCTGCTGCTGTTGAGCTAGAGCCTGAGCTTGAGCTAGCGCTTGTTCTACTGCATCCATTTTTTTTATATATTTTTTTTTTGTGGTGAATTTAAAACGGATAAACAATTTTAATTTTATTTCGCAGACTTGAGTCTTTTTATTTTCACTTTTCACTAAGAATGTTCTTTTCCTTTCTTTTATGATACTATATTCAAGTGATTACGGATTTCACAATTTGATTCCGGCGACACAAAATTAATTTAAGTTTAGTTTTGTATGTCACTATGCACTTTTTAATATTTATGTATCTATGTGTATTGCAATTCTAATCTTCGGATTAAAATCCTACCGACTGCGCCATTAAAGTTCGTATGAAAGGATTTTTGTTAAAAAAAAACTTTATTTAAAATTTCACAACTTAAATTAATTTACAATATATTTTATGGATGAACTTAGCTCGCGATCTCAGACTTTTAGACTGACTTTTCATTTGTATCTATTCTATGTTGAAGCATTATGCCTATGCATAATAATGCTGGGTCATCAAGTTAACGTTTTCTTGGAACCCTTAACGAGTCCAATCGATTGGCAATCCAATGTGAGTGTTGGATTTCGTCATGTTCGTAGACGCTGACGTGCCATTATTGTTGGTTGCAACGGTGGGAACATCCGTTGTGGTTTGGTTCCCTGACCTTGATATAACCCGCGCGGTCTAATTGTTTTTTTTTTTTGTTCTGTTTAATTTCAATTTCGTGTGATAAAATAAGTTTAAATGATAATGGCACCTAAACAAAAACAGCATCGATTCTTAATTCTTATCGATAAAAGATAAATGTACAATTTTAAGCGAACTGGATGCTGGACATTCAGGAATTGCATTATCAGAAAAATATGGTGTTTCATGGTCAACAATTACTGGAATAAAATTGAATTCGAAGAAGCTGTTGGAACATATTCAAAAAACTGAATCTGGACCAGGAAAGAGGAAGACGCTTAGAAAATCCGAAATGCCTAAAATGGAAAATGCATTGTTCGAGTGGCTTAAAAAGCAAAGAGAGAACCACGTTCCAGTTTCAACAGATCTACTTTGCCGAAAAGCAAACGACTTCAATCTGCAATTCAAAGAAGCTCAAAATTTTAGAGCCAGTCAAGGTTGGGTATACAAATTTCAACAAAGACATGGTGTAAGAACATTGAAAATATGCGGCGAAAAGTTGTCATCTAATAAAAGTGCAGTTGATCCGTTTTTGGAAAAATTACATGAAACGATCCAAGAAATGTCTCTTACACCACAACAAATCTATAATGCTGATGAAACCGGCCTATATTGGAAGCTTCTTCCTAGTAAAACACTCGTTTTGTCTACTGAACGTACAGCACCAGGAAGGAAAACTAGCAAGGAAAGGATAACGTTTTTGGCCTGCACAAATGCAACTGGAACGCATAAGCTCACTCTATTAGTAATCGGAAAGTCTAAATGCCCTAGAACTTTTTCGGGTTTTAAGGTCCCATTGATTTATAGATCCAGCAGAAACGCTTGGATGACTAGTGAAATCTTTCGAAATTGGTTTGATGAAAATTTTACCAAAGAGGTAAACACTCTATTTCAACTTTTGTCTGAACTAAATCACACCATTACCTATCTTTAGCTTACGACTTTTTTTTACGCTTTTCCAGGTTAAAAGATACCTAAGAGAAAATAATTTGCCAAACAAAGCATTGTTGCTTCTTGACAATGCAACGTGTCACTGCAATAAAAAAAGTTAACTAGCTCTGATGGGAACATAACAGTTTTATTCTTTCCTCCAAACGTCACTGCTTTGATCCAACCCATGGACCAAAATATCATTAATTTAGTCAAGGCATACTACAAAAAAAGATTGCTGGCTGAAATTATTGCGTCGGAAAGTGAAGATATTGCTGCTGGGATAAAAAAATTAACCTTGAGACATGCTGTAATGAACTTAAAATTATCTTGGGAGCAGCTCCCAGCTTCCTTCATTTCAAAGTGCTTTAAATGTATACTGCCAAAAGAAGACAACTGGGACAATGAAGATTTAATTCCGCTTCTACAATTGAGAGAGATACTGCCCGAAACTCAGCTTCAAATACAGTTTCAAGAAATAAATGGTCTTCTCAGAATTATAGATAGAGAACAACACACTTCAATACAAGAGGTTAGAGACTGGGTCATCGTTGACGGCACTGAACCTGAACCGGTTGAGGGAATTTCGGAAAATGAAAGCGACGAAGACACTCCAGCTGCTCCTAAAGTTACGAGCTCCCAGGCAATAAAATGCACAAACACACTTCTGGAGTATTCAGATCAAAATAAATTGGACGCAGAAACGGTGTCCAATTTACTCAAGTTAAGGGCAGTATTAATCGAAAGATCAAGTGCAGCTATACTCCAGTCCAAAATATCGAATTATTTTTCCATGAATTGATATTGTGCCCATACAAATGTTTTCTGTTTGTTTTTGAAATGAATTGTTTGTGTTATTAGTACATGCGATGGATGTATTTCTTTTATTTTATTTTTTGAACCTAATAAATTTAAATTAATTAATTAATTAATTGTTGAAACTGTGCTTTTAATTCATTTATGTTGTTATAAATGGATACGAAAGTTGTTTTAAAACGTTAATAAGAACTGAAGAAAATGTGCCAGTAATGTGAACACCTCTAAAATCCGAAAACGCCTTGTTTTAATTAGTTCACATTATCGCGGGACTACTGTATATCTTATCTACCTACAGAATGTCTAATAGTTCATCAGAGGATAAAGCAATTTTTTTTCTCCTATCTAGGTAATAGGTATGTATGTATGTACTTAAATCTTTAAAATTGCATAATTATCTTAACATCAATTTTCCCCTTCGATTTGAAAAGGATCGGATTTGGGTATAAGGAAATATGGCAGACAAGAAAAATAACAAACCAATCAGAACATTTGTTGCCATATCATCATCAAACAACCACGTTTCTTAGTTAGTTGAAGTTGTTGTTGGTTAAATGTATAAATTTCCAAATGGTAAGATCCACAGATTGCTAGTGTGAACAACTATAAAAAAAAACTCAGCTTTATGTAAGTTGTATAAAAATAAACCAATCAGAACATTTGTTATCATTATCATTTAACTTGTAGGTAGTTTCGTGGTTACCAACTTGGTTTTTTTTTAAATCTTAGGAATAACAAATAAAGTCAATTCCAATAAATTTAGAGAAGGATATCTTTTTTTGCATTATATTCTATTTTTCTGTTTTGCAAATGGAACAATAATCATTGTTGCTAAACTGTTAAGGTAGGTACACAGGCTAAGCTACAAGCTTGTTGAAATTGCATGATCTGCAGAAATAAAAAAATCTTTTCAAAAAATAAATGAATTTGCTCTATCTTTAATCTTTGCTGTATTTGTGCAATTCTGTTGTTTTGTTTTGCATGTGTAATGGTCATGAGTGGAAATAGTTCAAAAGTAGCTCTCTATTTCTCGTTCACTACTATGACGGCGGTGTTTTGCAACGAAACTGGTACCGCGGACCAAGAAGGGTTGCTACGATGGTCAAAGATGAATAATATCAAGCCGCCGCTCGCGGATACCGTTGATTGTGACGTAGAATCGATTATTCTAATGGTCACCCCCTATTTTGTTGTTGCACTTTGCGCTCTGATGGTGGTTTTGCATCGGAATTATGGCTGGTCCGCAAAAAGGGACAGAAGGGATTACGAATATCCTGGCGCCGCACCGCTTTCGGATACCGCTTTATTTTTTTGCTATTACGATGCATAGATGTTGTCCTTGTTGTTGTTGTTTACGTGTTTGTCATGATCTTGTTGATGTTATAAAGATTCTTCTGTGTCATGCTTCATTCGCTTGCGAAACTTTGAAGAGAAAGGTCATAGTAATTGAAATAAGAAAATAAAAGTTCGTTATGAGAAATTGTGTAATCTGTGTTAATCAAGATAAAAGATATTCTTCTAGCAAGTATTGGAATAATATTAACATTAAGTATAATAATTTTAGAGGAAGGTGTTTAGTTATGAAATAAGTAGTATTTTTTTTTTTGTGAGAAGATAGTGCTGTTATTTGTTTTTTTTTTTTTTTTTTTTAATGTGCATCACAAATATATGTCTCAAGCTCTTACTCAAAGAAAAGAAATCGACATTGCTTATTTTCTTTGTTCTTGTTTTTTCTCTTACTTTTATATTAGTCGAAAATACTTCTGAAAGCCAAGAAACATGATGCGATCAGGAAATTATTACAGGAGACTATAATTTAGATTCCAAGGGTATACATATACAGGGTGTTTTCTAATTCATAGCAGGAAAAATAAAAAAAATTGTTTTGTAAACATCTTGCGCCTCCTTCATGCTTAAAGAAAAAGAGAATTATAGCACTCTGCATTAATCGGCAACTCTTCGCATTTATTGGAACCTTATCATATAAAATTGTTGTGTATGCTAATCGTTCAGTTAAAAAATTATTTGCGCAAAAAAAACTAACCAGGCCCACCACAATCCGAACACCCCCCAACTACTCCTCAACTCCCCGCCCCCACCGGAAAATAACACCCCACTTTTTTGATAATTTTTTCCTCAACCCCTCCCACACACAACAACAAATCTTATATTATCAAATCTATTAAAGCTAGAGCTTTGGAGATAAAAAGTTTATATTTACGGCACAAAGCAGCACAAGCTTAGCACAACGCAGCACAACAAATCTTAAAAAAAAAATAAAAAGTGGCGGGGCTAACTTTAGTCATAAAATCGGTTTTTGGTTATAAAAACTAGAGCTTTCAAGATAAATTTTCTATTTTAACGGCACATGATAGCACAAGAGGAGCACAACTCAGCACAAGTAAAAAAAAAATGGCTGTGGTTTTTTTCTTGTTTTTCTACAAAAATTTTTTGGTTATAAAACGGAGAGCTTTGAAAATAAAAAAATAATCTTTACGGCACATGGCAGCACAAACGGAGCACAACACAGCACAAAAATCTTAAAAAAAAGAAAAAAAATGGCGGGGCTAACTTTAGTGTAAAAATCGTTTTTTGGCTATTGAAGCTAGAGCTTTGGAGATAAAAAGTTTATATTTACGGCACATAGCAGCACAAGCTTAGCACAACGCAGGACTATAAATCTTTAAAAAAAAAATAAAAAATGGGGGGCTAACTTTAGTCATAAAATCGTTTTTTGGCTATAAAAGCTAGAGCTTTAAAGATACAACTTTTATATTAACGGCACATAGTAGCACAAGTCTAGCAAAAAGCAGCACAATAAATTTTATATAAAAAATTAAAAATGGCGGGGCCAACTTTAGTCACATTAAGAACTTGATAAAAAATACCCAAGTGGAGGGCAAAATTACCTTAGCAAACTGACTTAAATTACCATAGCTATAAGGTAAACATTTGGTATACTACCTTAGATACTCAGGCAGTTTAACACCTTGCTAAGGTAAAGCAACGCTAGTGTAGGATATACACTAAGGCAACTTACACTGTTATAAGGTAAATGGATTAATTAAAATCATCCTAGTTTAAGGTAAAATTACCTTAGAAAATCAGACACAAAATATGATAGATCTAAGGCAATTTTACACATTTCGACGTTGTTTGGACTTACGTATGGAAAATAAGTCAATTTACCTTAAAACTAAGTAGGCTCAAACGGGCGCTAGAGCATAGGTAAGTTAACACGCGATTTAGGTTAATTTTATACCGATTTTTTTTCTTTGGGTGTGTAGCGGCAAAACTACCGAACGCAACTCTGTGTTCTATTCGGGACCTTGAACAAGATTAAAATTCTATGTTTTTAAAAGCATTGTTCTTGGGCCTTTCTTTAGTCATAAGAAAGCATAAAGCTTACCCTGCTATGTATATTTTAACGATCATTGACTTATTTGAGTGAAAGTTTTCGCATTTTAAATTCCAATATCGAATCCTATAACCAATTCTTCAAAGTTCATATTCCAACTCATCTACCTAAGTACTAATAAACACTACTCACATACAATCTTAACCCCGCCTTTTACGATCTTAGTTGACATGAACTGTCAATTTAACAATTAACACTCAATTGTCTTTCAGTTTATTGTCTTGTTTTCATTGTCATGGTCGTCGTCTGCGTCGTCGTTTTATTAAATTTATTTTTTTGTTTTGTTTAAATAAATCAAAAAAATCAATTCAATAATATGTATAATGTCTAAAAACATAAATTTGTTTATTTCTTTCAGATATTTTCAAAGACTTTCTGGCAAGTGGCTTGTCCACCACTTTGCCTTTAAACTCCCGATCCTAAGATTTGTGAGAGTTCTTTGAAAGGTAAGATTTCATATTGCAACCAAAAAATCTGTACTTTTCTGAAAACATAAATTTGTTTTTTCTTTCAGATATTTTCAAAACCTTTCTGGCAAGTGGCTTGTCCACCACTTTGCCCTCAAACTCCCGATCCTAAGATTTGTGAGAGTTCTTTGAAGGGTAAGATTTCATATTGCAACCAAATAATCTGTACATTTCTAAAAACATAAATTTGTTTTTTTCTTTCAGATATTTTCAAAGACTTTCTGGCAAGTGGCTTGTCCACCACTTTGCCCATAAACTTGTGATCCTAAGATTTGTGAGAGTTCCTTGAAAGGGAAGATTTCATATTGCAAACAAATAATCTGTACTTTTCTAAAAACATAATTTTGTTTTTTTCTGGCAAGTGGTTTGTCCACCACTTTGCCCTCAAACTCCCGATCCTAAGATTTGTGAAAGTTCTTTGAAAGGTAAGATTTCATATTGCAACCAAATAATCTGTGCTTTTCTAAAAACATAAATTTGTTTTTTTCTTTCAGATATTTTCAAAGACTTTTTGGCAAGTGGCTTGTCCACCACTTTGTACTTCAAACTCCCGATCCTGAGATTTGTGAGAGTTCTTTGAAAGGTAAGATTTCATATTGCAACCAAATAATCTGTACATTTCTAAAAACATAAATTTGTTTTTTTTCTTTCAGATATTTTCAAAGACTTTCTGGCAAGTGGTTTGTCCACCACTTTGCCCTCAAACTCCCGATCCTAAGATTTGTGAAAGTTCTTTGAAAGGTAAGATTTCATATTGCAACCAAATAATCTGTGCGTTTCTAAAAACATAAATTTGTTTCTTTTTTTCACATATTTTCAAAGACTTTCTGGCAAGTGGCTTGTCCACCACTTTGCCCTCAAACTCCCGATCCTGAGATTTGTGAGATTTCTTTGAAAGGTAAGATTTCATATTGCAACCAAATAATCTGTGCGTTTCTAAAAACATAAATTTGTTTCTTTTTTTCACATATTTTCAAAGACTTTCTGGCAAGTGGCTTGTCCACCACTTTGCCCTCAAACTCCCGATCCTGAGATTTGTGAGATTTCTTTGAAAGGTAAGATTTCATATTGCAAACAAATAATTTGTACATTTCTAAAAACATAAATTTGTTTTTTTTCTTTCAGATATTTTCAAAGACTTTCTGGCAAGTGGCTTGTCCACCACTTTGCCCTTAAACTCCCGATCCTAAGATTTATGAGAGTTCTTTGAAAGGTAAGATTTCATATTGCAACCAAAAAATCTGTACTTTTCTAAAAACATAAATTTGTTTTTTTTTCTTTCAGATATTTTCAAAGATTTTCTGGCAAGTGGCTTGTCCACCACTTTGCCCTCAAACTCCCGATCCTAAGATTTGTGAGAGTTCTTTGAAAGGTAAGATTTCATATTGCAACCAAATAATCTGTACATTTCTAAAAACATAAATTTGTTTTTTTTCTTTCAGATATTTTCAAAGACTTTCTGGCAAGCGGCTTGTCCACCACTTTGCCCTTAAACTCCCGATCCTAAGATTTGTGAGAGTTCTTTGAAGGGTAAGATTTCATATTGCAACCAAATAATCTGTACATTTATAAAAACATAAATTTGTTTTTCTCTTTCAGATATTTTCAAGGACTTTCTGGCAAGTGGTTTGTCCACCACTTTGCCCTCAAACTCCCGATCCTAAGATTTGTGAAAGTTCTTTGAAAGGTAAGATTTCATATTGCAACCAAATAATCTGTACATTTCGAAAACCATAAATTTGTTTTTTTCTTTCAGATATTTTCAAAGATTTTCTGGCAAGTGGCTTGTCCACCACTTTGCCTTAAACTCCCGATCCTAAGATTTGTGAGAGTTCTTTGAAAGGTAAGATTTCATATTGCAACCAAATAATCTGTACATTTCTAAAAACATAAATTTGTTTTTTTCTTTCAGATATTTTCAAAGACTTTCTGGCAAGTGGCTTGTCCACCACTTTGCCCTCAAACTCCTGATCCTAAGATTTGTGAAAGTTCTTTGAAAGGTAAGATTTCATATTGCAACCAAATAATCTGTACATTTCTAAAAACATAAATTTATTTTTTTTCTTTCAGATATTTTCAAAGACTTTCTGGCAAGTGGCTTGTCCACCACTTTGCCCTTAAACTCCCGATACTTAGATTTGTGAGAGTTCTTTGAAAGGTAAGATTTCATATTGCAACCAAATAATCTGTACATTTCTAAAAACATAAATTTGTTTTTTTCTTTCAGATATTTTCAAAGATTTTCTGGCAAGTGGCTTGTCCACCACTTTGCCCTCAAACTCCTGATCCTTAGATTTGTGAGAGTTCTTTGAAAGGTAAGATTTCATATTGCAACCAAATAATCTGTACATTTCTAAAAACATACATGTGGGATTAGAATGCCCCAGCTTATCCCTAAGTCCGTCTTCTTCATTATCATCAGAACAACCGCAATCCCGTGAATCTGAACGCACGCTCACAATCAAACAAGAAACGGGAAGGCAAGGAGAAAGGAGTGGGAGAGGACACACTAAGTTTGAACGCGCAACGAACGACAGGCAATTAAAGAACGCTACGAAAAAAGTCACGAAACCTTATTTCTTTTGTCCCTGAAACTTAAATAAAATTGAAACTTTAACTTATTGCTATTGAAAATTAAACTTATTACCTCTCCTAACTTGAAGTGCTTTGTATTATACCTTTTTTTATTAATTAACTGAATAAAATTGAAGTAAACTTAATTTGGTGTGTTCGTAATTGTGTTCTCCTTTTTACCCATTCCCACATGGTGTCAGAAGTGGTCAAAAGTACCTCTTACCCTCGGTTCGGTTGTGAATTTGTGAAAAAACCATAATCTATCCCCATATTGCATGAAAGAAGAAGCATTTTAACGATAAGTATCATTTTATTCCCTTATTAAAAAATGATTAAATTGCTTGCTTTTATTTGATTAAATGAATATTGAAAATCTTACTACTCGCCAATTACAAGCAATCCTCAAAAAACGGAATCTGTCATACAGTTATAGGGTCAAAAAAGATTTGATCGAACGGGTTAATTTGGCACTGATGTCAGATTTACAAGAACCTGAAAATAACGAGGATTTATTAAATAATAAGATAGGAGTGAAAGAGGGGGATAATTCGAACGAAAAAGACAATATCGAAGAAAAAAGCGAAGCTAAATTAAGTCAAATGGCACAAAATAACTTTGTTTTTAGAGACGTTGAAGATTCTTTGGAAGGGTTCAATGGGGAAAACGGGAAAAAAATTAACGATTGGTTGGAGGAGTTCGAAACTATTGCAACCGTCTGTCAGTGGAACGATATACAACGATGTTTATACGCGCGGCGACTACTAAAGGGGGCTGCGAAATTGGCTGTTGAGTCCGAGAAAAAAGTGCATAGTTGGAAAGATTTAAAAACATATTTAGAAAAAGAATTCGGTCAGACTGTTTCTAGTTTACAAATACATCGCCAGTTGGAAACTAGAAAGAAAAACTATAACGAAACGTATCTAGAATACATGTTTGCCATGAAATTGATAGCGAATAGAGGAAACGTAGACGAGGAATCGTTACTTGCTTACATTGTTGCCGGTATTCCCGATTCTATAATAAATAAAACAATTTTATATGAATCAAAAACTTTTGAAGATCTTAAATCAAATTTTAAAAAATATAGTGAAATGAAAGAGCAAAGACAGAAATTTAGGACCGACGATTCGGTCCAAAAAGTTAACACTCCTCCGCAGGAGGAAGTTAATTTTCAAAAACGCTGTGTTATTTGTGGTGCAAAAGGTCACAGTACATTTCATTGCCCTCATAAAAATAAAGGTCCGCGGTGTTTTAACTGTAACGACTTTGGCCATTTATCTAAGAATTGTCCAAAAAAGACTCAAAATCCGTTTAAAGTGCATAGGATTTCTTCGCCAGTTGTTCAAGTTCCATATCAATCTGTGATGTCTTTTTATATCCATCACAAGTGCCACCACAGACATATTCTATGTCCAGCCCTAACGCAGCTCTAAGGTAGCTACTCCCGCCGGTAATTTTATTTATACCGATGGACGATAGAATATGCGTATCTACCGTTTCCAACACATATTCGCTGCACTTCAATGTACGTTTGTACATAGGGCTGTCACAAAATAGTTGCAGGACTATTTGGCGGCACTTGTAACGCAGTTCATTTGGATGGAGCCATCCACTAGACTATCTTTGGGAAATTTGAATTCCGAATAGAGTATCTGGGTCCTCGCTTTATAGGTTGATGAACGTATGCCTTTACGAACAGTTTTTAACGCCAGTTTGAGCAGTCGATTGCTTCTTTGCCGGGGTGAATTTGAGACCTGTAAAATATCGTTTTAATGTTATTAATACGTAATTTATGTTTTGACAAATGCTTACCTCCAATTCAAAAGGTTTTTCTGAAAGGGCGGAGATCAAAACCAACAAAACGCTGTCAAATGCACATCTCCAAATTGCAAAAGCATCCTGGCCATCAATATTTACCGGACAAAGGCTTTGCTGGCTGCCATTTTGTATGCATTTAATTTTGGCTGTGCTGCCTTCCCACTTGAGTTGTTCAGCAATTGTGGCTTTACTTTCTACGAGATACCTCGACGCCCTTTTGTTAACCTTCTTTTCTTGAAGGTTCAAACCACCCCAGTTTTCCTCTTCGAAGCAGGCTGCCATACTATTTTCGTCCATGTGATGCGATGGCCCGGGGGCTTCGGATTCATTTTGTCTGATTCTGGCATCGACGATTTTTACAGTTTCGTTGAGGTAAGACAGAGTTTGTTTTAAAAACTCCTCGGGAAGCATCGGCTGACATCCTTGGAGCAAGTGCGTTTTTAGTTTATTAAACTCACCCTCTGAAGGTGCACTCGTAGCGGGAATCCTTCCACAGCCGAACTCGCTGGTTTTTACATTCCACCAGAGAGGCAATAACGCAATGTCCCTTAGAAGCCTCTCGGCGAACGCTGGCATGAAGTGGGCTGAGTACAACCCCGATGAGTACAACCTTAACGCTTGCGTCTATTTGCTCACCAAACTGCCACCAAATGTTGCGCCCCACCTCGGTAGGTGGTTCTAGTTCCTCTTCCGGTGATTCCACAGCTGCACATCCAGCGTCATTCTCGTCGTTTAAAAGGGCTGTACTCCCAGTTATGAGGCTTTTAATACACTTTTTGCTGCTCGGTCTGAGAAATTAGAACATTGTCCAGCTGGCCGTCAGTCTCGCTTCGAGCAGTAAACAGCAGTGCCATTATAATTTTGTTTGCCTCTGGAAGACTTTTGGCTATTATCAGTTGGCCCATCGCACCCAAATAAAATATTTTTATGCGCTTGGCGGTGCTAGCTTTGCATTAAAGGACAAATACCCCTTTAAAAAGTGGGCATTGTCTATCCTTATATATGTTTTGGGCATCGAACCTTGGATCTTGGAAGCATGAGTCCGCATACTCTTCCAAGCTTTTCGAGCCCGTAAATACTAGCACCGCCGCGTTCAAGAGAGCACTTGAAAAGTCTGTCACGTTTTCGTCAGGGCGTGGGGCTCCTGAAATAACCCAGTTTTGTAGCAAATTTGCGATAGTGGCGGTGTTGTGGCGCTCGCTCAGCATTTGAACCACTGGGAACTGCAATTCTAGTCGATGTATCACTTTTTGATACAAAAAGATCACCTTAGTCATTTGATGACCTAATTTTTTAAATTTTTTGACCACGGACCCAGTCGCATCAATGGCATGACTTTTCTCTCATTTGGGCTCTTGTCCGATAATGAACTTGGAAAGGCTCAACAGATATTCTATGCATAACATTTGCTCCTTCCCTTTTCATCATTTGCCTAAGAGCTCTAGTGGGCGAAGCGTCCGTTTGGTGTCTTTTTTTCCTCGTACCGAGCGGTCCTCAAAACACCCGTTGAGTTTAGGTTGGCAGGCTCATCCTCGCCTTCCTGCATTAGTACTTCAGCCTTCTCGGCTCTAAATACATAGGCGGATCTGGACCCCATCTCCTGCACAACCTGCGACCGCTTGCCCCCCCCCCCCCCCGGAGCCATGTTTTCCCACAGACACCTTCGCCATTCTTCATAGTCAAGTCTATTTCGGTAACATCATCGGAGCCCCGTATTATGCCTTTTAAAAAGCCACCACATTTACAAAAGAATAAAAAAGAAAAAAAATCAAACAAAAATTTTAACTGAACTACAATCTGCGGTTTTCAACTTCAAAGACCTAATTTCACTCGGTTTAAAGCAAACATCAACAAGTTAATGGTCTTAAATATAGTCAAAAAGAACAAAACCTGACCATAAGTTGCCTTTATAGTACCTACAATCGCAAACAACCGTTGGCGCCCTCACCCACGCATTTCAATAAATACATAACTTAATATTTTTGTAGATACTAAATAGAAAATACCACACAAAACTGTTTTTTTTTTATAGTTTTACTCGTTGAGAACTTATGCCATTTGTAAAAAAGCTTTTAAGTCTCATTTTCGTTATGACCATTAAAGCCAAAAACAAAAACGCAGTACATTTTATCAAAAATGTCCAAGGTTTGGATCAAGTCCAAAATGAAAAAAATCATTGCTTGAAAGGTAGAAGGTATCACTTGGAGCCGGGTTAAAACGAAATAAAAAAAATCGACAAGCGCACACACCAACATCCGTAAATTTTTTGACAACTCTTGGAGTTGTCAACGAAACCTGTGGTGAGCCTCTGGGGTTGCCCCAGGTTTTCTTGACAACTCCAAGAGTTGTTAAAAAAAACAGGGTTTTCTCGTTCTCAAAAAACGCATTAGGGCTGCTGATTGTATTATTCTTCACAACGCATAAAATCAAGTTTCCATTTTGGTTTATTTGTTCGATTTTTATTTATTTTCATCGAAATTAATGCATCCGCTTGCATTTCTTTTACTAATTGTTGAAAAAAAAGATGTGCAAAATCAAATACAGAAAAAAAATACAATAGAAATGCTTAACAGCCAAAGTCACTTCAACAGCTGATTTGTTACCTCAACTCGCCCCAGCTAAATACCAAGATCGACTTCAGAGTGACTCAGGGCGACCTCAGGTTCCAAAAAACAGAGAATTTTGTATTGACGCTGTGACGACCCCAGGGTGACTTCAGGGCTCAAGAAACAAAGCTAGTAAGTGCACTTTCTCAGTAAGTCGAGGACCCTAGACGTCAACACAGGACTGCAGGATTTTCATGTCACAAGGTATTTACTTGGCACTAAATTTTCAACTATTGTTAACAGAAAATCAAAACAACAAAAGTGCAAACTTACTCGGACTCTTGTTGGGTTGGAGTTGAAGATGTAAACAAGGAATTTTCAATCCGGCTTTATTACTTGCGATTATAGGTACTATAAGGCAAGTTATGCATTCGTCGAAAAAAAAAGTTTTGAGATAACAACTAAACATGTTTTTATTTCCACTTTTAATATTAACCAGATTTATTTTTCGAGGATTTTACATTTCCTCAAAAGAGACAGTACCAAAAAAAAAAAAAAAAGATAATTATTAGTTCGAGGCAAGGATCGAACTCTGGACCTTCGACGTAGCCGTCAGAAACACTTGAGTTGAATTTAATACTCAGTGATTGTAAATCACGAAAAAATTTTAGCAAATCCAGATTGGTAAAAAGTATAAATGGAATTATTCCCTTGAAGTAGTAAATTGCGACAAAAAGGTTGTAATTTACTTTGAAGGGCACAAGCTTGAATTATAACTTTTAATTGTAAATCTCAACTTAGGAATTGTTGTAATTTGAGATGAATTGAACGTTAAATTGCCAATTATTCTATCAGTTTCGAATCAAAGCGCCGTGATTTACCAGAAAAACATGTTTTGTAAATTGCAACTGAATATTTCGCAATTAGTGATTTTTCAATTCTCTCCGTGCATATTTCGAAAACCAAAATTTTTTGAAAAAATTATAAAAAATCAAAAAAAAAAGTTTTTGAAAATTTTGAAATGCCATATTAATAAAATTATGAATGACTTCCTGTGGCCATAATTTTATTGAAATCGAATGTATAGTTTACGAGAAAATTTGATTTGAATATACTGGTTCTATGAGAGGTACCGTTATTAGACAAATTTTGAAAAAAAGTTTCAAACCAAAAGATAGATTGTCTTGCAAAAATAGCATTCTGAAAGTTTTATCAAAATCGTTAAAGCCGTTTTTGAGAAAATTAATTTTTGTCTTCAAGATTGTATGGCAGGTGCCGTTATTTTTGGACCTAGAGCAAAAATAAAAAATCTGTTCCGAGGGACGGCCAAATAAATCCTAAATACCAAATTTGAAGCAAATCGGCCCACCCGTTCAGCCTCCAGAGGCGCGAACAGACATAGGTACAGACAGACAGACAGACAGACAGACAGACAGACAGACAGACGGACGGAATTTCCAGACCCACTTTTTCGACTTCTCCATCATCGTAATGTCATGTGTGATTGTTATCTCAAATTTTTTTTCTGCACGAATCCATAACTTGCCTTATAGTACCTATAATCGCAAGTAAAAAGAGCATCCGTGTGCTACGCTGATTTTGTTTCCGTCGCAGCAAAAGGAAAAAAAGCACCCGAGTGTTATATACGTGGTTTTATTTTCTGTCGTGCAGGCGAAAAAAAAGAATAAAGCATCTGTGTGCTACGTGGTTTTTTTTGTCTGTCGCCTGGACGAAAAACTGGCTGTCCCATAGTGGAAAATAAATAGCAACAAACAACGCAGCTGTAGCCTGCAGCAGATAATACGAAAAAAAAACCAGCGTCGTCGTGGGGTAATTTTGTTGTCGTGTGTGCGTGCGCCGAATCCAATGGTATCGTAATAGAGGTATCACATTTCACATCCTCCCAGTCTGTTTGTTTTGCTGTGAACTGAGAAGGGTTGTTTCGTCTCAAAGCAAACCGGTTGAACAGAGCGAGGTTGTGTCGGTTGACTTGTGCTTTGATTGTGCGGTACGTACGGTGCGGTGGTTAATAGACTTAAGGTTGTATAGGTACGATTGCGCAGATTGTGTGTGTGCGTGGCGGTTGGTATTTAAAAGAAAACGAAAAGAGAAAAGCGAATATTGCTTGTGTCGACTGGAAAACATTTTCTCAAGGGCTTGGTGTGCGTGTCTCTTTATGAAGTCGCTTGAACACTGAGTCGCATTTTTTTTGTGTTGGTGTTCACGATGAGTAGTACCGAAAAAGACTATTCTACCTACACGGTGGAAGAACTAAAAGCGCTACTAAAAGAAAAAGGACTTAAGCAATCGGGCTTAAAAGACGAACTGATTGTGCGGTTGCGCGATAAGGAATCCGAGACAGATGATTTGCACCAAACGGTTATTGAAAAACGGGACGATAAGCAGATAACGTCGGCGGAAAAAAATCTGATAAAGTTCGCAAAGAATTGAAACGCGATAATGAGTTAGAAAATGACAGTGCGCGTTCGTCTCGAAACTGCTTTACGGTGCGTGACGTGGTAGACATGATTCTCGAATTCAACCCCAAAAATTTCGTGGGCCTTTCATCGCAGGCATGGGTGGTGCGGGTAAAAGAGCTTCGCCAAATTTACCAACTGGATGAAAAACTGGTGTTGATGGCAGCAACGCTGAAACTTTCTGGGGCTGCGAAATTGTGGAGTGCTAGCACATCGTACTCATCACTGTCCCAATTTTTCAAAGGGTTGGAAAGTAGCTTTCCTGCTACAGAAGATGACGCTGATATCCACGATATCAGCCAAAAGAAGACCTGGAAGAGTTCGTCTTTGGAACGAAAACCATAGCGTCAAGAGGAAGTATCTCTGAGAGGACTCTGGTCAAGTACATTGTACAAGGCATAACGGACGGAGAATGCCAAGAAGCGTTTAGAGCTGTCAGGCCGCAATCAGTAAACGACACATTGGACAGAGTGCGGTGGATTGTGGGGATAAGGACCAAATGTGGCACCTCGGACAAGGCTAAGCGGAGTGAACATACTGTTTCCGTGGCAAGGAGAAATTGTCCAGCACCCCGCACAAACAAGGACAACAGACCAGGACCGTCACAACAAACGGCTAAGTTCGTCCGAATCATCCAAAATCAAAGAAGCGAATACGAAAAGAAGGCGCTTGTCAACAGGAAGGAGGTTGACGCGTTCATTGACCTCGGCAGTGACTGTGTTACGTTAACGCACTCCATTGCATTGGAGCAGGGCTTAAAATATTCACCAAGTCAGAAGCTGTTGAAGGGATTCGGTGGAGGAAGCTGTAGGACTATCGGCCAACTCTATGCGGAAATAAAAGTAAATGAACTTGTATCCTAGTGCGAGGTTTTGATTGTGCCGACTGAAAGTCAACCTTATGATATCATAACTGGCCGCAGCCTATTGGATCAACCGTAGGTGACTGTTGCCAAATCATACAAGAAAATAAGCATCTCAGATAACAACAGCCAAAGTCTACAACGAATGCTTATGATCCAAAAACCCAAAATAGAACTCGCAGAGCTTGACGTAGGCGATATTGGAAACAAAGAAAAGACGAAATTGCAATCGCTTTTGAACGCGTTTCGAGAGTGTTTCGCAAAGGGTCTAGACGAGCTTGGAGTGACCAATATAGAAGCATGCACCATTGAGTTCAACACCCAGCAGCCGATTTGTGTCCAACCATACCGGATTCCTTTCGCAAAGAGGGCCATAATAAAGGAGAAGGTGGAAGAGCTCTTGCGTCAGGGCGTTATAAGACCCTCTTCGTCGGACTTCTGCTCTCCCATAGTCCTTACAAAAAAGAAAGATGGCAGCGACAGGTTCTGCATTGACTACCGCAGCCTAAATAAAGTCACCATCAAAAGGAAGTTCCCGATGCCAGTAGTCGGGGAAGTATTGTCATCGGTGGCGGGAAACACATATACTTCACAACGCTGGATTTAGCATCTGGGTACCATCAGATCCCAATGGAGGAAAGCAGCAAGAGGTTTACGGCATTCACCACTGATGACGGTGCATTTGAGTTCAACCGGATGCCTTTTGGTTTGGTCAACGCTCCCGCGCACTTTCAGGCCTGTATGAATGTGCTCAAGTCAACTCTGGGGAAAGGTGATGCAGCCATATATATGGATGACACTATTATTTCCAGTACAACAGTGGAAGAAGGCATGGAGAAGCTGAGTCGGTACCTGAGATCATTAAAAGATACGGGGTTAACGCTCAATCTAAAAAAAAGTTCATTTTTGAAGCAAAATCTGGAATTCCTGGGATATAAAATCAACAAAGATGGATTGAAGCCCAGTGAACGGAAAACCACGGCCATTATGGACTTCCCTACGCCAAGAAACGTTCACGAAGTCCGTTAATTTCTGGGGCTGACCGGATTCTTCAGGAAATTCGTGAAGAATTATTCTGTCCTCACGATTCCACTCACCGATTTGACGAAGGCTGACCAAAAGTTTCAGTGGACAACAAACCAAGAAGAGGCTTTCTGCAAGCTGAAGCAGATGTTGAGTAACCCACCGATTTTGGCACTCTACGATCCGAAGTGTGAACGCGAGGTTCACACTGATGCTTCGTCCTCAGGTTTGGCTGGAATATTGTTCCAGGGAGGAAACGACGACATAGCATTGCGACCGGTGATTTTTTTTAGTCGGAAGCTGAATGCGGATGAGCAACGATATCACTCATATGAACTGGAGGTACTCTCAATCGTTGAGAGCTTGGAGCGTTTCAGGGTGTATCTACTCAGGAAGGAGTTTAAAGTGGTCACCGACTGTGAGGCGATAGTGGCAACGAGCAATAAGCAGAAGATTATACCACGAGTCGGACGATGGTGGCTGAAGCTGCAAAAGTTCACCTTTACAACCGTCCATCAGCCAGGAAAGAAAGCAGCTTATGTGGACGAACTGAGTCGCCAACCGACAGATCCGGAGCATGTAGTAGAAGACGCATCCTCCTTCGTGTTCAATATCAACATAACCGATGGTGACTAGCTGGCCACAATGCAATGGCACCACAAAAAGTTGCAGCAGATCATCACGACCTTGCAGAATCCAGAGGCAACTACCGCGAAGAGGAACTTGCAGACGGATTATGCAACGAATGGACGTCGTCTTTTTCGGATAGTTCAGGGTAAGGAGAATGGCTGGGTGCTGTATGAATAGGGTAGACCCTGAGTGGTATCAACATGGCGATGCCCAGCGTTGCAACTGTCTCATACGCATCAATTGTGCTTATTTTACCTCCAAGTGGTAGACATCGGGTACTGGTCTTGTCCACCCGGACTTGACTTGCTGAACTTATAAGCGCGAGTGTTGATCACAGAAAAATAGCAACACTATAATTGCCCTGCCATAAAGCTCCTCTGTTTCCTCTGTTGGGTAGCAGTTTATTCTGTACGAACCCCTCAGAAAGCAAGCGAGCGGCGGATGAGCTTCCAATTAAGTGAACCAACGGCGACGCTTACAGACAATATGGTAGGCACCCCATTGAGCTACTTCGACATATTCGGAGCTCAGGTCTTTGGGTCCTTTCACTACTATTAGTCAGGGTAGTGAAGTAGAGAAGGTGGCGGATGAGCCCATATAGGACCAACGGTAGCTCTCACATCCCCGTAGTGGGTTACTGGCTCTGGATTTCTCCAGCTCCTTTTGTCCAAGGAGAGCAGCATAGGGCCTGGTCCCCCAGGTTGGGGGTTGTGCGTTGGGGTAACTTCCCTACCACGTAAAAAACCTCTTGTTCCGAAACAACCAACTGCCTCGGATATGGATGAACCTACTGATGACGACCCTAGCAAACGAAACAAGGACAACGAATTTCAGTTCTGCACGTGGAATGTCCGGACCCTTAACAGACCACGTGCAGTAGAACAATTAGTGGAAGCCCTAGATGGTGTCAAAGCCGACATCACAGCCATCCAAGAAGTGCGATTGGATGGTGAAGGCACAAGGAGGATGGAAAACTGTGACATCTACTACGGCAAGTGCTACAGTACAAGGAAACAGCGGCTATTTGGGTGCGGATTTGTGATAAGAGGAAGGCTTAGGCAAGAAGTCTTGGGGTTTCGTGGCATAAGCGAACGCATTGTCACAATCCGCATTAAATCCAAATTCAGCAACATCTCGCTGATCTGCGTCCACGCCCCCACGGAGGAAAAAGATGACACGACCAAAGAAGAATTCTACGATCTTCTCGAGAAGACGTATGATGAATGCCCGAAGTACGACACTAAGTTTATTCTTGGTGACTTCAACGCCAAAATCGGAAAGGAGGGTAAGTTTGGCTCGACAGTCGGAAAGCATAGCCTGCACGACAACACTTCCGGTAACGGACACAGGCTAATCGACTTTGCTGCGGGGCGAAGTGTCATCTTAGCTAGCACATACTTCCCACACCTCAATATTCACAAGGGGACCTGGCGGTCTCCTGATCAAAATACCGTCAACCAAATTGATCACATTGCGATTGATAGCAGACATGCGTCCAGTGTCATGGATGTCCGCACTTTCCGAGGGGCCAACATAGACTCGGACCACTACCTTGTTGTAGCTAAAGTGCGGATCTCTACCAGACCGCAGAACCGAACATCCACTGTGAGAAAGTTTGATGTTGCTAAGTTACAATCGCAAGAGACCGCCACAACCTTTGCCAATCATGTCTCCTCTTATCTCTTGACAAGCCCGGCGCCTGCGCCAAACCCAGAGGCCCAGTGGCAACATTGCAAAATGGCCATCAAAACCGCTGCCACGGATGTTTTGGGTTTCCTTAGGCGACCACAACGAAACACCTGGTTTGATGATGAGTGCAGGCTCGCACAGTTGGCCAAAGACGAAGCCTTTCATCATTCTGAATGCCAGAACTAGAGCTGCCAAGAGCGCTTTCCGTGCGGTGTACCAGCAAAAGAGGAAAGAGGAACATCGGCTTTTCAGAAGAAAAAAAGAGAACTGGAAAAACGAATGGTTGAATCTATTGAGGGGTGCTACGGCAGAAGCAATGTTCGAAAGTTCTACCAAAGGGTAAAGCATTCGTCCAAAGCCAGAGCGGAAGCATGTAGAGACGAGGGTGGGAATGTCGTTGTAGATACACAGTCGGTGCTGAGAATTTGGAAAGAACACTTCTGCAGACTGTTAAACGGCGAAGACAGCCAACTAATCGCTGTCAGGCAGAATGATCCATTCGATTTGGATGATGATGAACAAAATGTCCGTCCTCCCGACCAAGAAGAAGTTCCAATAGCAATATCTAAACTAAAGTCCAACAAGGCTGCTGGAGCTGATGGCCTTACGGCTGAACTCTTCAAAGCAGCGGGAGATGACTTGGTGAGGAGCATACACCAACTCATCTGTACAATCTGGTCGGATGAAAGTATGCCTGACGAATGGAACCTCAGCATTGTGTGCCCTATCCACAAGAAAGGAGATACTCTAAACTGCGCCAACTACAGAGGTATAAGTCTCCTAAATGTCGCCTATAAAATCTTGTCGGCCATTCTGTGTGAACGTCTGAACCCTTTCGCACGTGAACTGATTGGCCCCTATCAGTGTGGTTTCAGACCCAGTAAGTCAACCGTCGACCAAATTTTCACACTTCGGCAGATTTTGGAAAAGACCCGAGAATTCCAGATCGATACTCACCACCTCTTTATCGATTTTAAAGTCGCCTATGACAGCGTAAACAGGAACGAGCTATACAGAGCCATGTCGCTTCTTGGCATCCCTGCCAAACTCGTTCAATTGTGCAGGATGACTATGGAGAACTCTCGCTGCTCCGTCAAGGTTGGTAAGAACACCACCGACTCATTTAATGTCGAGAAAGGCTTACGACAGGGTGACGCGCTGTCATGTAACCTCTTCAACATCATTCTTGAGGCAATCGTACGCAACTCGCATGTCAACACCAGCGGTACGATTTTTTTTAGATCCGTTCAATTACTTGGCTATGCTGATGATATTGACATTATTGGAAGAACGAAGCGCGCTGTCAGTGGAGCATTCGCAAGTATTGAAGTGGGTCTGGTTGTAAATGAAGATAAAACAAAGTATATGCTGTCCTCGGGTGAAGTAGATCATCACCGTAGGCTCGGACAAAACGTCACAATGGACTGATATAACTTTGAGGTTGTCAAGGACTTTGTCTATTTGGGTTCCACTATAACCTCTCAGAACAACATCAGTGAAGAGATCAGTCGAAGAATCACTCTTGCCAATCGCTGTTTCTTCGGGCTAAGAAGGCATCTTAGTAGTAAAGCCCTCTCTCAAAGGACCAAGGAGACACTATATACAAGACCCTTATCATCCCAGTCCTGCTGTATGGGGCAGAAGCGTGGACACTGGCACAATCGGATGAATACAGGCTGGGGTGCTTTGAGAGAAAGATTCTTCGGGTGATATTCGGGCCTGTATGTATCAATGGAGTATGGAGGAGAAGATTCAATGACGATCTGTACGGGCTATACAGCGACATTGACTTAGTTAAGAAACTAAAAATTTAGCGGCTTAGATGGCTGGGTCATGTGGAGCGTATGGACGAAAACGCTCCTGCCCGACGAGTCTTCAATTCCAACCCGGAGGGCCGACGCAGTTCTGGAAGACCCCATCTAAGGTGGCGCGATCAAGTGGTAAACGACCTCAACCAACTTGGTTTGCGCAACTGGAGGCCACTGGCTAGGGACCGGCCTAGCTGGCGAGGATTGTTGGTTGAGGCCGTGGTCCACAATGGACTGTCTGCGCCACCTTAAGTAAGTAAGTATGAGGGTAAGGAGAGATGGGTGATTTCAAGAGCGATGCGGTGGCGTATACTTAAGCTCTGTCGTGATGATGTGGGTCACCTGGCCGATGAGAAGACGCTTCAACGAATAAGAGACGTATACTGGTTCCCGATGATGAGAAGCTACACGAAGCAGTATATCAAGTCCTGTGTAGAGTGTGCATACTCGAAGAGAAAGGGAGGTTTGACTGAAGGAGAACTGTACAGCGTAGAACGGGTTCCCCTGCCTTTTCATACTCTTCATTTGGATCATCTTGGTCCGTTTACCAGGGGAAATGGTGGAACGAGGTACGTGCTGGCTATCGTTGATTACTTCACTTAATACAGCATCCTACGCGCAGTAAAGACAACCAATGCAAGGCAAGTTATTTGTGCTTTGAGAGACATTACTGGATACTTTGGCGTACCAGCTCAAATCATCACAGACCGTGGCCCGGCGTTTACGGCGAGGGTTTTCGAAGCATTTTGTGAGGAGAACGGGATCCGCCACGTGAAAAACGCTGTCCGAACGCCAAGAGCAAACGGTCAGGGGGAGAGGTGCAACCGTACCCTCCTTGCGGCCATGAGGTGTGTTCACTCATCAGAGGAGAAAGCGGATTGGGCAGGTGAGCTGCGGGGCCTGAATACAGCGTGAAATTCTACAACCAGAGCAACCCCGCACGAGTTATTGTTCTCTTACACGCCAAGAGACATTCTCGGGAACAAGCTGCTACTGGATCTCTGTAGAAAGGAAGAACCAGACTTCGAAGAACTGTCAAAGCGACGAGAAGAAGCTCTCAACAACATACAGCGGGCTCAACGAACTCAAAAGGAGCGGTTTGATCTCCACCACCGCAAACCGACGAGATACCAAGTTGACGACCTAGTCCTTATCGAAGTCCCGGAAGTTAGAGCCGCGATACCGAGGACCTTATTTGGTCACGAAGGTGCTGCCACACGATCGATACGTCATTGAAGACATCCCGCAGATGCAGAGGAACCAACGAAAGCTCTCCACAGTCATGGCTACGGATAAGATGAAACCATGGTGCGAGCTACCGGACGAGGGATTGTTTGGGGACGATGACAACGAAGATGACTATACCGAAGAAGCCAAGATGGACCCAGAGGACAGGCTCATTGTCAGGACGGGCGAACTGTAACCCACACCAATGCAACCCTTTATTTTCCGTTCCCACATCTCATTCTCTCCCTTATTCCACATTCCTTTCCCATCCAAACGACCTTTCCAATATTCCAATCCATGGGCAGTTGATGCAGAGCGGCGGTTGAGAACGGTTGAGAGTCTAATAAATATCGTCACGGGGGCCCCGAAAGGCTGATATATTCACTTACACTATACTACTAAACACCAAGTGTGTTCTGTGGAGAACTATAACTTTTCAGGGATAAGTAAATTAAATTTATGTTTCCGACCTGAGGTGTTTGTACAATGTACATCCATGGATGAAACAACCTTTTTTGGTAGACATTCCAAAATTCGAGCTGAACTTTTATAACGTATTAAAAATAAACTCCTAAATCTACGAATCTGGTAATCTTTAGTTTGTTTATACATAATGTAACTACATGTTTGTATACTTCTTTATACTTAATCCTGCTATTCTATTTTTTGTGTTTTTAGTCAGTAAAATAGCGTTCTTTTTCAAATTTTAAAATCTAGTAACTAGTTTCAAGCTTCTTTGAAAGTTTTATTGTTAGAATTTTTTTTACGAATGCATAACTTGCCTTATAATACCTTTAATTGCAAGTAAAAAGACTGACTAATGCTTCACCCTCACCACCTCAAATACGTCCGAATATCAACGAGAAAATGATCCTACGTGTGCAAAAAATAACCAACAAACATCAGATGCGGAACTCTCTACTTCAAGGTCATCTGAGTTAAGAACTACAAGCTTGGGAAATACATATATCACCTGATCCCGGTACGTATTATTTTGAAATTTTAACAGAAGAATTACGTGATATATGAATTCGAAAAGGGCCAGAGTTTTTCCAAAATAAAAATTGTGACTTCGCCGAAACTTCTACAAGTTTTCCAGATTCAAGCGGTAAAACGAAAGCTAGATATTTGACCAAAAATATTTGTATCCCTAAATTGACGAATAGTGAGACTTTAGAAAGAAAATGGCTGCTTTATTCACCGTCAAAGAAATCTGTGTATTGTATTGCTGCCGTCTATTTAATACTATTTCTGGTACTGGACATCACAATTTGAGTTCTCCGAACTCCGAATGGATATAAAGATTGGAAGCATATTAATTGAGCATGAAAAAAGTTTACAGCACATGCAATTAATGATGAATTATGTCGCAAGAAGCAAAACTAGTGGACGAATTGATAGTGAGTTGCTGTACCAAAATAATACGAAGTCAAATATTGGAAAAATGTACTTAGAAAAATTGTTGCTGTAGTGAAATGCTTGGCTTCTAGAGGTCATGCTTTTCTTGGTGATAATGAGATGTTGGGGTCTCGAAAGAACGGACATTATTTAGGATGCTAAGAACTGATAAGTGAGTTTGATCCTTTTCTTGCTGACCATATACGAAACTACGGAAATCGTGGAAAAGGAAGTATATCATCTTTGTTCGCAAATATTTGTAATGAGTTTATTTAAATTATGGGACAGCAAGTCTTAGAAACTATTGTTACTGAAATAAAATCAACAAAATACTACTCTGTAAGCGTGAATCCTACTCCAGATCTATCTCAGGTTGACTAACTGACCTTCATCGTTAGATACGTAAAAGACGAAGAGCCTTTTGAGAGATTTTTACATTTTTTGTCTTTGGATAAACATATCGCAGAATACATAGCAAATACCATTTTCAACTTTTTGGAAAGTTTTGCTGTTCAGTCGAGAATAAAAGAAAAAATGTGAATTTTCAATTTTTCTCCCATGTGTCACATTCGCTGAATTTAGTAGGTGTTCAGGTTGTTGGGTGTGATTCCGAAGCTGTAGCATACTTTCATTTTATCCAAAAAATTTTCAATTTTTTTTCGGCTTCGACCAAACGATGGAAAATAATGATAGAGCATTTAGGAGGAAATAAAGTCATGAAGGCTCTCCCGGATACTAGATGGCCTGAACGTGCTTATGGTCTGTCTGTGCGGATGTGCGCTTTTTCACGCCTAAGCCACTTGACGGATTTTCTTCAAATTTGATATATAGCAGTTTGAAGAAAAATGGTTGTCGAGGTTTTTTATTTCGTTTTAGCCCAGCTCAAACTGCTACCTTTCAAGTTGCGGTTTTTCATTTTGGATTTGCTCAAAAACGGCTCTAACGAATTCAATTCACATCCAAATTTAACTTACCTAAGATGTTTCTAACAAAACTACATACTTTTTTTTGTTTTAAACTTAAGTGGTAGTAACGAAAACGTTTTAAACGGCTTTTCAAATGGCCATTAGTTCGCAACGACTTGACATCTTTGAAGTAGGTACTAGTTCTATAAGATGGAATTGCAGTTTTTTCAGTAAAGCAGTAACACTTTTTTAAATGGTGGCTCCCATACAAAGAGCCACTTGGTCTTGGCCAAATATTTTAGTTTTTTCTAATTTACTCAAAAAAGGCTCTGCCGATATTTATAAAACTTTGTATGTAATATATATAAAATATTTTGAAGAAAACTGCATTAAGGTTTTTGGCCACAAGTGATAATAACGGAAATTGGATTTAACAATTTTATTATTAAGCAGACATTTATATCTTTTATAGCCCCAGCCTGGGCAGCAACCCGTGGGATTTTCATGAGATTGATATCACCTGTTTCTCAATCCATTGTACCAACAAAAAATCTTTCCTATCTTTCTATTCCTTCTAACTATTGCCGTGCAGTTTGCATTCAAAAGACCTTGGGTCTTACAGGCATTAGTTAAAAAAAAAAAAAGATGACATCTGAATTTCAAATATTAAAGGTTTCTTAACGTTAGCTCCCGTTTATCGGTTTTTCCAATTTTAGCTAAATTTTGTTTTTGTTTTTACGAAATTTTTCAAAAATGAGTTGTTCTTATTGCTCGAAATTGCAAGTACGTGCGACCCAGTCGTGCATTTTATTTTGCTTTCCAACAGGGCCCCAAAATCTTCTGTGCCCAAGGGCCCCGGTATGGCCTAAGACGGCCCTGGATATATGTATAAATAATTCTATTTCTGCCTTTACACATATGTATGTACATATGTACAATTGTACATACATAATAATACATGTATGTGTGTAGGCAGGTATTATTGGCAAATAACTTAATTATTATTAATGTGGTATTAAAATTTGAACTTTAATTTTTGTTCTATAAATACAAACAAACTTCTTGCTGTCAAAGTTTAAAAATCAAAGAGTTCTTGATCTCAAAAAATGTATGTATATCTTTGAAGTTTATTATTAAGATAGTGGATCATTACGAAGTCGAGAGGGGATGTTGGAAATTCCATATCTACATGGTGATTTTTCCTCTCTTTGTTTCCCCTTTTAGTAAAGACATAAATATATTCTGACTTGCGATTATTAATACTATAAGGCAAGTTATGGAGTCGTGAAAAAAATATACCTAACAATAAAACGACATTACGGATTACGATGATATAGAAGTCGAAAAACTGAGTCCAACAATTCTGTCTGTCTCTCTATATCGGCACTAACAGCCTAAACGGCTGAACCGATTTGCTTCAAACTTAGTACACAGTATTATTACGACGTTTTTCAGCAAAATTTTATAACGGTACTTCGCATAGTATCGGGTTTGTAAATCAGATGCACTCGTGAAGCGATTGACAGATTCCGATGAAATTTTAAGCATATTAGGTCTTTTACAGTTTACAAAAGTTAAGTTTCGTTGCGAACGTTTATGCCACAAACGAAAAAATAGTTTTGTCAGAAATGCAGAAATTATAAGTTGAATCAAAATCGTAAATAAATTTTTTGTTTTCCACGAGACCAATGAAGCACGAAATACACAGGGGATCGGTATAAGGAGCAACAAGAAGCTAGAGCGATTTGGTAGTGTTAAAAGCAGACAAAAATCGTATTGGAGGGTGGGTTCATTCCCCTCGGCTTAGACTATAGCGGCAATTTTCTAAAACAATGACTTAAATTGGAAACATGCCATACCTATTGTTAAGCCAAAAATATTTTCTTTCATTGTATTTTTAAATAAAATGACTTAAGTGAACCGTTTTTGAGGAATTAAATTTTCAAATTTAAAAATTTGAAAAAAAATTAAAAACGCATTTATTCAAAATTGTTCGTAATCTGGTACTATTTTCGTTTTCAAAATTTGATGCTCCTATTAGTTCTAAGTCCAACTCTGAAAACCGTATGGGTCTAATATTTTTTGTTGCCAAGCTATTCGAAAATAACAGAACCTACAGAACCTATAGAAGTAGGATCTGTTATTTCTCAAAAAGTAACAAAAAGTCATAGAGTTAAAGGCATACGGTTTTCAGAGTTGGACTTAGAACTAATAAGAACATTAATTTTTAAATTTGAACATTAGGTACCTACCTAACTAATATTTCGAAAACGGTTCACTTAAGTCATTTTATTTAAAAATACAATGAAAGAAAAGATTTTTGGCTTAACAAAAGGTATGGCATGGCATTGTAGGAGTTACCGTTATTTTAAAACAATTTTGTTTCCAATTTAAATCATTGTTTTAGAAAATTGCCGCTGTCGTCTAAGCCGAGGGCAATAGATCCTCCTCCTCTACGATTTTGTCTGGTCTTAGCGTAACATACTCGCTCTAGCTTTTTAGTTCTCCTTATACCGATCACCCTGTATAGACCCCTAACAGAGCAAGTAAAAAATGAAAAAATAATAAATACCTTTAAAACCACCAGCCTTTCCTCCGACAAGTAGTGGTTTGTGAAATTAAAGCCGCAGTTAACTGCAGTCGCCAATATAATTTTTTCCGCAATGACGTCCTGCCAAGTACCGGGGACAAAAACTTTCACAACTCGTGAACAATTTTTGTCGGTGTGTTTGTTGTGGTAAGTTTTTGTTTTTTCGCGAAAGATTGCCTCAAACTCATCTTTTTTACACTGCAATATGTAGCATCTAGCCACATCTGAATGCAAGTTTTCTTGGGTTGCATTTGATGTCATCGAGGCATCCTGGGAAACACTTTCCTCACACATGCTCCTATCACGTTGATCGGGAAACACAGGTTCCTCAGGGATGCCCCGAGCTCGTTTGAGGATTTCCCTCAAAGAAAAGCGGTTGGTGGTCACGTAGGCGTGCAACGAATTTGGCTGGATTTTACCATCCAAGCAACCGGAAACTTGCGACCAAACCCGATTAGTTTTCGGTGCAATCGACCACAAATAATGTTTTTTACATGCCGTATAACCGCACGGACGATATCATTTTGATTAACTTTGGGTTGGCGACCTCGTTTACTCATTTTTATACTGAAAACAAAATGAAAATGTCTTTGAAACTTGTTATTTTGCTCCCGCACAACACTTAACACTCGCGATTTTAATATGCTACACAAAATTGATTTTATTGTTTAATTCAATTAAAAAACCTTATTGTTTTTATTGTTTAACACAAGTTTCTTCTTCACAACACTTTTTGAATTTTAAATTAATAAATCTTCCGAAAACTGAAGTGCTTTTCACAAACGCAATCAAAAATTGTGCCGTTAGTTGTTTTTCAATTACATATGTATATGCAAGGACTGTAATGTTACATATTCCATAGATAGATCGTATGAATAAAGAAGTGATCTACATAGATCACTAATATCTAAAATTTGATTTCAAGTAGGTATTCATAAACAATAAGGTACATAATGTGTAAATACAACTTAAAAACAAGCTTTAAGTTTTAAATAATTTTTTTTCTCGAGTTTTGTAGTGGGTACTAGAAGTAGAACCTACATTCCTACATATACTTACCTTTTTGATACAAATTGGCATGAGTAAATGTCACATCACAGTAGGTACTTTTTGAATTTTTGTATTTACATTGTGTAGTTTATATGCATATTGCAATGGGATTAAATCCAGGTGCTAATATTTTGATTTAGAATCGGATATTCTAGATATTATCGTCTTATTTAAACTTCAGCTCTGCGGTTCTGCCCAATTAATTGAACAATTCTTAGCAATTTGTAAAATAACAACAACTGTCCAGTTTTTAGTAACATTTCATAATATACCTATTTATTTATTGTTATCCAATCCAAAAAAGAAACAAGTAAAGAACAGAAATGTTTCGTAGTAAATGCCTTCACAAATATGTAATATGAATAAAATTGTATATACAGGGTGATTCACCAGCGTTGTGCCAAAAAGCTAGAGCGTGTAGGTTAAGTTGAGACAAGAAAAAAATCGTATAGGAGGGGGGTCTATTCCCCTCCGTTTAGCCGGGAGGGGCAATTTTCTGAAAAATTGACTTATTTTGTAAAAAAAAATATTTAAAATCAACGGGTTCGTTTAAAACACCGAGTTGTACCTTTTTAGAAAGCCAAAAACTTCTCCTTTTATTTTGTTTTTAAATTAAATTGTTTTAACGAATAGTTTAAAAAATACAAATTTTCAAACTCAAAATTTTGAAAAAAAATTTGAAAAAATAATTTTAAAACTAATTTTTTTCAAAATTTTACGTAATTAAGTATAATTTTTGTTCTCAGAATTCAGCGCTTCCATTAATCTTTAATCCAACATTGAAAACCGTATGGCTCTACGACTTTTTCTTGCCAAGGTATTCAAAAATAACCGAACCTACTTCTTCACAAAAACAAGAAAACCTAGCCTTACGGGATAGCACAAGTGACCATTTAGCCAATTTTTTCGTGTTTTTGTGAAGAAGTAGGTTCGGTTATTTTTGAATACCTTGGCAACAAAAAATCCTAGAGCCATACGGTTTTCAGTGTTGGATTAAAGATTAATGGAAGCGTTGAATTCTGAGAACAAAAATTATACTTAATTACGTAAAATTTTGAAAAAAATTAGTTTTAAAATGATTTTTTCAAATTTTTTTTCAAAATTTTGAGTTTGAAAATTTATATTTTTTAAACTATTCGTTAAAACAATTTAATTTAAAAACAAAATAAAAGGAAAAGTTTTTGGCTTCCCAAAAAGGTATAAAACGGTGTTGTAAACGAACCCGTTGATTTTAAATATTTTTTTTTACAAAATAAGTCAATTTTTCAGAAAATTGCCCCTCCCGGCTAAACGGAGGGGAATAGACCCCCCCTCCCATACGATTTTTTTCTTGTCTCAATTTAACCTACACGCTCTAGCTTTTTGGCACAACGCTGGTGAATCACCCTGTATGTATGTATAGCATGGTATAAAATATCGGATTACAAGTTTTCAATAAATTGACACAGTTTTTATAAGCCTCCTAGGTACATAATTATTATAATTAAGGTACCTACCTATAGGTACTTAATTTTTTATTAATAGATATGTTTACATATATGAAGAAAAATTACACAAAATGAACAAAAAAATGTTTTCTATGAACTACCTAATTTTTTTTTTATTATTTTATTTTGACGCATAAGAAATCAAATACAGGTATACTCAAAATGAAACAATCAATGTAGGTATATGTAGGTATTCTTTTTTCTTTATTTTATATAGCATAGTATATACCTATTATAAGTATATTGTAGTAAATAGGTAAGTAAAAAAGAACTTTTAACCAGCTTGTGACGAATTCCAACTCCATTTTTCATTGCCACACACGTTGTGAAAAGAATTTGTTTTATAGTTTGGGGAAATCGAATCCGTCTCACATATAGGTATGTACCTAATGTATATAGGGAAAAAAAACATAAATTTATTAATAGGTGCTACTATATAAAAGAACATGGGAGTGCGAAAAGTGAACAAAACAAGACTATATTCTGATTTTTACATTTCAGCTTAGGTATTTGAAAATGTCAAAGTCAACAATTTTTAGTCTGGATACAAATTGAAACTGGGGTACTTAAGTAGGTACCTACGTAGGTACGCATTTTAACTTATAGACGATGTACAAAGTACAAACCCCCGTTTTCGTTAATGAACGGGTACCTACAATCATACCTTTAAGAAAATCCCTTAGTAGGTATAGGTACCCACCTACTGTCGTCGTAGTACCTAATGTACAATGTATTGACACAATTTTTGTACACCTACCAGGTACAAATTGATTATGTAGGTACCTATATAGGTACTTACTTTTTGTTTTAATATATATTTACCTTTATAATAAATATTCTTTTTAAAAACTTATAGCCCCGTGATGTCCAGGCTTGGTCGGTCCATACCCGATCATATATACCTACCTATCTATGGAAGCAAATATCCATTGGCAACATGTCATACCTATTCATTGAAAGCAATGGCATGGCGCGGCGCGTAGAACCACCAAGAAGATGAAGACAGCAACAATTAGTAACGAGAATTATTGATATTGAAACTAATTTGAAAAATAAAATACCTACCGATATACATACGAGTACATGTATACACACTTTTTCTTTTCTTTTGAGACATTTAATCCAAAGGAGAGAATAAGAAACTCGCAAGAAATTTTAACCAGCTTGTTGCGAATACCAAGTCAATATTTGTTGCCACACATGTTTTGAAAAAAAAATATATATTTTATAGGTTGTCGGTATATATGTATACAGGGTGATTCACGAGCGTTGTGCCAAAAAGCTAGAGCGTGTAGGTTGAATTGAGACAAGAAAAAAAATCGTATGGGAGGGGGGGTCTATTCCCCCCGTTTAGCCGGGAGGGGCAATTTTCTGAAAAATTTACTTATTTTGTAAAAAAAAATATTAAAAATCAACGGTTTCGTTTACAACACCGCGTTATACCTCAAAATTTTGAAAAAAAAAAATTGAAAAAATAATTTTAAAACTAATTTTTTTCAAATTTTTACGTAATTAAGTATAAATTTTGTTCTCAGAATTCAATGCCCTTATTAATCTTTAATCCAACACTGAAAACTGTATGGCTCTACGACTTTTTGTTGCCAAGGTATTCGAAAATAACCGAACCTACTTCTTCACAAAAACACGAAAAAATTGGCTAAATGATCACTTGTGCCATCCCGTAAGGCTAGATTTTCTTGTTTTTGTGAAGTTCGGTTATTTTTGAATACCTTGGCAACAAAAAGTCGTAGAGCCATACGGTTTTCAGTGTTGGATTAAAAATTAATGGGGGCATTGAGTTCTGAGAACAAAAATTATACTTAATTACGTAAAATTTTCAAAAAAATTAGTTTTACAATTATTTTTTCAAAAAAATTTTCAAAATTTTGAGTTTGAAATTTTATATATAAAAATATTTTGAAATGTATTTGAGTATGCAAATATATGGCAATCTGTAGTTTACATTTGAAAAATAATTAAGAAAAAAATCAATGTACCCGTTTCCAACATATTGCGAAAACCAAACATTTTTTTGAAAAAATTATAAAAAAACAAAAAAAAAAGTTTTTGAAAATTTTGAAATGCCATATTAATAAAATTATGAATGACTTATTGTGGCCAAAATTTTATTGAAATCGATTGTATAGTTTACGAGAAAATTTGATTTGAAAATACTGGTTCTATAAGAGGTACCGTTATTAGACAAATTTTGAAAAAAAAAAATTCAAGCCAAAAGATAGACTGTCTTGCAAAAATAGCATTCTGAAAGTTTTATCAAAATCGTTAGAGCCGTTTTTGAGAAAATCAATTTTTGTCTTCAAGATTGTATGGCAGGTGCCGTTATTTTTGGACCTAGAGCAAAAATAAATAAAATGCACGACTGGGTCGCACGAACTTGCTCTAATGAGTGACAGTGGTTTAGGGGCTTGAGATTTTGATAAAAATAACATTTTCAAAATTCTTAAATAAATACTTAAACTAATTTGAGCTGAAAAAAAAGTACGCCATTTTATTTCTTGGATAAATTTGAATTTATGAGAATAAATTTATAAAAATCTGTGGAGCGGTTTTTGAGAAAAAGTTTTTTTTGAAAAACTTTTTGAAAAAATTTTTCAAAAAAAATTCAAAAACGCCAGTTCATAGGTATTCATCAAATACATTTATTTAAAATTTTTAGAAAAAAATTTAATAAGCAGTTTTCAAAATATTAATTTTTGAAATTTTTTTTTAAAAAATTCTTTTAAAAATACAAAAAAATATTTTTCAAAAATTTTGGTATCCAATACCAATTGAGCTATCTACAGCTATATGTGTGTGAAATTTCGAAAGAATCGGTTGAGTCGTTTTCGAGATAGTCGAAAACAAAAAAAACCGTTCTATGGAAAGTACCGTTCTTAGCCATTTTTTAAAACTTTTTTTTCAGCCATATGATTGGCCGTACCTAAAAAGCAACACTGATTTTTTTAAATCGAAATCGTTAAAGCCGTTTTTGAGAAAAATAAGCTTTGACGTAACGGTTGTATGGCAGGTACCGTTATTTTTTGAGCTAAAAAAAAAATTTCAATTTCCCCTCTGTACTATACTTAAAAATCTCTATATACCAAGTTTGAAGCAATTCGGCCCACCCGTTTGGGCTGTAGGTCTCTATACATACAGACAGACAGACAGACAGACAGACAGACAGACAGACATACAGACGGACAGAATTTTTAGACCATGTTTTTTCGTCCTCGCTATCATTGTAATGTCATGTTTGATTGTTATCTCAAAACTTTTTTTTTCGACGAATGCATAACTTGCCTTATAGTACCTATAATCGCAAGTAAAAAGTTGTTCCGAGGGACGGCCAAATAAATCTTAAATACCAAATTTGAAGCAAATCGGCCCACCCGTTCAGCCTCCAGAGGCGCGAACAGACAGACAGACAGACAGACAGACAGACAGACGGACGGAATTTCCAGACCCACTTTTTTCGACTTCTCCATCATCGTAATGTCATGTGTGATTGTTATCTCAAATTTTTTTTTCTGCACGAATCCATAACTTGCCTTATAGTACCTATAATCGCAAGTAAAAATGGAAATGCGAAAAATATACAAAACGAGAGTACGTAGGTAGATACCTATATATTCTGATTTTAAATTTAAGCCAATTTAAAAAAAAAATTTTAATTTTACAGCGATAGGACAACATTTTTATTTCTGGATACAAATTGAAACAAGCGTACACATGTACAATAGGTACATATATAATTATATACCTACACATTTTAACATATAGACTACAAACTTTCCGTTTTCGGTCGAGGACGGGTACAAAATCATCCCTTAAAAAAAAATCCCCAATGTTATTTTGTATATTTCTTAATCCTTTCACACACTGCAAAGAACACGAGCGTTAAAATTTCCTATTAGGTACCTTTTTGTTACTTTGTTGGTCATTTTCGTCCCTTACCGCGTTTCCTTCCATACACTAGTGGAGGAAGGAATAAGAACACTATTGAACCATTTTACGATTTTTGTTTTTCTTCTTTTGTTAAAAATTTGTTTTTCACAAGAAATTGTTTAAACAAATTAATTTGTTGTTAACTTATTTCAACTTTTTTTTTGATTTGCAGAGCTACTAAATAGCAACTAAAAACGCAACAAAGAAAAAGTCGAAAAAATAATTGAAAACGGAAAATCAAAAAAAGTGACCTGCTATCTTGACACCTAGCAATTTCTCAAATATATAGTTTATACTCAAATTAAATAAAATCGGTTTGTGCAAATCTCCTTTAAAGCTTATGTGGAAGAAATAAAAATTGAAAAAATTTCAAAAAATTTGTTTTTCACAAGAAATTGTTTTAACAAATTAATTTGTTGTTAACTTTTTTTTTTGATTTGCAGAGCAACTAAATAGCAACTAAAAACGCAACAAAGAAAAAGTCGAAAAAATAATTGAAAACGGAAAATCAAAAAAAGTGACCTGCTATCTTGACACCTAGCAATTTCTCAAATATATAGTGTATACTCAAATTAAATAAAATCGGTTTGTGCAAATCTCCTTTAAAGCTTATGTGGAAGAAATAAAAATTGAAAAAGTTTCAAAAAATTTGTTTTTCACAAGAAATTGTTTTAACAAATTAATTTGTTGTTAACTTTTTTCAACTTTTTTTTTGATTTGCAGAGCAACTAAATAGCAACTAAATACGCGACAAAGAAAAATTCGAAAAAAATAATTGAAAACGGAAAATCATAAAAACTGACCTGCTATCTTGACACCTAGCAATTTCTTAAATATATAGTTTATACCTATTCAAAAAAAAAAAAACGGTTTGTGCAAATCTCCTTTAAAGCTTATGTGAAAGAAATAAAAATTGAAAAAATTTCAAAAAATTTGTTTTTCACAAGAAATTGTTTAAACAAATTAATTTTTTGTTAACTTTTTTCAACTTTTTTTTTATTTGCAGAGCAACTAATAAGCAACTAAAAACGCGACGAAGAAAAAGTCGAACAAATAATTGAAAACGGAAAATCAAAAAAAGTGACCTGCTATCTTGACACCTAGCAATTTCTTAAATATATAATTTATACTCAAATTAAATAAAATTGGTTTGTGCAAATCTCCTTTAAAGCTTATGTGGACGAAATAAAAATTGAAAAAATTTCAAAAAATTTGTTTTTCACAACAAATTGTTTAAAAAAATTAATTTGTTGTTAACTTTTTTCAACTTTTTTTTTTGATTTGCAGAGCAACTAAATAGCAACTAAATACGCGACAAAGAAAAATTCGAAAAAATAATTGAAAACGGAAAATCATAAAAAGTGACCTGCTATCTTGACACCTAGCAATTTCTTAAATATATAGTTTATACCTATTCAAAAAAAAAAAAAAAACCGTTTGTGCAAATCTCCTTTAAAGCTTATGTGAAAGAAATAAAAATTGAAAAAATTTCAAAAAATTTGTTTTTCACAAGAAATTGTTTAAACAAATTAATTTTTTGTTAACTTTTTTCAACTTTTTTTTTATTTACAGAGCAACTAATTAGCAACTAAAAACGCGACGAAGAAAAAGTCGAAAAAATAATTGAAAACGGAAAATCAAAAAAAGTGACCTGCTATCTTGACACCTAAGAATTTCTTAAATATATAATTTATACTCAAATTAAATAAAATTGGTTTGTGCAAATCTCCTTTGAAGCTTATGTGGAAGAAATAAAAATTGAAAAAATTTCAAAAAATTTGTTTTTCACAACAAATTGTTTAAACAAATTAATTTGTTGTTAACTTTTTTCAACTTTTTTTTTTTGATTTGCAGAGCTTATGTGAAAGAAATAAAAATTGAAAAAATTTCAAAAAATTTGTTTTTCACAAGAAATTGTTTAAACAAATTAATTTTTTGTTAACTTTTTTTTTATTTGCAGATCAACTAATTAGCAACTAAAAACGCGACGAAGAAAAAGTCGAAAAAATAATTGAAAACGGAAAATCAAAAAAAGTGACCTGCTATCTTGACACCTAGCAATTTCTTAAATATATAATTTATACTCAAATTAAATAAAATTGGTTTGTGCAAATCTCCTTTGAAGCTTATGTGGAAGAAATAAAAATTGAAAAAATTTCAAAAAATTTGTTTTTCACAACAAATTGTTTAAACAAATTAATTTGTTGTTAACTTTTTTCAACTTTTTTTTTTTGATTTGCAGAGCTTATGTGAAAGAAATAATAATTGAAAAAATTTCAAAAAATTTGTTTTTCACAAGAAATTGTTTAAACAAATTAATTTTTTGTTAACTTTTTTCAACTTTTTTTTTTATTTGCAGAGCAACTAATTAGCAACTAAATACGCGACAAAGAAAAAATCGAAAAAATAATTGAAAATGGAAAATCAAAAAAAGTGACCTGCTATCTTGACACCTAGCAATTTCTTAAATACCTATATAGTTTACTCAAATTAAATAAAATTGGTTTGTGCAAATCTCCTTTAAAGCTTATGTGGAAGACTTAAAAATTGAAAACAATTTCAAAAAAATTGTTTTTCACAAGAAATTGTTTACAAATTTAATTTGTTGTTAACTTTTTTCAACTTTTTTTTTTTTTTGATTTGCAGAGCAACTATATACGCGACAAAGAAAAAAGCCAAAAATATCATAACTAAAGAAGTGCCCTGCTAGCTTGAGATAGGTACTAGTAGATATAGTATGTAAAAGATAAAAAGTAAGTTTGATTTTGCTGCTCGCTTGGATCGATTTTATTGCAAGTAAAATTAAAGTATTTATTTTGTTTGTAGGCGAAATCACGAAAATGTAATCTGTTTAAGTTGCCACATGCAGAAAATTAAATGCGGTTAATGTGTGACGTATAAAAGGTTTTGTACGTGCTTCAACTGGGGAAGAGTGCACATCGTTAACGACTTTTCCTTAGCAGATTTTAAATAGTAACGGAAGCGATCAAGTTCGACTTTTAATCGGAAATTTATAAGTGGCGATTTAGCCTAGTGAGTAAAGTTGCCAACTCCGAGACAGAGGGTCCCGGGTTCGATCCCGGTCAGGACCAACAACAAGTTCTTTTTTTATTAAAGTACTGGCAAAAACTTCAAAAAAGACAACAACAGTACCAGCCAGCATAGCTGGATAATGGAGCAGTTGACTGATCGGATGTTGGTGCTGACGTCAATGCAACAGCAAAAGTAGCGGGGACAACGGTCCCAAAAACAAGTAATCTCAACCTAGCAACAGGGAAAACTAGAAGCACAGTAGCAGCAGCAGCAAAATTGAAAAATGTTGGACCTAAACGTGAGAATTCAGCATTAGATAAGGAGGGCGCCTTTCAACTGGTAACAACAAGGAGGGGAGTTAGACGGCGAAAACTAAACCGTGCCTTCAATCCAGCAAAGCTGATAGCTGGAGAGGAGGAAATGGACCGGCCGGCCAAAAAACCGGCAGCTCCAAAAATACAGCAGCAGATCTGTAGCTCGCAAGAAGATGAAGAGGAAGCTGACGACGACGACGATTACGACGACGGCGAAGAAGAAAGCGGTGACGAAGATCCTGATCTCGAAAGTGCCCCTGAAGATATTGTCTACGTATCAGACGGAGGTCAGGGGCATTACGTCAGCGTCAGTGGTGGCAGTGATTTCGTGGACTTAACTCCACCAGCAAACACGGAAGAGGTGCCCGATAATGAGGACGAGGCTATTGCAGCTCTAACTGCAAAAATCGACCTCCTCACAAACATGGTGCTTGAGCTCAAAGCCGAGCAAGATGCCCGTAGAGAGCAAGAACGACAAAAGGCTCTAGATATGCAAAAGACGCTTCAAGAATAGAAAATTGTAGCGCAAAATGAAGCAGCATCCTCAGCTGCAAAACCAAAAAAGCAGCGGGCTCAAAAAGCAGTACAACAGCAACCATTACAGCCACTGCAGCAACAAGAACCACAGCAGCAACAGCTGGAGCAACAACAACAGCTGACACCTAATTAGCCACAGCAGCAACAAGAACAAGAAGAAATAGAACAACCACAACAACAACAACAACAACAACAACAACAACAACAACAACAACAACAACAACAACAACAACAACAACAACAACAACAACAACAACAACAACAACAACAACAACAACAACAACAACAACAACAACAACAACAACAACAACAACAACAACAACAACAACAACAACAACAACAACAACAACAACAACAACAACAACAACAACAACAACAACAACAACAACAACAACAACAACAACAACAACAACAACAACAACAACAACAACAACAACAACAACAACAACAACAACAACAACAACAACAACAACAACAACAACAACAACAACAACAACAACAACAACAACAACAACAACAACAACAACAACAACAACAACAACAACAACAACAACAACAACAACAACAACAACAACAACAACAACAACAACAACAACAACAACAACAACAACAACAACAACAACAACAACAACAACAACAACAACAACAACAACAACAACAACAACAACAACAACAACAACAACAACAACAACAACAACAACAACAACAACAACAACAACAACAACAACAACAACAACAACAACAACAACAACAACAACAACAACAACAACAACAACAACAACAACAACAACAACAACAACAACAACAACAACAACAACAACAACAACAACAACAACAACAACAACAACAACAACAACAACAACAACAACAACAACAACAACAACAACAACAACAACAACAACAACAACAACAACAACAACAACAACAACAACAACAACAACAACAACAACAACAACAACAACAACAACAACAACAACAACAACAACAACAACAACAACAACAACAACAACAACAACAACAACAACAACAACAACAACAACAACAACAACAACAACAACAACAACAACAACAACAACAACAACAACAACAACAACAACAACAACAACAACAACAACAACAACAACAACAACAACAACAACAACAACAACAACAACAACAACAACAACAACAACAACAACAACAACAACAACAACAACAACAACAACAACAACAACAACAACAACAACAACAACAACAACAACAACAACAACAACAACAACAACAACAACAACAACAACAACAACAACAACAACAACAACAACAACAACAACAACAACAACAACAACAACAACAACAACAACAACAACAACAACAACAACAACAACAACAACAACAACAACAACAACAACAACAACAACAACAACAACAACAACAACAACAACAACAACAACAACAACAACAACAACAACAACAACAACAACAACAACAACAACAACAACAACAACAACAACAACAACAACAACAACAACAACAACAACAACAACAACAACAACAACAACAACAACAACAACAACAACAACAACAACAACAACAACAACAACAACAACAACAACAACAACAACAACAACAACAACAACAACAACAACAACAACAACAACAACAACAACAACAACAACAACAACAACAACAACAACAACAACAACAACAACAACAACAACAACAACAACAACAACAACAACAACAACAACAACAACAACAACAACAACAACAACAACAACAACAACAACAACAACAACAACAACAACAACAACAACAACAACAACAACAACAACAACAACAACAACAACAACAACAACAACAACAACAACAACAACAACAACAACATAAACAACAACAACATAAACAACAACAACAACAACAACAACAACAACAACAACAACAACAACAACAACAACAACAACAACAACAACAACAACAACAACAACAACAACAACAACAACAACAACAACAACAACAACAACAACAACAACAACAACAACAACAACAACAACAACAACAACAACAACAACAACAACAACAACAACAACAACAACAACAACAACAACAACAACAACAACAACAACAACAACAACAACAACAACAACAACAACAACAACAACAACAACAACAACAACAACAACAACGACAACAACAACAACAACAACAACAACAACAACAACAACAACAACAACAACAACAACAACGACAACAACAACAACAACAACAACAACAACAACAACAACAACAACAACAACCAGGGCCCGATCTAGGGGGGGGGGGCTCGCCGGGCATTTGCCCGGGGCGGCAAATTTCAAGGGCGGCAAAATTTGAAAATTGAGGATTATTAAAGCTGTATTTTCAAAAAATGTTTACTTGTTTCCTTCTAATTAAGATCATCAAGGGAGAAAATAAGGTACAGTAAAACTACTTTATAACGAACTCTCCTTTCTATAGCAAACTTCATTTTGTTCACCTTCTACTTAAAAAAATATCCCATATTAGTTAGGTTCTATCGAATGTATAGATGTATTAAAAAATGTACAGTTATTTAGTTTAAGTTTGCAAAATCGCGTTTCGAAGGTAAAACAAGTTCTCAATCCTCAGTAGTTATTTTAACAAAGCAAGGTAAAACAAGTTCTCAATCCTCAGTAGTTATTTTAACAAAGCTGTCGTTGGTACTTTTGACAATTGGTCAGCGATATAATCTATAATAATCGAGAACAAGCAATTTGGAAAGAGTTTACTTCAGACGAGATGAAAAAGCCCTACTATAGTGATAAGAGAACTGCATTAAGAATTTTTGAAGTTTTATTGAAACAAGTGATAAAACTAAAGAAGATGCTGCAAATTTTGTTTTTTCTAAACTGAAAAATTTGTATGGTAAAATAAAAAAACAAAATTTCAAATGCGCAATCCAACATTGAATTTCTAAACAAAAGATATGATTTTTTTTTTCATTAATTTTTCTATACCAATTTTCTTTGAAAATAAAAAGGAGCACGAGGTTTCAAAACACATTTCACATTTCTTTATAACGAATTTTATCAATTTTTTTATTTTTTGTTCCCTTGAAGTTTTGCTATAAAGAATTTTGACTGTATTGTATATGTCCGTCAAAAATATAAAGTCGAAGTATTTTATTAATCACTTAAAAACCGCTAGTTAAAACGTTTTTTGAAAAAAATTAAGTCATCTGATTTCTTGAACAGTTTTGATTTTTTTAGAAAAAAAAAAACTTCTCGAAAACATTTTTCCACATTTTTTTTGAGAATGCACTTTCCAGCACTTTAGGCGTTTTTCTGTTTTAATTCAGTAAAGAGCTCTGAACAAAGTTCAAGTTTATCGAGCTCGCTATGTACGTCCTCTGAACTAATTGTGTTCAGAGCGCTCTGAACTATTAATGAAACAAATTTAATATCCTATTTATTTCCTTTTCTTATGCCATTTTTTTTTAACACTTAAAATTTTGTTTGGCTTTTAGCTCAGTCTGTCCCATCTATTTATTTGGAGCTCGTAGAGCGCACTCTGAACACACTCTGAGAAAAGAAATACAAAGTCTATGCTCTGAAGTCTCTGAAGCAAAAACGAAAAACTTATTTTTGTTTGACAACTCAGGCTCTGCTGTGAACTAAAAAAGAAAAACGCCTTTTATTGCTTTTTATCAGGAAGACAAAATCGAAATCCTTTAAGTGGCTTAGGAGCAGGGCCGGACAAGCTATACGTGCAAGCGGTGCAAATGCACAGGGCGCTGAAACCAATGGGCGCCTTGGGCGAGCGTTTAAATAGTCACCTCGTAACCACTACCTTGTTTTTTAATTCTCATTTATTTTTGTAGCTCACACCAATATTGATATTCATTATATAACTAACAGCTAATTTGAATTTAATGACAGATATACAATTATGTATTTGCATAATATCTACTATTCCAAAAATTAATCCATGTTTACCTTTTTATTCACACCCACCCCACAGTCCCACAGTAAAAACAAAACTTTATCTACCAAGTTAGCTTCAATAGATACCTACCTACCTAGCTATATGCTATTTTTCTCTTTATAAGGCATCATCACGTATGAGAAATTTTATTTTATTTTCATAACCCACCCCTATGCAGTGTATCATAAAAAAAATGTCAACATCATAAATACAGATAATTAACAGTGTGCATGTTGGTAACATGCACACGATGTCAGTGCTTCTATATGAAATCAAAGTGAGCAATGTTACTCAACTGAAATTCTGAGGTACAAAATTCATACTCATGTACACAACAGTGTGCAAAATTAAAAACTGCACCTATGAATTTTAACTCCTTCGGTTGAGTGTTTTTTGTACTATGTTTAAGTTTGTCATTGGCTTCTCTTTATGAGTGGAATCTTATCACTCGTCTGGAGAGATGAGAGATGACAAAGGGTTGTGTTGAAATTTAAATATGGAAATAATGAGTGATGACTGATGATGATGCGATGACTAATGATGAGGTTTGTCGTTTGTCGTTATTGAGTGAATCTTTTTTGTTCAATTTTCTTTTTTTCTTTTTTTTGTTCTTGCCTGCCAGTCATTGTTTCCATTAAAAAAAAAAGAATTTTTTGACTAACACAGGGTAATCGGTGTGAGCAAAGATAACTAATATAACAAAAATACTTTTATTATTTTTGGTGTGAGGTTGTTTAAAGAGCTAGAGGGAGTAGGCTGAGTTGAGACAAGAAACAAATCGTATGAAAGGGGGGTCTATTCATCTCCGTTTAGCCAGGAGGCGCATGGAACAAAAATAATTAAAAAATAACGGTAACCCCTACAATGCCATGTCATATCTTTTTGTAAAGCCAGAAATTTCCTCCTTTTTAGTGTTTTTAAATAAAGCTATTTTAGTGATCAGTTTTCAAAATATTAACTATCAAACTCAAAATTAAAGCAACAAAAAATAGAAAACAATTTCAAACTATTTTTTTTTTAAATTTGATGTATTCAAGTATTATTTTTGTTGTCAAAACTCAATGCTCTTATTAGTTTTGGGTCAGACACTGAAAACCGTATGGCTCTATGACTTTTTGTTGCCAAGCTATTCAAAAGTATCCGAACCTTATTGTTCATAAAAAACACACAAGGCTAGATTTTCGTGTTTTTATGCAGAAATAGGTTCTTTTATTTTTGAATAGCTTGGGAACAAGAAACCCTAGAGACATACGGTTTTTAATGTTGGACTTGAAGCAAATAAGAGCATTGAATTTTGAAAAAATACTAAATAAGGTAAAATTTTGAAATAAAATTAGTTTGAAAATTTGATTTTAACTTTTTTTTTTAATTTTGAGTTTGAAAATTAATATTTTGAAAAAATTTCACTAAAATAAATATTTTTCAAAACAAAATAAGTAAAAGAAGAGGTTTTTGGCCTTAAACAATGGCACAGCATGGCGTTGTAGAAGTTATTTTGTTATTTTTTAATAATTTTTGTTTCCAATTTTAGTCATGTTTTAAGAAAATTGCCCCTCTCAGCTAAATGGAAGGGAATAGACCCCCTCCCACATGAGTTTTTCTTGTCCCAACCCAACCTACTCGCTCTAGCAGTTTGGCACACCTTAAGTGAATCACCCTTCATAAGCTTTCGCCTATGTTAATTCACAAACTGTACGTTACACAACCTACCTCAAATATATCTTGTATTATCTCCTATAATTGTGTGATATATTTGTTGACTTAAATTTACGATTATTTTTGTATTCTTCAGTTACTATTATTACTCGTTAAAAAACGCTTTGCAAAGTCTATCCTTTGGGTAATGAGGAAATGACTTCTTCCAAAAATCACCGCAATTGAGGGCGCCAATGATAAAGCTTGCACAGGGCGCTAATTTAGCTCGGGCCGGCCCTGCTTAGGAGTAAATCTGATATGCAAAATTCGGCCCTATCGGAGTTACCGTTATAAAGAATTTTCCAGACAAATTTATTCCAACCAAAACATAAATTTTACTCAATTTTTTGTTAACAAAATCGTATAAGCCGTTTTTGAGATATCTAAACGAGTTTGTCAATAAAAATCACATGGCAGGTAGGTACAGTTTATTTCGGAGCTTGAGTGCTAGGTCCAAAAATCAATCTATCAGATGTTATAATAATACTGTGTTCTGTGTTCCAAGTTTAAAGCAAATCGGAATAGCCGTTAAGGGTGTACAATCAGACGTACAGGCAGACAGAATTGTCCGACCTATTTTTTCGGCTTCTCTATGATCGTAATGTCATGCTTGATTGTCCAAAAGAAAATTTCCAACAATATTACATTCTTACGGGCCGGAATGAATACCTCCATTTTTCAAAAGTCGGTCAAAAAATGCACCAACAATTTTATATCTTATATATTCTCATTGCAAAAGGGCGGCAAATTAAATTTTTGCCCAGGGCGGCGAAAAAGCTGGATCGGGCCCTGACAACAACAGCAACAACAACAACAGCAGCTGTAACAACAGCAGCAGATACAACAACAGCAGAGACAACAGTCGCAGAGACAACAGCCGCAGAAACAACAGCAGCAGAGTCAACAGCAGCAGCCACAGCTCAAGCCGAAAAAAAGGTGCCACCAATTTATACATACAAAATGGATATCAAGGACACAATAAACTTATGTAAGTTGGCCATAGGCGATAGGTTTAATGTTAAAAGATATAGTGATCTGAAGCACGCAATTCAGTGCTTCAATTTAAAAGATCACAAAGAAATAAAAGATTTGCTTAAAAAAGCACCAACCGAGTACTATACTTTCACCCCTAAGGACGAAAAGTTCCAAACTATGGTCCTTAAGGGTATTGATTCCTCTTAGATGAGCTCTGTAGAGTGGCGAGCGACGACCTCGAGTTTATCAGGGTCAAGCCGTTCACCACAGTAAGGTCAAGACGGGAGAAACGGAGTCTTCCTATGTTCTTAGCTCAGCTCTCGCCCCAAAGCAAGCTGAGTAGTCTAAGCAAAATCACCATGCTGAACTACCAGATTGTACGCTGGGAAAAATTAAATAATAAAGACGACGTGCCCTGATGCACGAATTGTCAAGGCCCTCACCACGCAGCAGGAAACTGTAATATGGATCCTGTTAGTGTGAAATGAGCAGAAGGCCACAAAAAGGGAGAGTGCAATCTCGGGGAAATTAGGGCCAAAGATAGGGTCCAGCTTAAATGTGCTCTCTGCAAGGGCTCCGGGTACCCTGCAAGTTATCTGGAATGCCCGAAGTATCAGGAACTAAAAAAAGCAAAAAAAGCCGGAAATAGAAAAGTTGAAGTTAGTCGCCCAATAGTGCGTCCTCCTTCTCAGACCGTTACACCTCAGATCTCCTTCGCCCAAATGACGACGGAGAGAAGAAGTACGGCACAACCTGCACCAAAGGTAGCCCCACAGGCCCCTGTGCCTACGGCTCCTACGGTGCAGAACGATGTCATGAAGGCGTTGCATACCATTGCGGGTATGCTTGCTAACGTCCAGAAACAGATTTGGGAACAGGCAGATATTGTAGACTTCCTCTACTCTATTTTGCCCATCCAAACGCTTAAAGGTTAAAGGCGCGCTGTTTGAGAGACCCCTTAAGATCCTACTCGTAGCTGTGAATGTAAATTCACTGATTAGGACCAAACGCAGAGCAAATCTCTTTCATTTGCTAAAAGACCAAAGTCCTGCTGTGTTCTTGGCTAGCGAAACGAAGCTAAACCAGAAACACAAACTTACTCATAACAATTACAATATCGTAAGAAGAGAACGACCCAACTCCACTCGTGGGGGTGGGGTCGCAATTTTCATACGAAAAGGCATTAGTTATAAGGTAATTTATAATAATGAAGTGCGCAGATTCGGGTTGCTAGAAGCCTGCATCATTTACATTCCTCTGCAACAGGGGAAGCGAATGTACGTGATCTCGGCGTAAGCACCAGAAGCACCTCAGCCTGCTAATTTTATATCAGAGCTCGAAAAACTTTTCGACTGCCTTCGCCTCAACTCGGAGGAAAATTATTATCTCATGGCCAGAGATCTTAACGCCAGACATGAAGATTAAGGAAATCAAATTCAAACCCCTAGAGGATACCATCTTTTTAATTGGATTGGATAGACCATCGTTTCCAAGAAGCGGTGGTTTTCTGGATCTACTTCTGCTAGACTCAAGACTGACAATTACTGACACTGTGGGTCAAACAAGAAACTGTTTACGGACGGTGGAGTACGACAGTGACCACTGCGGACTCGCTGCCGTAATACGGATTCCGAACGAGCTTGTGGAGTTGGAGGAGTATGTGCCTGCGCACTCTTACAATTTCAGTAAGACGCGTTGGCCACGCTTCTCCAACGCCATATCGAGTGAACTTGTTTCGAACGACATTTCGCCACCAAATGACAGGAATCTGAAGCACGTTGAGATCGACAGATACCTTAGTCAAATGGATGAGACAATACAACGAACGATGGACAGGACAATCCCACGCTACAATAGACGCACTACACAAACACAAAAGTAGACTGCTTACAAGACTCAAACTCTTATACAGATGGTTTACTGACAGAAACGACCCGGAGATTAGGACACTGAAGACTGAGATCAAAAACCCCAATCTGCTTATTAAGCAGAACTATAGATTATCTATTAATTTGTTTTGGGATAACAAGATACGGGCCGTTAATTCTAGCGACCCAAGTATGTTTCCCCAAATTAATAAAATCTTTAGGAGGAATGATCAAAACGATCTTCCTTGCCTTAAGCTTCCGAGAAATACGGACAACGAAGACGTACTTACCATTGCAGGAATAGATCCAGGGAATGCCGTCCTTGATGACGACTTCTTTATGATTGAAGATCCTCAAGAGAAGGTGGAAGCATTTGGATGCTGTTTTTCAGCAAGTGTATAAGGTGAATGCTAGCATTCGCCCAAATCACGACCTGAAGAACAGAGCTCTGGTGCACCATTTCTACCTTCGAAACAGCATTACGCAATGGCGATCTGAGAACACTGGTTTCACCAGGTTTTATGAAGACAATGTGGCAATCGCCACTGTCGCCGAGCTAAATGGGCCCAGTTCCCTGCTTATATAGAAGGTATAGCTGGAGCTCTCATCTTCGAATCATTAAAGAAAAAGAAGTCAGCAGGAGTCGATGCTATACCCAACGTTGTACTGCGACATCTCCTTAAAGAAGCAGTAGACATTTACACCACACTGTTTAACAACGCACTGAATAATGCATATTATCCGGTGCGTTGGAAAACAGCTGTGGTTCATCCTCTCCCGAAAAAGGGAAAGGATAGCACCAATCCGACAAATCTCCGGTCGATAAGTCTTCTTCCGAGTATCAGTAAGGTATTCGAAAAAGTTCTTAATAGAGCTCTGACCAAGTGGGCAGAGGACAAAAATATTATTCCGGGTAATCAGTTTGGGTTTAAGGCGGGGCATGACACCATTCATGCTGCGTCTAAGCTAGTCTCTGATATTCAATGGAACAAAGCTAAGAATCAATGCACGGGTGCCGTTCTGGTTGATTTGGAAAAGCCCTTCGACACCGTTTGGTTAGAGGGTCTTTATCTGAAGCTGACCAGACTTGGCATAAGTAAACCATTGTTATACAATATTTATGACATGCTTAATGGTAGAAAGTTTGTTGTCAAAAGTGGAAATGTAACTTCTACCACAACATTTGATATAAAAAATGGTCTACAGCAAGGAGCGGTGAACTCGATTCTCTTTAATATGTACACCAGCGATCTGATAGGTTGTCTTGCTCATGCGATTGCGTATGTCGATGACCTTGTAGCGTACAGAACGGCTCCAAAAGTCGAGGTCATAAGAATTCTCTTGCAGCGTGAAATTGAAAATCAATTTCCAGAAATGCGAAACTATCCTGTTTAGAACCCCATTGTCTAGGGCTCCTAGGGATACGAGTAAGAACTGGAGAAATCTAGTGATCGTTGGACCAAGTGGACATCCATTGGCGAGTAAAAGTGTGGTAAAGTACCTTGGCATCTGGTTAGATCAGTATCTGTATTTCCATAGACTTATAGATGCTGCTCTGTCCAGAGCTAGGGGAGCTTTTGCCCAGACAAAACGGCTGTTTTATAGCAGCGGTCTTGATAGCAGGGTGATGGTGATTTGCTACATGGCCCTCATCCGGCCGATGATTGCCTATGGGTGCCCTGTGAGTCGGCCGTAAGACTGTGGATCGGCGACTCCTGTACGACCGAGACGTCGCCGCAGGAGACGGAGCAGAGCGCCTTCGGTTCAGTAGGGCTGTGTCCAATCGGGACCGTCGGGATATAATTAAACAAGCTCGGCACTTCTGGTGGATGAGCGACGAAATTTGAGTTTCTTAAAGTTGGTCAACGTTATCGCCTTGGTCAGCTTACATAGGTTTAAGGTAGTTTTTTAGGGGGAACAGACATGGTGGCACAAAAAACAGAAAAAAAAATAAAAAGAAAAAAAAATACAAAATACGAAAAACACAAAAAAATAACAAAAACACAAAACTGCTGCTGTGGCTGTTCTAGTTTTAGGTAGTTTTAAGTAGGTTTAACTTAGGTACTAGGGTAGTGTTAAGATTTATAAAAAATAAAAAAGATCATTAATTTGAGTTTTTTAACAACATTTTCTCAAAACAAATAAATATATGCATGAATTTTTTAAATTAAGTTAGTTTTAAAGCGAAAGGCAATAGAATAATTGGTTATGGGATAATTTAGAGCGCCCGCATAGGGCCAGTAAGTTATGTTAAGTAGATATTTAAGCTAGGTTTTAAGGTTTTTGGTCTAGCTGTTAATTTAGATTAAGGTATGAATTGAATAAAAAACTGAATAAAAAAAAAAAAGTTTTTTAATATATAGAAAGTATGTTTGATTTTGTTGCTCGATTAGATCGCTTTTGGTGGAAGAAAAAACAAAAACACAAACATATAGACCTTAAATGAATATTATTCAACTACCTACAAAATCTATAAGAGAAATGAGAAAGTCATTAGAAACAGACAAAATGTATTGCTTTAGAATTGCACATCTTCTAAATTTACTTGCAAACTTAGGTAGGTACATAACAAACATCTCTTCAAGTCAGGTATTTTGGATCGATTATCTACCAAAAAGCATTTGTCCTCTTGCTTGCTTAAAAACAAAATATAGGTGCATGCAAGATCATCGCAATATATTATTTAAATTTTATTTTTTTTTTTTGCACTTTAAAATAAAAATAATAATATTAAATAAATGCTACTAATAACAATTAAAAAGTCTGTATAAATTAATCATAATTTACATTATGTACATAATGTAAATTACATCCTACCTACAAAAAAAAAAAAAACCTAAAAAAACCGCGCTCAATTAATTTTCCAAAAAATCTTCAATACACAAAACTAACCTTCCCCTATTTATCTCACGAAATACAAAAGCACGTTTAAGGAAAAATATCTGATTCAACCCTCTTATTCATAGAAACATTCGTTTCTTCTTATATTCGTCCTAGGTCAACAAAAAATAAGTAGGTCAGAGAAGCACTAAAATACCTTGATCACACAAATAATAATAATACCAGTTTCGCACTGGTATTATGAGGGATGAAAAGAAAATTAAAAGATCGAAAAGTCCTTCCCTTCTTTTCTTTCTAATGAATGACATAAAATCACCACGTTATAAGCACGGACCAATATACAGACCGCCAATTCGTACTCCTCTTGCCTGAAACACCCTAGAAATATTTTTTCCTGTCTGTGAATACGTGTGCATCTCTCTCTGTGCATTTTGTAATGGCAACTATACCTGCGTATGCCATTTATTTTGTAGGTGTGTTTGCTAAATGGTTTTTAAAAGCAAGGGAGAGTGTCACACTATCAAAATAAATGGCATATCAGCTGATTTTTAGCTTGTAGGCAAAAAGAGAAACCATACAGTGAGTTGGCGGTCTGTATCTTATTGGTCCGTGGTTATAAGCACAGACCATATACAGACCGCCAACTCGTACTCCTCTTGCCCTAAACACCCTCGAAATATTTTTTCCAGGCTGTGAATACGTGTACATCTCTCTCTGTGCATTTTGTAATGGCAACTATACCTGCGTATGCCATTTATTTTTTAGGTGTGTTTGCTAAATGGGTTTTAAAGCAAGGGAGAGCGTCACACTCTCAAAATAAATGGCATATCAGCTGATTTTTAGCTTGGTGGCAAAAAGAGAGACCAAATGGTGAGTTGGCGGTCTGTATCTTCTTGGTCCGTGGTTATAAGCAATGTTGTACGTTCTCTCTACTCAAAACCAGTTTCGCATTGTACTATTGTACATTTATTATGAGAAATGGGGTTGGGGGATGAAAACAAAATTAAGAAATTCTCGTTCTCAAGGAAGATACTTTTGAGACCACGGACCAATAAGATACAGACCGCCAACTCACTGTATGGTCTCTCTTTTTGCCTACAAGCAAAAAATCAGCTGATATGCCATTTATTTTGAGAGTGTGACGCTCTCCCTTGCTTTTAAAACCCATTTACCAAACACACCTAAAAAATAAATGGCATACGCAGGTATAGTTGCCATTACAAAATGCACAGAGAGAGATGTACACGTATTCACAGACAGGAAAAAATATTTCAAGGGTGTTTCAGGCAAGAGTAGTACGAGTTGGCGGTCTGTATATTGGTCTGTACTTGAGACTCAAGGAAGACATAAATTCACCTCTGAGAAATGTTGCTTGTTGTCTGAATTTTCATCACACGATTTCAGCAACATAAAGTAAGTGATGTATTCAAGTAATGTTGCTTGGATTTTGCTGTTGTGAAAAACAATAAAATAATACAACTAATTAGCAACTAGTTAGCAACTAAAAGAAATATTAAAAAAAAAAAAAAAATTGTTTAAACAAATTAATTTGTTGTTAACTTTTTTCAACATTTGTAGAGCAACAAAATCGCAACTAAATACGCGAGCTTAACTCAAGCTGGCAGAAAAGTTTATAAAAACAAAAGTAGAAGGGCAACAAAATTAATTTTTGCGAAACTAATTAGCAACTAAAAGAAATATTAAAAAATAAAAAATTGTTTAAACAAATTAATTTGTTATTAACTTTTTTTTCGATTTGTAGAGCAACAAAATAGCAACTAAATACGCAACAACAAAAAAGTTGAAAAAATCATTTTTAAAAAAGTGACCTGCCAGCTTGACTTCAAGCTGGCAGAAAAGTTTATAAGAAAAATGTAGAAGAGCAACAAAATTAATTTTTGAGCAACTAATTAGCAACTAAATCAGGCAAAAATTTGGAGTCCTCCGCGAAAAGTGACCTGCCAGCTTGACGGACGTGTTTGCCATTACGTTTTAAAAACGATTTCGGGCATAGATTCCTGGGCGATTATGTTGACCGAATATTGGACGCAAAGGGCGATGCGTAGCGCGAACGTGCGACCCAGTCGTGCATTTTATTTCTCTATACTGTATTTATTCAAGGTATAAATAATGATCACCACATTAAATAGCTACTCCCTTAAGTTTATAATTGATCATGTAAGTGAAACCCGCGATTACGCTTAATATAATTATGTAGGTTAACATTTAACAAACTCTAATCATAATATTCCATGAAATTGGAAGATAATAAGGCAACATTTTACAGGTTTTTACTTGCTCTATAGAAGAGCAACCCAATAAATCGGTTTTCGCCATACCGTCCGGAGGTCTGTCTGTGCGTCTGTGCGGATGTGAGCCTTTTCACGTCATGCTACAGCTTAAACGACTTGACGGATTTTCTTCAAACTTGATATACAGTGTTGGACAGAGAATTAGCACATTATACTTAAATTTCAATTACCATAGCCTTTTACCAATCGACTATGGCTTTTTTAAAACCTTTTTGCTTTATTAAAAATATTGCTGCCGAACTCAAGTTCGCCAGAATTTATGGTTCCAAACCTTTCCCCCAAACCTTTTAGAAAAAAGTTTTTTGGAGTGATGAGTCGAAGTTTAATCGATTGGGCTCTGATGGTAAGCGTCATGTTTGGCGTCCACCAAAGCAGGAAAATAGACCATCGAATGGATAGGCATCAGTGCAAGAGCATCCTAGAAAACGATATGGAGCCCTTTGCAGATAATAATTTGCCGCATTATCGTATGGACATTCATACACGATAATGATCCTAAACACACTTCTCGACTAGTTAAAGAGTGGATTAGTGATCGCCAAATCAATGTTTTGCCTTGGCCTGCGCAGAGTCCTGATCTCAATCCCATAGAAAATCTATGGAACGATCTGGAGAACTAGGTTGAATTAAAGAAACCAAGCAATTTAGCAAACTTTGGGAAGCAATTAGAGAAGGCTGGAACAGCATCCATATTCATCGATGCCCACACCTTGTAAAAAGGATTTCTTCGCGGGTTACAAGCTGTGATACGGCAGAAAGGATTTCCCACAAAATATTAAAGAAATACTTGATCTAAAATGTTTTAATGTATGTAGAGTTTAATGTAATTAAAATGTTATAATTAATTTATTAAATTCAAATTAAAGTAAGCAAAAAGTCAAATTTAAGTTAAAGTATATTAATTGTAAGAAAAAAGTAGATATTAAAAGTAAGTATAGGTAGTTTGAAGATGTTGTTGGATCGGTGGTTGGCAATCAAAGAGGTCTCAGCTTTGTTCTCTTCTTTTAACGTCGTCTCCAATCATCGATGCTGCCAAATAATTGTGATTTAAGAATTAAATCGGTTCAGTTGTTTCTTCGTTAACTTCCAGGAAAGTAAGAGCGTAAGGGTTGCCAAATAGTAGGTTCCTACAACTCGGCCATCCTGCTGGTTCAACGTCTCGGTGAACTTAGGTCATTTCAGGCAAACATTTCCCATAGCTGGTTAATAAATCTTTCATCTCTGGTAACCAAATTTCTCGGATATGTTTATCGTCTCAGTAAGGTTATTTCATCTCAAAATCGTCAAAGGTTAGTCATCACAGGTTAATTAATTCATCCAAGCTATACACGAAAGTCATCTCAGGTGGGAAGTCATCTCAGGTAGGTTGGTCATCTTAGGTTAATGAATTCATCTTATGCAAAAAACGTCATCTCAGGTAAGGAATCATCTCAAGTAGGTAGGTCATCTCAGGTAAGTAAAGTCATCTTAGTTAAAACGGTCTTCACAGGTAAGAAATCATCTCGGAAAGGTAGGTCTTCAGCATCATATCACATCGAGTCCGGTAGAACACCGTCGTTTTCAATAACGTCGTCCTCATCAGAAGAATCATCGTATGGAACCCATGGTTTCATATTGTCGGCACTGCTGCTCGTCTTTCTGGGCCCTTCAGATTCATCAGCTTTTTCCACGTTATAACGATCATGTAGACCAACGTTTGTAACCCTATAAGGACCAAGAAATTTTTTATGAATTTTGATTAAATTACCAAACTGTGATCTGCGTATGGCCACGAGATCTCCAACTTTATACTTTCTGGCGGCCTTCCTTTTTTTATTAAAACCGCACTCATTCTCGCACTGGATCGACTCGATTTGTTTTCTTGCCTCCTCACGAATAGCATCTCGCTCCTCGTTAAATAACTCCAAAAGCTCTTCAGCCACTGCTTCAGCAATACGAACGTCTTCCTTGTTTCTCATATTTACTCCAAACATCAATTCGAAAGGACATCGCCCAGTGCTCCTGCTAACGCTAGAATTTAAAAACTTTTGAACTTTGTTTGTGAATTTAAACCAATCTTGCGTCTTTTCCAAAGAAAGTTTTGTCAGTATCGGAATAATAGCTCTATTAATTCTTTCCACCTGCCCATTACCTCTTGGAACCCCGGTCGTTATTTTAATGTGTTTGATACCTTCCTCTTGACAATACTCATCGAAATTGTTCGAAGTAAAAGCTGTACCTTTGTCCGTGATAATTCGGTGTGGATTTCCAAAGATACTGCTCTGTTGACTAAGTTTCTGAAGTACTTCTGCAGTACACAGGGTTTTAGTCGGATATATCCACACAAATTTACTGAAACCGTCCACGATAACGAGAATATACTTGTACTGCTTCCCAGTCACTGAAAGTGGTCCTACGTGATCCAAGTGATATGTGTGCAACGGACGATCCTCTTTTGGAATCGGGTACAAGTATCCTTCCTGCTTCTTTTCCGATAATATGCACTTAATACAGCTTTGTCTACATTTTTCTATTTTTTCTCTAAGGTTAGGAATAGAATAATCTCTCTTAATAACATCTTCCATTTTTCTCACAGAAAAGTGGCCTTGGTCATGGACCTTTTTAATAAGCTCCTTTTCCATACCTTTTGGAATGCATAAAAGCCGATCTCCTTGGCCGTTAACGTCATATAAAATATCATTTTCATAAACAAAATTTTTATAACCACCTTGTTGCAAAAGTTTTATAATAATATCGATTCTTTCATCTTTTTTCTGATCTGCTTTCAACCTTTCGACTAATTCGCTTTGAACAACCATGGATAAAGGATTTCGGCTTAGTGAATCTACATGCTTCATTTTTGTACCTGCTCTATGTTCCAGTTTATAGTCAAAATCCTGAAGTAGCAAAGCCCAACCTGCGATTCTCGAAGCTAAGTCCCTTTTTTCCATCGTCTGCTTAAAAGCCGCGCAATCAGTGACAATTTTGAAAGGAATGCCAAGAAGATATACTCTCAATTTTTTTAACGCTGCAACAATAGCTAAAACTTCTAATTCATAGCTACTATATTTTTCCTGAGTTGGAGATGTCTTCCTACTGTAAAAATATACGGGATGAAACAAACTATCATCACTGGATTTTTGCATCATTATTGCTCCAAAACCGAATTTTGATGCGTCCGTATGTAGTTCAGTTTCTGCCTTTGGGTTATAGATCAAGAGAACAGGGTGTTGCGACAGTGAATTTTTGATAAGAGTGAATGCTCCCTTCTGTACGTCTCCAAAATAAAATTTACTGTCCTTCCTCAACAAATCACTCAATGGTTTAGCCAATGTACCATAGTCTGGGATAAACTTTCTAAAATACCCTGAAAGACCAAGAAAGCTCTGCACATTTTTTAAACTTTTAGGCTCTGGAAAGTTCTTCACGGCATTTATCTTCGTTTTGGATGGACTGACATGCCCTTTTTCAATTTCATAACCAAGGTATTCTATTTTACTGAAGAGAAATCGACACTTTTTCCAATTGAAACGAAGACCAAACTGTGCAGCTAGTTGAAAAACCTTTTTTAAATTTTTAATAGCTTCTTCACAGGATTTTGCAATAATTATAAAATCATCAATATAGACAATAAGTATGCCCTCTTTTATAAGTGGCGAAAATATCCAGATAATGAATTTTTGGAATACATTTGGCGACAGACATAACCCAAACGGCATTTTCAGGAACTCAAATTGACCTGACGGGGTTACAAAAGCCGTGTACTTCCTGCTACTCTCCTCTACATTCACATGAAAGAATCCATTCTCGAGTTCTAGTGTGATAAATACTTTGGATGTGCCAAGCTTATCTATCTGGTCTTCTATAAGCGGAAGAGGAAAGTGATTCCTAATAATTTTTTTGTTGAGCTGTCTAAAATCAACGCATAGACGTTTAGATCCATCTTTTTTTGAAACTAGGACTATAGGACTAGCAAAATCTGAAGAACTCACTTGAATTATTTTTTTTTCTAGCCAATCCTCGATTGTGTCATCAACTATCTGCTTCTCAAGAAGCGAAAGACGACGCGGGTTTTGGTAAATAGGAGTTTCATCAGACAAGATAATTTTCATTTCGAATTTATTTTGACTTTCTTCCCTTGGGCTATACTCTTCTACCAGCTTTTCGATTTGTTCCTTGTATTCCAAATTCCCCACTTGCAAATCAATCCCATGCTCCTCTCCAACCATAAAACACTCTAGAATACTATCAAGCTTTTTCACCTGAACTGCCTTTGAAGTAATGGAAATTTGAGTGTTAGTAAAAACATTTTGACCCAAAATCATACGCATTGACATGAAACTGTCCGATATAACGTGGATTACATCCTCAAAAATGTTTTCGTCAAGTGAAATACTTCCCAAAAAACTTCCCAAAGTTTGCACACCCTTTTCTGATAAGCCTCTTAACTGCATTGGTTGACCAGTCAATGTTGGAGCACCTAATCGAATATATTCATCTGAACGTAATAATGAGAGTTCGCTACCTGTGTCCAAAAGAGCCTCAACTGAATAATTTTCCTTGACAAATTGAACCGTCTTGTAAAAATTTGAATTTGGACTGTTTAAAGTACAAGTTGCTTTGACGATTTTAGGAGTGGCCTCATTAGTGCATTGTGGAGATTTGTGGCCAAACTGTCGACATTTGAAACATTTAGGTCCCTCAGATCTCTTGCTACAAACACTGGCCCGATGACCCTTAAGTCCGCAATTGAAGCAAACTAAACTTGGACCTCCAGTATTACCCGCAACATTGGAACTAGTATGTACTGCATTTGAAGACGAATTTAGCTTTAACCCCGACGACGACGCCTGACATCTTTCGGAAAAGGTTTTATAGACTTCCAACTTTCGTTTGAAATCTTTAAAATTGTTTGCACCATAAAGCATTGCTTTATTACTGTGGGAGTCTTTTATTCCATCTATCACGTATTGTATTATTGAGGCTTCCTCAATACTTGCACGAGCTCCTAACTCTTTCATTTTTAAAAAATATTGCAAAACTGTCTCATCTTTTTTTTGTTTTTTCACCATTAGCTTCCTATGCACCTCCGCGCTCGACCAATTTTCTCCGAATTCATCCGACAGATAATTTTTTAAACTTCCCCACGTGTTAAGCCCGGGCTCGGAACGAATAGCCAATTTCGCGGAACCCGATAAAAGTCTTTTCGCGAACAAAAGATTCTCTAGGGGAGTCCACTTCATTAATTCTGCCGCGCTCTCTACCTCACCTATCCAACACCAAACACTGTAGTCGTCATCGCCATTAAACTCTTGAATCGAATTCGATACATCTTGGAAAGACGCAGCACCCCGACTTCTGTTTCGTAGAATTTCCACCTCGTCTTGTAATAGGGAAATCTCCAAATCTTTCCTTATCGTGTTTTCTCTCTGGTCCAATTTTTTTTCCCGAATTTTTAATTGTCTACTTTTTTCTTCTAAATCTGCTATAGCATCTGATATATCTAACGATTGTGGATTTTTTGTAGTGCTATTTCTATTTTTCCTCCCCATTATATAGCTGCAGAGAATTACACAAAAAATAGAAAAACTGCAAAACCAGTTGAAACGCCCTACCGAACAACCGAACACTAGCACAGCTAATCCACGAATGATCTTAAATGATGATCGATCTCAGTTAGAAATAAAATGCACGACTGGGTCGCACGAACTTGCTCTAATGAGTGACAGTGGTTTAGGGGCTTGAGATTTTGATAAAAATAAAAATTCCAAAATTCTTAAATAAATACTTAAACTAATTTGAGCTGAAAAAAAAGTACGCCATTTTATTTCTTGGAAAAATATGAATTTATGAGAAAAAATTTATAAAAATCTGTGGAGCGGTTTTTGAGAAAAAAAGTTTTTTTTGAAAAACTTTTTGAAAAAAAATTTCAAAAAAAATTTAAAAACGCCAGTTCATAGGTATTCAGCAAATACATTTATTTAAAATTTTTAGAAAAAAATTTAATAATCCGTTTTCAAAATATTAATTTTTTAAATTTTTTTTAAAAAAATGCTTTTAAAAATACAAAAAAATATTTTTCAAAAATATTGGTATGCAATACAAATTGCGCTATCTATAGCTATATGTGTGTGAAATTTCGAAAGAATCGGTTGAGTCGTTTTCGAGATAGTCGAAAGCAAAAAAAACGGTCCTATGGAAAGTACCGTTCTGAGTCATTTTTTAAAACTTTTTTTTCAGTCATATTATTGGTCGTACCTAAAAAGCAACACTGATTTTTTTAAATCGAAATCGTTAGAGCCGTTTTTGAGAAAAATAAGCTTTAACGTAACGGTTGTATGGCAGGTACCGTTATTTTTTGAGCTAAAAAAAAAATTTCGATTTCCCTCCTGTACAATACCTAAAAAAGTCTGTATACCAAGTTTGAAGCAAATCGGCCCACCCGTTTGGGCTGTAGGTCTCTATACATACAGACAGACAGACAGACAGACATACAGACGGACAGAATTTTTAGACCATCTTTTTTCGTCTTCTCTATCATCGTAATGTCATGTTTGATTGTTATCTCAAAACTTTTTTTTTCGACGAATGCATAACTTGCCTTATAGTACCTATAATCGCAAGTAAAAAATGGTAAATGCACTTTTTTGCATACAAACTTGAAATGCATTTTTTGGGCGTTTTAGGATAGATTTCTTAAAAATTGGTATGAGGAACTCCGGAACTATTGGTTGTGAACACATTTATCGCACCAGAACTCCTGGGGTTGACAAAGTTGCGGCTAGTAAAAAAATGCATTTTGCCTGAAAAATTAAAATCTGCATTCTGGGCTATTTACTGCAGAACTATTTAATGTAAGTAAGAGGACCTTCAGAACTCTTGGTGTTTAACACATTTCAGGCGTCAGAATTATAAAATAAAATGCACGACTGGGTCGCACGAACTTGCTCTTATGATAAGCAATTGCGTAGTGGGTGCATATATGGATATTAAAAAAAAATTATATAATAATGAAAATTCTTTTATTTTTTAAATTAGTTTAAGAGTTTTCTCGGAAAAACTAAGTATGCAATAAAAGTTCAAAGCTATACGTCAATCTAGGAAAATAAAATATTGAAAATCGTTGGACCAGTTTTTTTTTTAAAAGGTTATTTTTGAAAAACTTCTTAAAAAAATATTTTGAAATTTATTTGAGTATGCAAATATATGGCAATCTGTAGTTTACATTTGAAAAATAATTTTAAAAAAAATCAATGTACCCGTTTCCAACATATTTTGAAAACCAAAAATTTTTTTGAAAAAATTATAAAAAATAAAAAAAAAAGTTTTTCGAAAATTTTGAAATCCCATATTAATAAAATTATGAATGACTTCCTGTGGCCAAAATTTTATTGAAATCGAATGTATAGTTTACGAGAAAATTTGATTTGAAAATACTGGTTCTATGATAGGTACCGTTATTAGACAAATTTTGAAAAAAAATTTCAAACCAAAAGATAGATTTTCTTGCAAAAATAGCATTCTGAAAGTTTTATCAAAATCGTTAGAGCCGTTTTTGAGAAAATCAATTTTTGTCTTCAAGATTGTATGGCAGGTGCCGTTATTTTTGGACCTAGAGAAAAAATAAAAAATTTGTTCCGAGGGACGGCCAAATAAATCCTAAATACCAAATTTGAAGCAAATCGGCCCACCCGTTCAGCCTCCAGAGGCGCGAACAGACATACAGACAGACAGACAGACAGACAGACAGACAGACGGACAGACGGACGGAATTTCCAGACCCACTTTTTTCGACTTCTCCATCATCGTAATGTCATGTGTGATTGTCATCTCAAATTTTTTTTTCTGCACGAATCCATAACTTGCCTTATAGTACCTATAATCGCAAGTAAAAATTAATTGTACACTCATTCGTACACTCGAAGAAGCAATTACACGTACTAATCTCTTTTGCAACGATGTTTCTTATTATTTTTTTTTTTTTTTTTTTCTAATAAATTTCAGAATTATCTATCAATGTCTCAACGTCACAATGTGCAATTTCAACTTTTTATTGATACCATCAAGCCGGGTTATTTGCACGGCAAAATATTCCCTCGATGGAAACAGTTTCTGGTTAGGATCCACGATTTGAACTTGATTCGTATGTAAAATTATAATTATATGTGCACAGGTCCAATGATTAAATTTTTGATTTAATTTTTAATAGGTTGAGCCCCCATGTAGAGTTTAATGTAATTAAAATGTTATAATTAATTTATTAAATTCAAATTAAAGTAAGCAAAAAGTCAAATTTAAGTTAAAGTATATTAATTGTAAGAAAAAAGTAGATATTAAAAGTAAGTATAGGTAGTTTGAAGATGTTGTTGGATCGGTGGTTGGCAATCAAAGAGGTCTCAGCTTTGTTCTCTTCTTTTAACGTCGTCTCCAATCATCGATGCTGCCAAATAATTGTGATTTAAGAATTAAATCGGTTCAGTTGTTTCTTCGTTAACTTCCAGGAAAGTAAGAGCGTAAGGGTTGCCAAATAGTAGGTTCCTACATGTATTTAATTTCTTATAAGTGTGCTAATTCGGTGACCACCACAAATGTAACCTCATTTTATGTTTTTAAGGATTTTTTTCGTTGTTATTTTGTTGAATTTTTATTAATTTTTCATATTATAGTTTATTTTTCGTCCATGTAAACATTTTTCAATAAATTACGTTCCAAATCAATGAAAATAATACAAATCGTTTTCGCCCGGCTTAAACTGGTACCCTCCATGTAACGGTTTTCTTTATTTTGGATTTGATCGAAAATGGCTCTAACGATTTTGATTAAACTCCAAATTTATCGAACTTTAAGCATTTAAAAAAAAACTGCGTTTTTATTGTTTTTTGGTCAAATGGTAACGAAAATCAGGTTTAAAGGGCTTTTTTTCAAATGGCCATAAAGTTCACAACGGGTTTATTGAATTGGCTGAAACTTCGTTTGGCACAATTTTTTGTAGTTTTCTATTGGATGGCATTGCAAATTTTTTTAAGTGAAGCCTTTCTAAACGATGGCTCCCATACAACGAGCCGTTGAGTTTTAGCCAACTTTTTTTTGTTTTTTTCTAATTTGCTTCAAAATTTCTCTAACGATTTTGATCAAACTTTGTGTGAAATAGTCCTTTAGTGTTCCTTAAAGAATTGTGCTTTTAGTTTCTGTTTAAAAATATAAATTACGAAGATCTGGTATTAGCGGCTTTTATTCAAATGGCCATTGTCAACGGTTGTATCGAATTGACACAAACTTTGTTTGGTTCAGTTCCTTAAAGCTTCCTATTAGGTGGCATTGCATTTTTTCAGTTACTCTTTTTTAAATGGTTGGGACTTGGGAGTCACGAGCCATTGGTCAAAACCAATTTTTTTTGTTTTTAATTTGCTCAAAAAAGGCTCTACCGTTTTCTATTATTCTTTATATGTAATATATATAGAATGTTTCGAAGAAAACTGCATTTTAAGTTTTTTTCTAGAAATGATAATAGCGTAAATTTGTTTTAACAGTTATTCTTATTGCTTAAAAAAATTTGTTAACATCGTAGTATTGCACCTACAGAGCAAGAGCGTGTGATCCAGTCGTGCATTTTATTTATTTCTACAGAAACGTGATGATAAGATAGATAGAAGATAATTATTTTTATTCTAAAAAAATCTGATTTATTTGCTGAATACCCACAATGCAATGCCAGCAAAATTTCACATGACTTTTTGCTTTAAAACAGACATTGAAGAGATAAAACAATTCATGATTTTGGTAATTAAAAGAAAAAGTAGGTACCTACACGCTGCCCAGAATAGCTGCAGGACTTACTCTGTCCATCGTCCGTGGTATTGTGGTTTAGTTTTCTAGTATTTGGATTTTCCAAAAGAACCACCACAATTTGGAAACAACCACACCAAAGCATAGAAGGCATGTAAAATATATTATATTTTTCCTTCCAAGTCAAATGTGGATTGTATATTTTTGCTTTTATTCTAAAAATAAAATATTTAAACCGCAGACCAAATTCTTTCGTAGAAAAGTAACTAGTGCCTTGCAATCATATGACTTGAAAACGTATGAAATAGTGGTTAACTTTCATATTTAAGCAAATATCGCAATTTCCGGTTTTGGAAAGAGTAAAATGAATGCAGTGCTTGTTATAGAAAAATAACGTTGTGAAAACTTGTATGGAGTTGTTATGATTAGGTATGTGTTCAACAAAACGAAAAAGCGACACTTAAAAGAGACAAACATATATCTGTGCGGGGCTTCTTTAGTCGATATGTATTTTATAATGGTAATAGCAGGAGCAGGAGGTACCTTTTATAGAACCGGTTTTTTTTTAATCAGATATTCTCGAAATTTAAGTAAGTGATTTTTATAAAACTTTTATCAAAATAGGCTTTTATAACAATAAATAGTGTTTTAAGAAACTTGTTTTTGAAGTTTTTATAATTTAATAAATTTTTTTGTTTTCATTTATTAAATATTTTGGAAATGAGCGTTTTTTCTGCATGAAAACTACAAAAAATTAAAAAAAAGATCGAACGATTATCTATCTACAAAGCTTCGCCAAGACAATTGTGAAAAAAACATAGAAAAATTGTTTTTCGAAATACATATAAGATATCTTTTTATTTGCTCTGGCAAGTACTGGTTTCGCGCAGAAAAAATAAAGTGCACGATTGAGTTGCTCGAACTTGCTCTAATGTCTTGGCGCTTGAAATTTAAAAAAAAAATAATTTTTTCGATGTTCATATTTATTAAACTGATGATCTATGCAATAAAGTTATGGAACTCTCTCCCAATGTATATCAAGAAAATAATTATTGTAGCATATTTTAAAAATGCAATTTCTGTTCATATTCTTCGGGACTCTTAACAGCATTTTCTTAAAGTTTTCTATCTATGTAGGATTGTAGGTATATCAATTAAATATATTTTTAATTTTTTTTTTTTTTTTTTTTTTAACATACATTCAATGCCAATACTCTCTATGTATACTGACTATTTATAGCTTATTTCTATTTTGAGTTCTCTCTTCCTCTCTCTTTTGCCTTTCATTATTTAGATTAGGTAAGTAATTCATTGCCATTTATCCAATTATTGTTAAGTACTATAAAAGATGTAAGTCTTACTTGTACGCCCGCTTTTTAATAAAATGAAAAAAAAAACATAAGCGAGAGCTACAGTACGTTTGCCACGAACTGTTGGATACCCTATTCCCTATTTTTGTGTATGTGTATGCGTTCGCCTCCCGCAGCCAACCGATGATCCAGTTTCATAAACAAAATTCTTCTTTACCAGACAGAAAAAGATTCAATAGCATTAATTTTGTGTGGTGTGATGTTCAATTAGTGCTGGCAAAATAAAAAAAGGCGTGTGCCACGCCCAAAGGTAAGACTTTTTATTGCCAAGGCAATTAGTATGAGCTCAATGACATTCAATTTTATTCTTGCAGATCGATTTGAACAAAACAAGGCAAAACTTAAATTTTTAAAAATTAGATTTTGAATGGAAATAGCGATTATGGGTGATTTTAACAATTCTTGAACCACACTCTGCTACGTTACCAAGGAACTTAAATCTAAGTGTTCATCTTTTTACTTCAAAACTGCGACCGAAAGTTAAAAAACGTTAAAAAATTAAAGCATTATATGACTTTTGACGAAAATGCCCCTTAAAAGTGGTTGTGTCTTAAAAATTTGAAGCAATAACTAAGCTTTGATCATTAGTCAGTATTTAGGCATATGTGTAAAACTACAGCTAAATCGAGCAGTTTTTAAGCGATCTTACCTGAACAAAGGTATTTTATCAAAATCACGCCTTTAAAAGTGGGCGTATTGAAAAAATTAACACAAGAAAATGTAGAGATGTATTTTTCAAATAACAAACTGAAGGAAAAACTATTAAATTTAATATTGGTAGGTAGTACCTTAAATTTTTAAAACTACGTTTTTCGTTCTTTCATGAAAAGTGGGCGTAAGACACACCCAAAGTTCAAAAATTTCTTTTCATACACAAACTTTTTAGTTTCTACTAAGAGACGCAAAATTTTGGCTAACAGATTCATTATAAATACCGTTTATCTACAAAAACAATTTTTTTCTAAATTCTGGTGAAAAGTGGGTGTCAGCCACGACCAAAATCAATTTTTTTGATTTCATACACAATACATTAAAGACAAGTAGTCACTGTAACAAAAAAAAAAACTGGTCAAAAGGCAGCGGTAAGAAGAAGCAACCAAACCCACCAGTCTGTGTAGATTGAGCAGGGTTATTGGCGACTACACTGCGAAAGCACAGATCTGTGCTCACTATACCAAAGCTTTATAGTGATCTAGAGTACCAGTCTACTGCCTAGACTTAACTACTTCACTGGGCGTTAACCTAACAATCAAACTGGATCAGACAGGTAAAAGAACGAGAACACAGCTTTCACCGGATTTAGTTGGGATACCGAGCAAAAAACCAAACTCTCGAAAAATGCCTGAAAGCTCGGACGAAGAATCGGCCAAGTTAGACCAAACAGTCGTAGAAATGACCACCTGGGACACTATGATGGAACAATTTCGAAGAATTATACAGGAAGAAATGAAGGGCACTAAGGAGACGGTAGATTTGCATTCAAGAGAAATAGAAGAATTGAAAAAAGAAAATACCAATCTCAAAACCAAAATTAAAGAACTTGAAGATCACAAAGAAGAGAGCTTAAGAAAAAACGAAACTTTTGATAAATTTACCAGAAAAAACAATCTCATTTTTAAAGGATTCGAAAAGGATTCACTGGATAAAAATGATATATGGATGTTATGCAAAAGCATCCTTAAAATAAACGAAAGCTTTGAAATTGTTAGAATTTTAAGAATAGGAAGAGGTGATAAGAAGAATTTTCTCGTCGAGTTCGAAACACATTCAGCAGTCGTAACAATTCTGCAAAATACTTCTAAGCTAGCCGGAACAAAGTATGGTATCCAAAGAGATATGACACAGAAAGAACGAGAACATCACAATTATCTGTTACGAATAAGGAATGAAATCAGAAAAATTGATAAATCAAAACCAATTAAGTTCAAGGGCAGAAGCTTGGAAATAGAAGGCAAAATATTTACGGTGGTGGCGAATGAGCTGCAAAATGAGGGAAAACCAGCTGCCGCGGTTCTTGGACAACTGTATAACAAGGATTTCACAAAAATAGATTTTCATCTGGAATCCAATAAAGCCGAAACCTCTTCAGATTAGCAGTTAGACGTCTGTTGCGATGAAAAATTAAATATAAGATATTATAATGAAACTGAAATTAAAATTATTTCCTACAATGTGTCGGGACTAGCAAATAAACTAATACTTCCAAACTTTTTTAATTATTTATGTAAATTTAACATTTTTTTATTGTATGAAACATTTCTTATGGATCATTTTGAGAGATATGAAAAGTTTTTCCCTGGATATGAATTGACATGGACACCAGCAGTACGTTCTGCGCAATTTGGAAGAGCGAGTGGTGGACTACTAGTTGGCATTAGCCGAGTTATTAACAATGGTCTAAGAGTTGAGTGCACAAAATCGTTGGATAGAGACGTTGTTCGCATCGTCTCAACCAACTGTGAACTATATGTGCTGCCTACATATCTTAATTGTAACAAATGGGAAGAAGACTACATAGTGTACAATAGAATCCTACAGGAATCAAACTTTCTAAACGTGATTGTCATAGGAGATTTCAACGTGCGAATAGGAGAAAGCCAAACACTAATGGAAGAACAAACTGCAAATCTCAATGTACTTCTCAAACCAGAACGAAATTCCAAGGACAAGGTACTTAATAACAAAGGAAAACGTTTTATTGAGACGTGCAACGATGCGGGTATTGTTATACTAAACGGACGTACACCGGGTGATTTTGAAGGAAATCTCACCTACATAAGCTCAATTGGCTGCTCAGTTAACGACATTTGTGGAGCCTCGTATAATGTACTTAGCCAAGTGAAAGAACTTAAAGTAGAAGAGATGATCTACTCAGATCATATGCCTCTTGTGTTAACTTTACAATTATCTGGCTCTCAGCCTTCTGAAGAATTGAGCCTGCTTCCCAAGCTAGGATGGGTGAATCAAAATGAAAACAATTACAAAATTGGAATTCAACAAAGGATCCTGGCAAAAGAAGTGGGTGATTTTGGAGTGGACAGTTGGACGGCAGAAGGTATAATATCAATCATCAAGGAAACAGTTGGTCAACAGAGAAATCTTGCAAACAAAAAGTATTTTAAGGAAAGTTGGTTTGATGCAGCGTGTATGGCCCTAAGGAAAAATGCTTTTAAATGGCTTAACAGATGGAGAAGGGATACCTCAGAAATTCTGAAAAAAACATACCTGGAAGCCAATCGAAAATACAAGCAAACCTGTAAGACGAAAAGAAAGCTCTACTATCAAGCATTATGTGTCAGCCTTAGAAACGTACGGAATACAAAGGATTGGTGGGATATAGCAAACAAATTACGAAATAATAGTCACAGAATAGGATCAAACATAAAAAGTAGTGATTTTAAAGACCATTTTCAAAGGCTTTTGAACCCTCCACTTCAGGCCATAGCTTCACTGGAAGACACGATAGAAGACTCCTGGGATGAGCAGCTAGATGGCGAGATTATGAACTTCGAAATCCTAGAAGTACTGAGCAAAGCCAAGACAAACAAAGCTGCCGGATTCGACCGTGTCCCATATGAATTTTTTATTCACGCACCCCAGGTACTTTTGGATCGTCTGGTTGGAATTTACAATAGGATCCAACACACAGAAAGCGTTGAACCTTCTTTTAAGAAGTCGTTGATATTTCCGATATACAAAAAGGGAGACGTAAACCACGCACAAAACTACAGAGGAATCTCTTTTATGGATGCCATGGCGAAAGTTTACACGGGCATACTACTGAAGAGATTACAGGATTGGGAAAAAAGAAACAGTATTCTCAACGAATACCAAGCAGGGTTTAGAGAGGGATATAGCACCTCAGATAATATATTCAATCTACTAAACATTGTTAAAATCAGGATGCATGAAGGGTACAAAACTTACTGTTTCTTTGTAGATTTCAAGGCAGCGTTCGACAGTATCTGTCGAAATGCTTTGTTTGTCAAGCTTAAAAGAATGGGTATGTCAACAAAATTTCTCAACATCATAAAGGATCTATATGCAGGGACCGAAAGTGCAGTATGGGATGGAAAAAATCTATCAGAGTGGTTCGATACAAAAATGGGGATGAAACAGGGGTGTCTTCTAAGTCCTATGTTATTTGCACTGTTCATCAACGACATGCATGATTTCATAGGAGGTGGAATACATTTAAATGAACAAGTCATTCGAATGTTACTCTATGCAGATGATATTGTAATTTTTGCAAACACACCAAAGGACTTACAATCTATGATCAATAAGCTTGATGAATATTGCCAAATGTGGAACCTCATTATTAATCTTGAGAAGTCCAAAATCATTATATTTAGAAAAAATGGAGGCAGAAGAAGTTATCAAGAAAAATGGACTCTCGGAACAGAAGAAATTGAGGTGGTCAACAAGTATAAGTACCTGGGCTTATGGCTGACTCCAGGGTTGAGTATGAAAGAACATTTCAGTGAAAGAGCGCAGCAGGCAAAAACAAGCTTAAACCTGACATGGCACACTTTTGTTTCAAAAAAGGACATCGGTCATTCATCAAAACTAGAATTATTTAACGCGGTAGCAAGATCAATCTTGGGGTATGGGGCACAAGCTTGGGGACATCAGCAATACGATGAAATGGAAAAGGTCCAACGATATTTTCAAAAAAAAATCATGAAAGTACCAACATCATCTCCTAACTACATGCTTACTCTGGAACTTAAACTAAAACCTCTTTTTATTTACACAATGAAATGTCACATGATTTACATTAAAAAAGTACTCTGTGTGTATGACGAGAACCGGCTCCCACATATACTGGCTAACATAATAGTAACCAAAAATATATACTGGATTACACAATGGACCAATATATTAGAGGGAAGGCATATCCATGAGGTTGTTGGAAACAATAGGTTATTCCAGAATGCACTAGATTTGGCTAACTCGCAAATAATGGAAAGAGAATGGGATGTGGCATTACAAAGAGCGCAAGCGTCAATATCACATGGACTGTATAATGCCCTCAACTACACCGACGGAAATAGATACCTGCAGGAAGAGAGGAGCACATCTGAAATAGGATGGATTTTTAAAGCAAGAGGAGGTCTTTTGTTTCTGAACGGTACATTTTCAACGAGCAACAGAAGTAATCAGTGCACCTTGTGTAACCTGAGAGAAGACGAAACATTTATCCACTTTTTTGGAATATGCCCAGTTTTCAAGGAACTACGTCTGATATATTTTGGGTTAAGAGCACTGAGTACGGAAAACATGGTGAACATCCTTAATGGCGACGGGAACTGGATCTCATTGGTAAAATACTTATCTCTAGCTATAAAATATCGCTCCGAACTCATAAGAGAATATAATGGATAAAATAACAGCACAGCTACAACAACATCAACACCATCATCAACACCAATAGTACCAACGCCAACTACACAAACAACGACAACAGCAACATCAACAGCATGAAGGGCAACAGCAGCAACACACGCAATAGCAGCAAGGACAACAACAACAACACAAGCAATAGCAGCGAGGACAACAACAACACAAGCAATAGCAGCGGGAACAAGAACAACAACAACACAAGCAATATCAGCAAGAACAACAACAACAACAACAACAACAACAACAACAACAACAACAACAACAACAACAACAACAACAACAACAACAACAACAACAACAACAACAACAACAACAACAACAACAACAACAACAACAACAACAACAACAACAACAACAACAACAACAACAACAACAACAACAACAACAACAACAACAACAACAACAACAACAACAACAACAACAACAACAACAACAACAACAACAACAACAACAACAACAACAACAACAACAACAACAACAGCAACACGCAATAGCAACACGCAATAGCAGCAAAGACAACAACAACAATACACGCAATAGCAGCGAGGATAACAACAACAACAACACAAGCAATAGCAGCGGGAACAACAACAACAACAACACACACACTAGCAGCAAGGACAACAACAACACAAGCAATAGCAGCAAGAACAACAACAACAACAACACAAGCAATAGCAGCGGGAACAACAACAACAACACAAGCAATAGCAGCGAGGACAACAACAACAACAACAACAGCAACAACAACAACAACACAAGCAATAGCAGCGGGAACAACAACAACAACAACACACACAATAGCAGCAAGGACAACAACAACAACACAAGCAATAGCAGCGAGGACAACAACAACAACACAAGCAATAGCAGCGGGAACAAGAACAACAACAACACACGCAATAGCAGCAAGGACAACAACAACAACACAAACAATAGCAGCGAGAACAACAACAACAACACACGCAATAGCAGCAAAGACAACAACAACACACGCAATAGCAGCGAGGACAACAACAACAACAACACGAGCAATAGCAGCGGGAATAACAACTACAACAACACACACACTAGCAGCAAGGACAACAACAACAACACAAGCAATAGCAGCAAGAACAACAACAACAACAACACACGCAATAGCAGCAAAGACAACAACTACAACACACGCAATAGCAGCGAGGACAACAACAACAACAACAACACAAGCAATAGCAGCGGGAACAACAACAACAACAAAATCAACAAACAACAACATCAACAACCTCAACAGCACCATTACTAAGATTAACATAAGGAACTACTTAGAAAAGGATACTTCATTGCAACAGACGGCTCAACAGAGCCATTGATGTAGGGATGCCAGATTTGAAAAATTAGTTTGCGGGACAAATGTTTTTTCTTACATACAAGCTAAAATATAAAGCCTTTAAAATTCATGTTATTGTTAGTAAGAAACCTGTTTCATTTTTAAACCAGTCTCTTATTATTTAGGAACATTTATTTGTGACATAGATAAAGGGTGATTCATCGTGAGGTTTGATTTTCAATAGGCTTTTCTTGGCAGATCACTCGGGAATCCTATCAAACTGCTTTGTTATTTTTTTAAGTATCGTTTTGCAAGTCGTCATGGAAATACTCACACCACAACAGCGTCTCTATTTTCAGTGAATGGGGTCTGGAAAAACTCAATGAAAATCCTATGTCTTATCGTGAAATTTTGTTCAGTGATGAAGCCCATTTCGGGCTCAATGGATACGATAATAAACAAAATATAAGTACATATTTGGGCTGATTATCAACCCGAAGAGTACAAAAAGCAACCATTACATCCATTAAAAATAGTGGCATGGTATGGTTTATGGGCTGGTGGAATCAATGGTCCATATTTCTTCAAAAATGAGGCAAATCAGAATGTTACCGTCAGTGGTAACCGTTATCGCGCCACCAAAAAGACGGCCCTACGAGCCACACAGCGCGTGAAACAATGGAGTTATTGTTGAGAAATCATTGAGCACTTATTTTTACATATTGCTACTGTAAATTGGCCGACTAGATCGGTATCACACTTTTTGGCTATTTTCTCTGGGGATATGTAAAATCTCAGATCTTCGGGAATAAGCCAGCTAGGATTGACGCTTCGGAAGCCAACATTACTCGCGTTATTCGCGAGATACCAGTCGCTATGCTCGAACGAGTCGCCCGCGGAAAATGGACCACCTCAGACGTAATCGTGCCCACCATTTCAATGATATCATATACAAATATCAATATCTTGAAAATTCCAACAAAAGTAAAGCGGGAGAGAGCTAAATATCATTATACAGAAGAGTGAAAAGAAATAACACATATACGTATTCGTCAAGACGAACATGTTTGTCTTGATCTTGATTATTTGCGGGTTTAGCGGGACATAATTTTCCAGCGGGACACTTGCGGGACAACAGTCATTTTGCGGGACAGTCCCGCTTGTGGCGGGACGTCTGGCATCCCTACATTGATGCAAAATACAACGTTTAATGTTAAAATGAATGAAATTTATAATCAGAATTTATACATCTTCATATATATTTAAATTTTTAATTTTTTTAATTTTCGAATGTTATTGTTAAATTGAATTTTTTTGAATAAACAATTACTTACTTACTTACTTACTTACAAGATGTGTCAAGGTCATGGAAACGCTGATAAATCGTCAGCTCAAGAAATATCTCGAAGATCGGGAGCTTTTAAATGACCGGCAATACGGCTTTCGCAGCAATCGTTCCACTGGTGATCTGATGGCATATCTCACCGAATAGTGGAACAAATCTGTGCATCGCTTTGGCGAAAGCAAGATTATTGCGCTTGATATTTCAAAGGCATTTGATAGAGTTTGGCATGAAGCTCTTTTATCGAAAATGCGTGCATTTGGTATCGATGATACTCTTATTCGTTGGATTAGAAGCTATCTTCTGGACCGATCAATACAAGTTGTATTAGACGGTTTCAAGTCTGATCTACACAAAATAAATGCTGGTGTGCCCCAGGGCTCCGTTCTGTCTCCGACTCTCTTTCTCATTTTTATAAACGATCTCTTGTCTGTGACTTCTAATCCATTAAATTGTTTTGCTGACGACTCAACCCTCAGCTTTTCGTATACGTTTGATAATTCACGGCCTTCGCCTTCGGACGTGTTATTACAACGAAATCGTATGATAAGCTCGTTAAACTCCGATTTAAACAGCATTGTGAATTGGGGTACTAGAAATCGTGTGGAGTTTAATGCGCCGAAAACTCAATGCTGTCTTTTGTCGTTGAAGCTAAACATACCCCCTATGCCATTATCCATGAATGGTACTTGTATCGAGGAGGCCGAAAAGCTATCAGTACTCGGTATGTGTATCAGTGACAATCTTCGTTGGAATGATCATATACTTGAGATTGCCAAGAATGCTGCAAGATGCTTAGGCTTTCTTAATAGATGCAAGAAATTTTTCACCCCTTCTGATCTGGCTACAATTTACAAAGCGTTTATACGCCCTAAACTCGAGTATAACTCCCATCTCTGGGCAGGTGCTTCTCAAACTTTTCTTCACCTGCTCGACAGAGTTCAGAAAAAAGCGTTAAAATTGATAGGAGAGAGAAGCATTATGGAAACATTTCCGTCACTCGAACATCGTCGAAATGTCTCATGTCTTTCCTTATTTTACAGGTTCTTTTACAAAAAATGCTCACTCGAGGTAGCCAACTGCGTTCCACCCCTTAAACATTTCCCCCGTAATACTCGTCTTGCTAGGAACGCTCATCAGTTTACACTTGAGCCCAATTTCGGACGTACCGTGAAATATAGAGATTCTTTCTTTAGCCGTACAACACGAATGTGGAATGGATTGCCTGGCACAATTTTTCCTTGCCATTTTGATCTTCAAACATTCAAGATCAGTGTTCATCGACACCTCCTTTCCCTTCCTTCCTAACTTCCTATCGCTCGCGCTGTGACTTGTCATTAAAAGGGCTATAACAAACCCCTTGAGCGCGTGTGCATTATAAAAAAAAAAATGTGTATGTGCAAGTAATACCCACAAAATTTAATGTTTTTCGCTTTAATATAACAATTGTTATATTATAAAAACTATAATGATGGTTTTGTATGAAAAATGGACGTCAGGAACGCCCAAACTGAAATTTTTTTATTTAGTTAGAAGAAGGTTATTCTAAAGCTTACGAGTGCAAAATTTAAGCTTTATGCTTTTATCGTAACTGTAAAAAAAACATAATTTAATTTTACCAAATTGAGGTTGTTCAACAAAAATGGCTATTGTGGGCGTGTTTGTGGGCGGATTTTGCTGGTTCAAGAATTTAGCCTTACTCTTGAACCAAAAATTATATATACCAGCTTAGCTTTCTAGCTCAAAAATTGCGATCTCTAGAGAGTATACATACGGACGGACGGACGGACATGGCTAAATCGACTAGGCTTTTGATTCTGAGTCAGAAGATATATATACTTTTCTATACCTAACGGTATTATTTCTCTATGTTACAAACTCCACACCAAATACAATATACCCATTCTATGGAATAGGGTATAAAAATGAGTTGAAAATAAGCATGCTAAAACACCGCAATAATAATAACGGACTAGCTGACCAGACGGACTTCGCCCCGCTAAATATTTGTCGAAAAATAAATATGAATGCGAAAAAAATATCCCCAGTTCCATCTAGGGGCAGTTATAACAAATTAATTAATTTAAGAACATTAGCTATCTACCTGTGCATGTGCAGTGTCAAAATCGGTCCGTAAATAAGAATTTTTGAAAAACGCGACCGCAGAGTAATGAAAATAGCCTAATACTCCTTTCAACATCAGCTATCCGCCAGTGGCAATCTAGTCCAAATCTGTCCAGTCGTTTCAGATATTTAACCGAGATAGTAGACAGAGAGACAAACATTTTAAAAACTGCCTTTTTTGTTATATTTATCGTAGGTACTTTCCTATGCATTTAGTTAATAAAATGCACGACTGCGTCGTACGAACTTGCTCTAATGTGTTAAAATGGTCTTGGGGATTGAGATTTTGGGGAAAAAGCGTTGAAAAAATCATATGAAATTTTATAAATCACTTAAAAATCAATACTTAAAACGTTTTTTTGGAGAAAATGAAGTAAGAAGTATTTCTTTTACTTTTTTCAATTTTAACGAATTTTTTTTCAAAATCGTTCGACTAGTTTTTTCAAAAAACTGTTTTTTTTTTGAAAAACTTATCGAAAATATATTCAAAATTTTTTTTGAGAATGCCAACTTCTAGAACTTTTTAGTTCTTATCAGAAAAATAAAATTAAAAAAAAAAATAGATCAAACCGTTTTTGGAAAAAAAAAAACAAAAAATAAAAAAAAAAACTAAAACAAATTTGTTTTGAAAAATTTAGGAACATTTATTATTTCTTTTATAAAAGGGCTTCTACATTAAAAATTTCATCGAAAATCGTTAAGTGGCTTACGGGAAAATCAGATTTTAAAAAACCGGTCCTATATAAGACTTTTTCTGAAAAATCTATTCTAACCAAAACATAAAGTTTGCACATAAAACACTATTCGGAAAATTTTATCAAAATCGTAGGAGCCGTTTTTGAGAAAAATTAATTTTTCACTAAAAATCGTATGGCAGGTACCGTTAGTTTTAAACCCAGGATGCTTATTCCAAAAGGCAAATCGATCCAGCCATTTTGGGTGAAGGTGCCGATACATACGGGCGGACAAACAGACAGACAGAATTGTCGGACCCACTTTTTTCGGCTTCTCTATCATCGTAATGTCATGTTTGATGGTTAGAATTTTTGTTTTACGAATGCATAACTTGACTTATACCTATAGTAGGTACCTATAATCGCAAGTATCTAAAAACTTAAACTTTGAAATTACGAACAGACACTTCAAATGTATGGTTCCGACAATTCTGTCTGCCTGTCCGTCTGTCTGTATGGGCACCTACAGCCTAAACGGCTGGAAAAAATATTTTTTTTTAATTTTTAGTTTTTTAAAAAACGGTTTGATCAATTTTTTTTTTTTATTTTCTTGATAAAACTACAAAGTGCTTAGAGTTGGCATACTCAAAATGTTTTTTGAATGGTTTTCGAAAAGTTTTTAAAATTCCTTAAAATTCAAAACAGTTAAAGAAACCATATGGTTTACTTTTTACTTGCGATTATAGGTACTATAAGGCAAGTTATGCATTCGTCGAAAAAAAAAGTTTTGAGATAACAACCAAACATGACATTACGATGATAGCGAAGACGAAAAAAGATGGTCTAAAAATTCTGTCCGTCTGCATGTCTGTCTGTCTGTCTGTCTGTCTGTCTGTCTGTCTGTCTGTCTGCATGTAGACCTACAGCCCAAACGGGTGGGCCGATTGCTTCAAACTTGGTATATAGACTTTTTTAGGTATTGTACAGAGGGGAAATTGAAATTTTTTTTTAGTTCAAAAAATAACGGTACCTGCCATACAACCGTTATTTTAAAGCTTATTTTTCTCAAAAACGGCTCTAACGATTTTTATTTTAAATAAAGTGCACGACTGGGTCGCGCGAACTTGCTCTAATGTGTTAAAATGATCTTGAGTCCGATCATATATCAATATCTTAATCGTTTTTTACAGAAAATGAAATAAGCCATCAGGTTTCTTCTACTTTTTTGAATTTTTACAAACAAAACTTTTCAAAATCGATGGACCAGTTTTTTCAAAAAACAGTTTTTTTTGAAAAACTTTTTGAAAATATGTTCCAATTTTTTTTTGAGTATGCCAATTTCTAGCACTTTGTAGTTTTTATCAGAAAAATAAAATTAAAAATATATAGATTAAACCGTTTCTGGAAAAAACAAAAATTGAAAAAAAATTTTGAAACTTTTTTAAGAAACTCAAAAAAACTTTTTTTGAAAAATTTCAGAATTTTTATTATTACTTTTATAAAAGGGCTTCTACATTAAAAATTTCATCGAAATCCGTCAAGTGGCTTACGAAAAAATCGGATTTCAAAAAACCGGTCCTATGGGAGGTACCGTTATAAGACTTTTCCTGAAAAATCTATTCCAACCAAAACATAAAGCTTGCACATAAAACACTATTCAGAAAGTTTTATCAAAATCGTAGGAGCCGTTTTTGAGAAAAATTAATTTTTCACTAAAAATCGTATGGCAGGTACCGTTAGTTTTAGAGCTAGAATGCTAATTCCAAAAACCCCTCTGTAGGACGTCATAATAATACTATCTACCAATCGGTCCACCCGTTTAGGCTGTAGGTGCCGATACAGACGGACGGACAGACAGACAGACAGACAGACATACAGAATTGTCGGACCCACTTTTTTAGGCTTCTCTATCATCGTAATGTTATGTTTGATTGCCCAACAATTTTTTTTTTTTACGAATGCATAACTTGCCTTATAGTACCTATAATCGCAAGTAAAAATCAGTGTTGCTTTTGGCTGAAAAAAAAGTTTTAAAAAATGGCTAAGAACGGTACTTTCCATCAGTGTTGGATAGTTACGCGTAACTCTGATATTTTAATAAGTTACACGTAACTAATGTAACTTATGTAACTAATGTAACTAATGTAACTAATTGTAACTAAATGTAACTAACTATAACTAATAGAATTTTTCAAATACAAAAACTCACATTTTATGTTAAATTGAAATTTAGAAGTTCCGTCCACAAACCCGATCGAATGACTTTGACTACACTGTATTAGGGCAAAGCATACGTTTTTCAATTACTATATTTCTGCAAAAAAAAAAATGTTTAATAATAAAACAAAATAGATCTCATTTGATTTCCTTTGGGCGAGCCAAATCTGAAATTTGAGACCAAATCTGAGATCAAATCTGAATTTACCATACAAAAATAAATCAAAATAAACAAAGAAATGTCCAAGAATCTCAAGAAAGAGGGGTAAACTTTAAATGTAAGTAAAAATCTTTTGTATGCTCCAAGAATATAATATTTTATTAGATTTCCTTTTCATCAGGAATATAGTAATTTCAATATGTATTCCTTGCCAGCTGGGTGCTGTATGAATAGGGTAGGCCCTGATTGGTATCAACATGGCGATGCCCAGCGTTGCAACTGTCTCATACGCATCAATTGTGCTTATTTTACCTCCAAGTGGTAGCCATCGGGTACTGGTCCTGTCCACCCGGACTTGACTTGCTGAACTTATAAGCGCGAGTGTTGATCACAGAAAAATAGCAACACTATAATTGCCCTGCCATAAAACTCCTCTGTTTCTCTTGTTGGGTAGCAGTTTATTCTGTACGAACCCCTCAGAAAGCAAGCGAGCGGCGGATGAGCTTCCAATTAAGTGAACCAACGGCGACGCTTACAGACAATATGGTAGGCACCCCATTGAGCTACTTCGACATATTCGGAGCTCAGGTCTTTGGGTCCTTTCACTACTATTAGTCAGGGTAGTAAAATAGAGAAGGTGGCGGATGAGCCCATATAGGACCAACGGCAGCTCTCACATCCCCGTAGTGGGTTACTGACTCTGGATTTCTCCAGCTCCTTTTGTCCAAGGAGAACAGCATAGGGCCTGGTCCCCCAGGTTGGGGGTTGTGCGTCGGGGTAACTTCCCTACCACGTAAAAAAATAATAGTTCCCAAACAACCAACTGCCTCGGATATGGATGACCCTACTGATGACGACCCTAGCAAACGAAACAAGGACAACGAATTTCGGTTCTGCACGTGGAATGTCCGGACCCTTAACAGACCACGTGCAGCCGAACAATTAGTGGAAGCCCTAGATGGTGTCAAAGCCGACATCACAGCCATCCAAGAAGTGCGATGGGATGGTGAAGGCACAAGGAGGATGAAAAACTGTGACATCTACTACGGCAAGTGCTACAGGGCAAGAAACCAGCGGCTATTTGGATGCGGATTTGTGATAAGAGGAAGGCTTAGGCAAGAAGTCTTGGGGTTTCGTGGCATAAGCGAACGCATTGTCACAATCCGCATTAAATCCAAATTCAGCAACATCTCGCTGATCTGCGTCCACGCCCCCACAGAGGGAAAAGATGACACGACCAAAGAAGAATTCTACGATCTTCTCGAGAAGACGTATGATGAATGCCCGAAGTACGACACTAAGTTTATTCTTGGTGACTTCAACGCCAAAATCGGAAAGGAGGGTAACTTTGGCTCGACAGTCGGAAAGCATAGCCTGCACGACAACACTTCCGGTAACGGACACAGGCTAATCGACTTTGCTGCGGGGCGAAGTGTCATGCCTCCAATGTCATGGATGTCCGCACTTTCCGAGGGGCCAACATAGACTCGGACCACTACCTTGTTGTAGCTAAAGTGCGAATGCGGATCTCCACCAGTCCGCAGTATCGAACATCCACTGTGAGAAAGTTTGATGTTGCGAAGTTGCAATCGCAAGAGACCGCCACAACCTTTGCCAATCATGTCTCCTCTTATCTCTTGACAAGCCCGGCGCCTGCGCCAAACCCAGAGGCCCAGTGGCAACATTGCAAAATGGCCATCAAAACCGCTGCCACGGATGTTTTGGGTTTCATTAGGCGACCACAACGAAACACCTGGTTCGATGATGAGTGCAGGCTCGCACACTTGGCCAAAGACGAAGCCTATCATGCAGTTCTGAACGCCAGAACTAGAGCTGCCAAGAGCGCTTTCCGTGCGGTATACCAGCAAAAGAGGAAAGAGGAACATCGGCTTTTCAGAAGAAAAAAAGAGAACTAGAAAAACGAATGGTTGAATCTATTGAGGGGTGCTACGGCAGAAGCAATGTTCGAAAGTTCTACCAAAGGGTAAAGCATTCGTCCAAGGGTTACAAAGCCCGAGCGGAAGCATGTAGAGACGAGGATGGGAATGTCGTTGTAGATACACAGTCGGTGCTGAGAATTTGGAAAGAACACTTCTGCAGACTGTTAAACGGCGAAGACAACCAACTAATCGCTGTCAGGCAGAATGATCCATTCGATTTGGATGATGATGAACAAAATTTCCGTCCTCCCGACCAAGAAGAAGTTCGGATAGCAATATCTAAACTAAAGTCCAACAAGGCTGCTGGAGCTGATGGCCTTACGGCTGAGCTCTTCAAAGCAGCGGGAGATGACTTGGTGAGGAGCATACACCAACCCATCTGTACAATCTGGTCGGATGAAAGTATGCCTGACGAATGGAACCTCAGCATTGTGTGCCCTATCCACAAGAAAGGAGATACTCTAAACTGTGCCAACTACAGAGGTATAAGTCTCCTAAATGTCGCCTATAAAATCTTGTCGGCCATTCTGTGTGAACGTCTGAACCCTTTCGCACGTGAACTGATTGGCCCCTATCAGTGTGGTTTCAGGCCCGGTAAGTCAACCGTCGACCAAATTTTCACACTTCGGCAGATTTTGGAAAAGACCCAAGAATTCCAAATCGATACTCACCACCTCTTTATCGATTTTAAAGTCGCCTATGACAGCGTAAACAGGAACGAGCTATACAGAGCCATGTCGCTTCTTGGCATCCCTGCCAAACTCGTTCGATTGTGCAGGATGACTATGGAGAACTCGCGCTGCTCCGTCAAGATTGGTAAGAACACCACCGACTCATTTAATGTCGAGAAAGGCTTACGACAGGGTGACGCGCTGTCATGTAACCTCTTCAACATCATTCTTGAGGCAATCGTACGCAACTCGCATGTCAACACCAGCGGTACGATTTTTTTTAGATCCGTTCAATTACTTGGCTATGCTGATGATATTGACATTATTGGAAGAACGAAGCGCGCTGTCAGTGGAGCATTCGCAAGTATTGAAGTGGAAGCGGCTCGAATGGGTCTGGCTGTAAATGAAGATAAAACAAAGTATATGCTGTCCTCGGGTGAAGTAGATCATCACCGTAGGCTCGGACAAAACGTCACAATGGACAGATATAACTTTGAGGTTGTCAAGGACTTTGTCTATTTGGGTTCCACTATAACCTCTCAGACAAGGAGATCCTCTCTCACCAGCACTTTTTTCGGCAGCTCTTGAAGAAGTCTTTAGAAAGCTAGACTGGGAAGGTTAGGTTAGGTAAGTGGGCTGATGAATGATGTTATGTCCATCACACTTAGATCAATGTAGATCCATTGTGATACCCTGGGGGTTTCGGGCCCTATAAACATGGGACCTATGAAAAACCTATACATTTTCAAACCATTTTGAAGCGTTGATAAATCTGAGCAGGTTTGTACCCGTTTGTTCAGATAGTTCTTCCAAGTCCAGGAAGAAATGACTTCCCAGAACTTCGTTTCTTAAGCGGCATAGTGCTGGGCAGTGACAAAGAAAATGCGGTGTGTCCTCATGCACATCTACGTCGCCACAACCTCTGCACAAGTCGTCCGTGCTGAGTTTCATTTTCTTTTTGTGGTAACCCAGCATGTTGTGCCCGGTCAGTATGCCCACGAGAGATCGTAGTGATTCCTTTTTGAGCAGTAGGATCTTTTCTGTTCTTTGTTTATTAAAGTAGGGCCACATTTTCCTGGTTATGACACAGGAATCGAGTGAGTTCCATCTCTCGTTAGCTGTAGCAAGTACTTTATTCCCAATCTTCTGTTTAATATTACAGGTTGGGATCTTTACCGTTGTGTCTGCTCGATTGAGTTCTAGGGATGATCCCTTTCTTGCCAGCTCATCAGCTCTTTCGTTTCCTTGCACACCACAGTGGCCAGGAACCCAACATAGTCTTATGTTATGCTGCGCGCCAAGAACCTTAAGCTCTTCGCGACAGCAAGTTACAAGCTTTGATTTTATTTCAATGGCAGAAATTGCTTTGATTGCCGCTTGGCTGTCAATGAAAAAGGTGATATCAGCACGTGGTATTGCCTTCATTGCAGCTTCTTTAGCAGCTGCTGTCACTGCCAGGACCTCAGCCTGAAAGACGCTGCTGTAATCGGGGAGCCTAATTGATCCGGCTAGTTCAAGTGCTTCTGAGTAGAAGCCTGCACCAACACCAATTTCCATTTTGGAGCCATCTGTAAAGATTTGGATGGCTGATTCGCATGGTGTCTGGTTGTTAAGCCAGTCTTCTCTATTAGGAAAAGAAGTGGTGAATGGTCTTTCAAAATCTAAACGGGGTGTTGTGTAGTCTGTGCATACATTGTGGCCCGTATATATCTGTAGAATCTGCGCATGACCTGTCTGACTCGGTTTCCAGTTTTGAGTCTGGCTTAACCGGAGGGCACTATTTGCTGCAGATTCTTGCACAAAGAGGTCTAAGGGTTTTAGATTGAGAATAGCCTCCAGCCCTGCAGTGGGGGTGGTTCTCATAGCCCCGGTGGTGCCTATACACGCCATTCTTTGTATTCTTGTAATTGTCTTTAGGTTGGAAGTCGTTTTCGTTGCTTCCCACCAGACCAAATTGCCATATGTCAGTATAGGTCTTACTACTGCCGTATACATCCACATGATAATCTTGGGACTAGGCCCCCAGGTCTTTCCAAATATTCTATTACAGGCATAGAATGCTATCGCTGCCTTCTTGGCTCTTTCTTCAATGTTGAGCTTCCAGTTCAATTTTCTGTCTAGAATCACACCAAGGTATTTGGCGTGATTTGACAGGGTGAGTGGAACCCCTTCTATTGAGGGAAGAGTAAAGGCTGGTATTTTCCTTTTGTTGGTAAAAAGGACCAGTTCTGTCTTTTGTGGATTGACTGCAAGCCCACATTTCCTTGACCAAGTATTTATCAAGGACAAGGCGCCTTCTATTTGTTCACTAATGGTGGAGAGAAATTTTCCTGTCGCTAGCAGAGCTAGGTCATCTGCATATGCTACTACTTTTACTCCACTATTTTTAAGTCTAATAAGGATCTCATTAACTACGAGTACCCAAAGGAGGGGGGAGAGAACACCACCTTGTGGGGTGCCTCTGGATGTTGATACTTTAATCAACGCTCCTCCCAGTTCTGAGTTAATTTGACGGTTTCTTAACATGCACATTATCCAACAGATAATGCTATCGTCCACGCTAAGGTTCACAAGGGCCCTTTTCACTGCGTCGTTTTTCCCATTGTTGAAAGCTCCTTCAATGTCAAGGAAAGCAGCAAGGGTATACTCTTTGTGTTTCAGTGTGTTTTCTACAGTGCTTACAACACTGTGAAGTGCTGTTTCTACACTTTTACCTTTAGTATAAGCATGCTGAGCTGGAGATATCACTTCCGGACTCATTGCACTGCGAATATAGATGTCTATTAGTCTCTCAAAGGTCTTTAAGATGAATGATGTTAGACTAATCGGTCTGAAGTCTTTAGCGTTTGTGTGGCTGGGTTTACCAGCTTTCGGTATAAATACAACTTTCACTTCACGCCATGTTCTTGGTACATATCCCCATTTGAGGCTATTCTGGAAAATGTTTTTTAGGCATGGTGTGATGATCTTTTCACTTTTTTGTAGCATCATAGGAAAGATGCCATCTATCCCCGGGGATTTATATGGAGAGAAAGAACTGATAGCCCATTTTATTCTTTCTTCCGTTATAATATCCGAAGGAGTTGCTCTTTCATAGTACTCATCTTCCGGGGTGTTGCTCTCGTCGGAGCTACAACCTGGAAAATGAGTGTTAACTAGGAGTTCTAGTGTCTCAGTACAAGACTCCGTCCAGTGTTCATTGGGATCTTTTAGAGATCCTAGAGCAGTGGGCTCTTTGGCAAGTATCTTTCTAAGTCTAGCTGATTCCGCGGTATTTTCTACTTCGTTGCAGAAGGTTCTCCACGAAGTTCGTTTCGCACGCTGTGTCTCAACTTTAAATTTTCTTTGACTAGATTTATAGGTTTCCCAATCATTGTCTATTCCTGTGCGTTTAGCAACGTTGAAAAGTTTTCTTGTTTCTTTCCGGATGTTGCCCAGCTCGGCTGTCCACCATGGTGGTGTCTTTTTTTCTTTTTTTACCCGTTTTCAAAGGGCACGCTTTCTCAAGTGCTTCCCTGAGAATACCTGTGAAATCATTGGTAATATTATCTATACACTCAGGCTCGTGCATGTTCGCATTAGTTTTGAGTGTCTTTATTTTAGTTTCGACTTCCACATTAAAGATATCCCAGTTGGTTTTTCTGTGGTTTCTAAATGGTCTTTGTAGTCTTGTAGTGTGGGGTATAAGAAATTCAATGATTTTGTGATCAGAGAATGATTCTTCTTTCAATACCCTCCACTGCTCAATCTCAAGGGTATCTGAGTTACTCGTGAAAGTAACATCAAGTACCTCTTTTCGGTTCTTGGTAACAAATGTTGGTTCTTTGCCCCTATTCGCTACCAAAATGTTATTTTCAATAATGAATTCAAAAAGTAACTCACCTCTTGTGTTGATATCCGAACTACCCCACTGAATGTGGTGTGAGTTGGTATCACATCCCATCACAAGGTCCCATTTTTCCAAATGGACACGTTGTATAAGTAGGCTGGTAAGTTCTGCTGGTGGTCCTTCCGTCGCGTCCCATGGCATGTAACAGGATGTCAGGATTAGCGATGGGAGTCCACACCTGTCTAGTTTGACCGTGGTTTGGTCAAGATCACTGTATTTGGATAGAAGAAAAAGATTTAACTGTTTTCTAGCTATTATACAAGTTCTAAAACTACTGTTTGTACCTACGTGTGTAGTCTTGTACAGCGTAAGTTCTTTTGAATTTAGGCCCCTTATTTTGCCACCTGATATCCAGGGTTCTTGTATAAGGGCTAGGTCTACTTGTCTAGCCTCCATGAGGTAGATTAAATTGGCGCTGGCAGCTTTACTGTGATGGAGATTGATCTGTATTAACTTCAACATTTTTAGTATTATCTGCCTCTTCCTTACTTTTATGGCCGAGAAGTCTTAGTTTGCATCGGTTTGTACCAATGCGGACTTTGAAGCCGATCTTTTTCAGAAGTGGTATTGATTTATGACTAAGCAACACTACCACTTCTGTACCTTCTGGTTCATGATCTCCCATCTGAATGACTTCCCAGTTTTGACTGAGTTGTTCAGTGTTGAGAGATTTGAGATATCTTTCGATACGATCTTTTGGGATTGGGGGTCCACGCACAATAAGTTTAGCTTTAGGCCTGGTGAGCTGCACGATCTCTTTCCTGTCAATTAGGCGAAGATCGGCATTCGGCCAGGGAGCTGTGGTATTGGCTATAAAATCTTGAAGCCATGTGAGAGTGTGTCCGTCTTCACATGTCATCAATTTGAACCCCTGAACAGTTTTGATGGTACCAAAAAGTGGGAGCGGCCCGTTCTTTAAGATAGCCTCATTAACTGCATCAAGGATCCGAAGTTCTATTAGTTGCCATTGACTCTCTGTAAGTCTCCGTGTAGGATTGCCGTAGTCGACTACGGCAGCTTGTTTACCGACAATGGTCAACATAGAGAGTTTGGCTTTTTTAGTTTTGTTGATGGGTGAGTTGGTCGAGTTAGTGATGTCGTGCCTCGCTCTTTTGGACGCGCTCGCAATAGGCCCTGTATTGGTCAATTCGGGTCTTCTAAGTCTGGCCGAGATTGGGGTGGAGAGCTGTTGACTTTCCTTCCCCTTCTTTTGCAGTCTATTGAGGGGCGTCCTCGAGTTTGGCTTTGTCCTTGTCTTAGTCGGTTGGGGTTTCGTGGATGTCTCTGTTATCGTTAGTAACGTCTGTTTGGCTTTGTCCATAGCTAACTTCTCTTTTTCCGTGAAGGAATCAGGGTCCTTAGTACTAAGTCGCCGTACAGTTCTAACTGCGTTACGTTGTTGTCTACGCAGGATTTGTTTTTCGTTAAGAGGTCCTAGTTCCCTACGTTGGCCGGCTTTTTGTTTTCGGTGCCGCATAACGTTACGTTGGACCTCCAGAACGGTGCAGTTACTTCCGATTGTCGAGTCTTCTATACCACAGTCACTAGGTCTAAAAGAAGTGGATGCCCCCAAATTGCATGTGGAGCTGAGGCTCTGGATGTTTTCCGGGGACCTGTCCTTCTCTTCGTCCTCACCTTGAATCATCTTCTCTCCTTCCAGGCCCGTAGGAGCTAAGGGCTTCATGCAACGTCTGGCTGAAGAGTTAGATGACCCAATGGTTCGTCTATGTGGTACATTTTCCATTTCGTCGTCACAGGCGTCTGATAAAGATGAGGGGGTGGACGCACCCAGATTGCATGTGGAGCTGAGGCTCTGGATGTTTTCTGACTGCGTTCCTCCTCTCTCTATCTCCTTGTCGATCTTCCTCCCCTCCAGGTCCGTTGGAGCAAGCGGCTCGGTGCAACACCTGGAGGTCGATTCAGAACGCTCAAAGGCTGGTTTCTGTGTAAAGTCTGTCGTAGTGTCAGTCTTTCGATGTAAAGTAGTTGTCTCTGATACCATATATTGAATTGGATCAATCTGGGTTTCTTTTGACAACTGACTTGTTCCACCAGAGAGCATCGCTTCCTTAGTCGGGCCCGTAGGAGCTATAGGCTTCATGCAACGTCCGGCTAGGGAGTTTGATGTTCTCTTAGCGACATCTGATCCGGAGGATTTTGATGACACCAACCCTTGCTTTGGATAGTCTTTGCCAATCCGAGGCGCGGGTGGTCCCATCAAACTACCAGCACATATCCCATCTTCAGAGGCAGTCGCTGCAGGTGTACGAGCAGTCGGCTTGTTCTCCGTTAGCTGCTGCTCCTGAAGATAGGCATATGCGCTATGCAGTCTTTTCCGGTCCGGTTCGGTCAGTTCGTCCCATTTCTTTGTGCCAAGTCGTTTGATTGTCGTCCTACAGTTCGTAATCCTGCTACGTCTGGATGAGGCTGACAATCTGGAGAGATTGGAGCTTGCGATGGAGCTGCTGCCGCTGACACTTAGAATGCTCTCCATGTCGTCGTCAGCCGGATCAACGCTTACTCTATCATCCACTCCAAGATTGGCGAAGGGATTGAGGAGAAGGTTTTCTTCCTCGTCAGTCAATGTTCTTGTTGGATCGGCAAGAGCAGAGTCTGAGGTGCCCGATCCATGCACCTTAGTCTCCATGTTTTTGTTTGTATCGTTTGTTTTGTGTGTTTTTTGGTTTTTGTTTTTTGTATTTGAATTCATTTTTGGTCCCACGAGTAATGGGGGAAATATGGTCCATCTGCAACACCCCCTGTAGCAGATAAGGCGATTACTCTTTGATTTTGCCTGTTTCAAAGAGGTTCCGTTATAATACAGCCGGTTTACCCCCTGGCTGCAAACCATCCAATGGGCACGGGTCACATGACACCCTGGATTAGGGGGGGAGGAGGAGGGGAGGTGGGTTGGAGGGGATCAGTGGATATTGGATAGGATGGAGAAGAAAGGAGTGGAGGGGGATGGGGTGAGAACACCCTTTGGTTTTCGGGACTCATCTAGTGACACTGTGCCCCAAGAATCTTTGACCCTACTTAAGCCTCTACAACTCTTTAAGTTCGGTGTCCAGGTAGAGGAAGTAGACTGGGAAAATAAAGGCTTAAAAGTGAACGGCAGATATCTTTCAAATCTTCGATTTGCAGACGACGTAATACTTATCTCAAACAGCAGTGAAGAGCTCCAAACAATGCTAGAAGAATTATGCTCAGAATGTAAAAGTGTTGGCCTATCGACGAATCAGCAGAAAACCATGACAAATGGTGATGTCAATACAATAAGTATTGAAAATAAAATACTCGAATATGTTGAGGACTATACATATCTTGGTCAAATTGTTTCCTTCAAAAATAAAGAAATCAAGGATGTAGAGCATCGAATAACTAACGCTTGGAGGCAGTTTTGGAATGTGAAACATCTACTCAACTTAAATATTTCAAACAAAACAAGGAAGTACCTGTTCGACGCAACAGTCCTCCCAGTTCTAACCTATGGGTGCCAAACATGGCAAGTTACAAAAACTATTGACATCAAACTTAGATCATGCCAAAGAGCAATGGAAAGAATTATCTTGAACGTCCATATCGCTCAACGTACAAATCACAGAATTCTAAGAAATCAAACTAATTTTGAAGACGTAAGGCATAGGCTTAGAAAACTAAAATGGGACTGGGCTGGACATATTATGCGAACAAATGATAACCGATGGACAAAATTGGCAACAGATTGGGTACCACTAAATATGAGAAGAAGCGTGGGCAGACAATTCAAACGCTGGAAAGATGACATCCGAGCAACATGCCCATTATACTGGCGAGAGGCGTTTGACAGAAGGAGATGGAGAAGTCTGGGGGAGGCTTATGCTCAAATAACATAAATATTTTCTTCAAAAAGATCTATGTAAATATATGCAAAAAAAAAAAAAAAAAAAAAAAAAAAAAAAAAAAAAAAAAAATGTTACCTATAGTTAATCAAAATTTGTATCTAAATATTTTATTTGTATCTTTAGAATTTAAGCATTAAATGAGTGAATAAAGCTTGATATAATAATAATAATAATAACCTCTCAGAACAACATCAGTGAAGAGATCAGTCGAAGAATCACTCTTGCCAATCGCTGTTTCTTCGGGCTAAGAAGGCATCTTAGTAGTAAAGCCCTCTCTCAAAGGACCAAGGAGACACTATACAAGACCCTTATCATCCCAGTCCTGCTGTATGGGGCAGAAGCGTGGACACTGACACAATCGGATGAATACAGGCTGGGGTGCTTTGAGAGAAAGATTCTTCGGGTGATATTCGGGCCTGTATGTATCAATGGAGTATGGAGGAGAAGATTCAATGACGAACTGTACGGGCTATACAGCGACATTGACTTGGTTAAGAAGCTGAAAATTCAGCGGCTTAGATGGCTGGGTCATGTGGAGCGTATGGACGAAAACGCTCCTGCCCGACGAGTCTTCAATTCCAACCCGGAGGGCCGACGCAGTTCTGGAAGACCCCATCTAAGGTGGCGCGATCAAGTGGTAAACGACCTCAACCAACTTGGTGTGCGCAACTGGAGGCCACTGGCTAGGGACCGGCCTAGCTGGCGAGGAATGTTGGTTGAGGCCGTGGTCCACAATGGACTGTCTGCGCCACCTTAAGTAAGTAAGTATTCCTTGCCAGGTTGCCGTTGCCTTGCTAATAAAAGAATTTCGTCAATAGTCGATTGGGATTCAGGATGAAATGTGATTTTTTTTTATTTTTTATTATTAAGTTAGAGTTAGTTTTATTTAGTTACAGTTAGTTACATTTAGTTACATTAGTTGCATTAATTACGCCAAATACTGGGAGTAACTAATTCATATTAGTTACGCGTAACTAAACGAGTAACTTACTTCATGTAACTTACTTGCCAACACTGCTTTCCATAGGACCGTTTTTTTTGCTTTCGACTAACTCGAAAACGACTAAACCGATTCTTTCGAAATTTCACACACATATAGCTGTAGGTAGCTCAATTTGTATTGCATACCAATATTTTTGAAAAATATTTTTTTGTATTTTTAAAAGCATTTTTTTTAAAAAAATTTAAAAAATTAATATTTTGAAAACTGCTTACTACATTTTTTTCTAAAAATTTTAAATAAATGTATTTGCTGAATACCTATGAACTGGCATTTTTGATTTTTTTTTTTCAAAAACCACTCCACAGATTTTTATAAATTTATTCTCATAAATTCAAATTTGTAAAAGAAATAAAATGGCGTACTTTTTTTTCAGCTCAAATTAGTTTGAGTATTTATTTAAGAATTTTGAAAAATTTATTTTTATCAAAATCTCAAGCCCCGAGACCACTGTCACACATTAGAGCAAGTTCGTGCGACCCATTCGTGCATTTTATTCATATGGTCACAAGTTGGCGCAGACATATATGTTCAACTATCTGTCTGAATATATCGGAGCTTGCAAAAATGATTGCCTAATGATCACACTAATCCAAACAGGCAAAGTATAGTGTTCGCATTCGGATGACTTTTCATATTAAATTTTTTTGAGTTAGTTGATAATCTATTAATTACTGTGGTGTCATTGTGCATGTGCAGTTTACAACTCATCCGAGTCAGCAGATGGATTTTCATTAAAATGTAAAGCATCAAAAGACGAAATTGGATTCGTTGAAATATATCTGGAATTAATCATTTCACGTTCAACCGCTGTTATTTTCGGAGACAGTATTAATAAATCATGTTAACTTAACTACCATCCTTTTGGATGACTATAAACAGAAAACCAACTACTATATGGAAACAGATTTCTTAGTATTGCAACTTATTTCTAAGTTCTGTTACAATGGGCTTTCCAAAAAATGTTCATTTACAACCCGAACTTCATAGTTTTGACCGCCACACGGAGTACATATCTTATGTAATGGTGAACCCAAAGATAAACCCCCTATCATCACTTAAATTTAAAGTGCAATCGCGTTATTCACTTCCCTTTTTCAAGGAAGAGCGGGAAATAAATGTGTACATATAACATTTTGTTTTTGTATATTTTAATCTGGAGTTACTAACACATGACATGCGGTGTATCGGTGCTCTTTTTGTTCAATAAAGTATAAATCATTTTTTAATGTTTTTTAGTGCTTTAAAGAATTTTCATATATAATGTTAACATTGATAGGTTCGCATGTTTCCTCTTATCGGAATAATTTTTAATATCCCTCTTTGCTTAAAAAAACACAAGCAAGAGGTACAGTACGTTTGCAACGAACTGTTGGATACCCTATTCCCCATATTTTTGTATGTGTATGCGTCCGCCTCCCGAAAACAGCCGATGTTTCAGAAACAAAATTCTTCTTTAGCAGACAGAAAAAAATTCAATAACATTAATTTTGTGCGGTGTGATGTTCAATTAGTGCTGGCGCAATAAAAAAGGAGTGCGCCACGCCCAAAGTTAAAACGTTTTATTGCCAAGGCAATTGTTATGAGCTCATTGACATTCAATTTTATTCTTGCAGATCGATTTGAACAAAACAAGACAAAACTTAAATTTTTAAAAATTAGATTTGGAATGGAAATAGTGATTATGGGTGTTTTTATCAATTCTTGGACCACACTCTGCTATGTAACCAAGGATTATAAATCCAAGTGTTCATCTGTTTACTTCAAAACTGCGACCGATAGTTAAAAAACGTTAAAAAATTAATGCATTATACAACTTTTGATGGAAACGCCCCTTAAAAGTGGGTCCTAAAAATATGAGGCACTAACTGAGCTTTGATCAGTATTTAGGCATATGAGTAAAACTACAGCTGAATCTAGTAGTTTTTAAACAATCTTACCTGAACAAATGTATTTTATCAAAATCACGCCTTTAAAAGTAAGCGTATTGAAAAATGTACACAAGATATTGTAGAGATATATTTCTCAAATAACGAGCGGAAGGAAAAAGGTTTAAATTAAATATTGGAAGTGCCTTAAATTTTTGAGACTACGTTTTTGGTTCTTTGATGAAAAGTGGGCGTAAGTCACGCCCAAAATTCAAAAATTTCTTTTCATACACAAACATTTTAGTTTCTATTAAGAGACGCAAAATTTTGGCTTGCGGACTCATTATAAATACCGTTTATTTACAAAAACAATTTTTTTTATAGTCCAAAATCAAACGTATCAATTTCATAAACAAGCAATACCCACAAAACTTAATGTTTTTCGCTTTAATATAACAATTGTTATTTTATAAAAACAATATTGATGGTTTTGTATGAAAAATGGGCCACGTCCAAATTAAAAAATTTTTATTTGATTGGAAGAAGGTTTACCTAAAGCTAACGTGTGCAAAATTTTAGCGTTATGCTTTTATCGTAACTGTATAAAAAACATAATTTAATTTTACCAAATCGAGGTTGTTCAACGAAAATTGCGATTGTGGGCGTGTTTGTGGGCGGATTTTACCGGTTCAAGAACTTAGCCTTACTTTTGAACCAAAGATTATATGTATATTCGCCGTATACTGTTCTCTCGTCTCCGATTAAACGTCATCCAACTTCAAGTATAAACAAATTGTCTATTACTTAAGACTAAACTTCACTTTGAAGTGCTTTTTATTTTTACTTGCGATTATAGGTACTATAAGGCAAGTTATGCATTCGTCGAAAAAAAAAGTTTTGAGATAACAATCAAACATGACATTACGATGATAGCGAAGACGAAAAAAGATGGTCTAAAAATTCTGTCCGTCTGTATGTCTGTCTGTCTGTCTGTCTGTATGTAGACCTACAGCCCAAACGGGTGGGCCGAATTGCTTCAAACTTGGTATATAGACTTTTTTAGGTATTGTACAGAAAGGAAATTGAAATTTTTTTTTTAGCTCAAAAAATAACGGTACCTGCCATACAACCGTTACGTTAAAACTTATTTTTCTCAAAAACGGCTCTAACGATTTTTAATTAAAAAAATCAGTGTTGCTTTTTAGGTACGTCCAATCATATGGCTGAAAAAAAAGTTTTAAAAAATGGCTAAGAACGGTACTTTCCATAGGACCGTTTTTTTTGCTTTCGACTATCTCGAAAACGACTCAACCGATTCTTTCGTAATTTCACACACATATAGCTGTAGGTAGCTCAATTTGTATTGCATACCAATATTTTTGAAAAATATTTTTTTGTATTTTTAAAAGCATTTTTTAAAAAAAAATTTAAAAAATTAATATTTTGAAAACTGCTTATTAAATTTTTTTTTAAAAATTTTAAATAAATGTATTTGCTGAATACCTATGAACTGGCGTTTTTGAATTTTTTTTAAAAAATTTTTTCAAAAAGTTTTTCAAAAAAAACTTTTTTTCTCAAAAACCGCTCCACAGATTTTTCTAAATTTATTCTCATAAATTCAAATTTATCCAAGAAATAAAATGGCGTACTTTTTTTTCAGCTCAAATTAGTTTAAGTATTTATTTCAGAATTTTGAAAATTTTATTTTTATCAAAATCTCAAGCCCATAAACCACTGTCACTCATTAGAGCAAGTTCGTGCGACCCAGTCGTGCATTTTATTTTGTTTGTTTTAAATGCAATCCAAAAAATAATTTTATATTGTCTCTTTGCATAACGTAAGTTTATTGTTGTATTGTTCCTAAGTTGTTATACAATTGTTTTTACAATTTTGTTTTTTCATGTAAAATAAAGTTCCCCTGAAGAAGGCAACAACCCTTGCCGAAACGTTGGGATAAATTAATGTAAACTTTTGTTTTTCATTACTTCATTTATTGTGACCAAACAAGCTGACGGAAAACAGATTTATATCCTTTCCAACCATATAATGAAATTAACTATCCTATCTTTTAAGTTGGATCAAACTGCACACAGTTTTCAAAACTTGATTAAAATCTGTTCATTAGTTTAGGAGTTAATTGCGGACAAACAACGTGACACTCGATTTATATATATTAGATTTCCTGGTTGATTAATTTTTTGTATGTATTGGTGTGGTACAACTTTAGCGATATTATAATGTTATGATTTTGTGGGTAAGAACTTGTGTAGTGTTAATCAGGCTGAAAACAAGAAATCATCAACACGATAAGTACACGTATCAATCTCGAACAGAAGGCAATCGATGAAAATCTCAGAATATTAATTACACAATACTTTTGCCAACGAACAGATATTGATTTCATATAGGTTTTCAATACATTTATTGAATTTTTCTACGTTAAAATATAATCATTATGATTACGGTTGTTTACCGCCATGAACATCCTGTTTGCATTCCTCTTCCATTTTGTAGGGTAAACAAAAATCTGGCAGTTATATTAATGACTGAGCTTAACACCAGTTGTGTAGGCACCAATAAATAACCATAGAATTTCATTACGTGAAATGAAATCTAATTGGAAGGAGAAAGATATCTTTGTTAAATATAGCCGTATTCTTAAGCCCAGCACCATACAACCATTTTTGTCGCTGGGCAGGGATGGAGCTTACGATTGTTTAATCGACCAGAACAATATCCCTCACCTTAACAGATATAATTCACAAAGCATTTTAGATTTAGAGTGAATTTTCGAAGGAATACAGTTCGGTCGAAGAACAAATTGATTAATTGTTTTGATTTCCTGGAAGGTGAAAACCACCACTTCTTGTGCTGCAGCTCCAACTACCCATCCAATACCCAACTAATATAATCCCATTTGCATAAATGGTTTTTGTTAAATCATGGAATTTTCATTAAAATTGTATAGGCTTAAGTTTTTTTTTTTAAACTTGAACTTAATTTAAGAAGGATGGGCCTAAACAGTTTTTTCGGACATTAAAAGTTTGAGGAAGCAATAATTATAAAGCTTCCTATTTGAGAGGCTTCCTTACATGGGTCGATACTCGATATCGTCATGTGGCAAGGTGCTTGGAGATGGACACGTGTTAAGGTTACGGAAGACGTCTTAAGCCCTGCGAGGCGGAAGTGTACATGAGTTCTCGTAAGGCCAATTAATAAACATCAAAGGTTCTCGTGGTTATTTTTAAATTTGTAGGTATAATGTGAACATTTCATTATGGAATTAAGTATTTTGTTGAGACTTGAAACCAATGGTTTGGTTTCTTAATCTGACAATAGAATATAATAATGCCGACCACATATCCTTTGAGATTGCCGGAAGATCAATGGCAGCTGTGTGAACAAGAAGTGCTGCTTCAGAGGTATTGGACTTCTCACGGTCTCTCCCCCAGGAACCCTTGGTTCCACTCCGAATATGCTCAGGTAAAACAAACCTAAGACGGAGACACACAAGTCGTATTTCCAGAAAGATACTAGAGCGTCTAGATATCTTTATGCTGAGCAAACGAACAATGAGAAACGTTAACTTTTTTGCAGAAAAGAGGTGAGAAACTTCTACAGAAGAGTGAAACAGTCTACATCAGATTTTAAAAGATGAGGATGGAAACACCATACTAGCTGAAACGCAGGATATGTTAGCCACCTGGAGAGACTACTCTAGCCAATTGTTAATAGGAGATGACAGCCAAGATCCCGCCCAAGATCAACTTGTATACTAGTTAATCTAGATGACGACCTTGGGCTTCATCCACCCGACCAAAGTAAATTCAAAGTAGCCGTCATCAGACTAACGATCAACAAAGCAATATGATACGATGTTCTACAAGCGGAGCGTTTTAAACACGCTGGTGATGACTTGGTCCGGAGTATACACGAACTCATCTGTAAAATATGGTCGGAAGAAAGTATGCCCGATAGGTGGAATCTCAGTACCATCACATTACGCCAGATCTTGGAAAAAACCGAAGAATAAAATACCAATACCCACAACCTTTTCGTCGATTTTAAAGCAGCCTACGACAGTATTAATAGAGTTCAACTGTATCGTGACATGTCTAACTTTAGAATCGCTGCTAAACTGTACAGCCTTATCAGAATGACTTTGTTTTATCATTGTACTTGAAAATGTCATACGGAACACCCATTCCAGCACATCGGACACCATCGTTAAGAAATCTACACAATATAACTTAGGTATTTGGACGACATTGACGTTATAGGAAGAAAAAGCGAGCTGTAACCGGTGAGTCGACTACTATGGTGTCAGCAGCAAGTGAAATAGGACTGAAAATAAACTAGGACAAGATTAAGTAAGGTATATATACTTTCATCAACAAAAGTACAATCCCACCACCGACCGACATCAGCACTGAAATCAGCCGCAGAATAAATCTTTCCAATCGCTGTTTCTTTGGGCTAAATAAGCAGAACACTTACATCCCGGTCCTGCTATATGCTGCAGAAGCATGGACTCTCTCCCAATCGGATAAAAAGTTAATTGGAATCTTCGAGAGAAAAGTTCTGCATAGGATTTATGATCCTGTCTGTCGTAAGCCGAGAAGACAATATAAAACGACGAATTATACGTGCTGTACAGCGAAATAAGACTAGCCAAAAAAATTCGAATCCAGCGACTAAGATGGTTGAGCCATGTAGAGCGAATGGACATAGACGCTCCAGCTCGTAAAGTCTTCAACGTGAAACCAGAAGCCAAGGTAGACCTCATCTCCGATGGAGCAACCAGATAGAGGGAGACCTACGACAACTTGGAGTGCGAAATTGGAGGGTGGAGATCGAGACGGCTGGAGGAGCATACTTAGAAAGGCCTAGGAGGACCACGCTCCAGTGGAGCCAACAGAATTAAGAAAGTAAGACGTTGGGGCTTGGGTCCCAAGTCGATGGAGGCTTTCTTACATTTACATTTAATTCAGAGTTCAAAAGAATATACTTAGCACTTTTTGACATTTTGGAGTTTAGTTTAGAGGATATAGGATGTATGTTTGTTTGTAAATATGTTATGGACTCCGAGACCGAGTACTTAGCACTTTTTGACATTTTGGAGTTTAGTTTAGAGGATATAGGATGTATGTTTGTTTGTAAATATGTTATGGACTCCGAGACCGCCCATCTAATTGACCTCAAAATTTCAGGAAATATTTGGTATTCTTTCGGAAGTGTTTCTGTAAGGTTTGGTCAAGGTCGATCATGTAGTTTGGTCACAAGGAAAAGAAGGGCACGTCAGTTCCTTGAAAAGCTTCTATTTTAGTTTTTTTTTTAATTTACCATAGTCTCTAATTTTGAAAAAATGAATGTACATAAATAAAATTTCAGTTTCATTTTAAGTTAGTTCATAATAAAAACAATATATTACAATATTGGCCTAACAAAATTGCTATTGGGGTTCGGAAGATGCTTTCTTATTCCCTATTCACGAACGTCACCCCACTGTCGTACATTTGGCGGTTCATCTGGAGAACGGTCAAGAAGTATATTGCACAGCGTCGAATGCTGAATAACCTCGTGGGCAAAATCGTATTGTTACCTCCAAGCGGTGCCTGCTGGATAGCCGAAAGGTGAACTAACGACGAGCGTTGGATCCATCAGATCCATTACGTTGTAGATACCTGAGTTCTCTTCTCAGGAACTAGGAGCAGGAGGAAAGATACGCTCTGAAGATCCAACCAATACCAAGATCTATATGTCATGCACAGGCCTCACAAGCCGGCCATGAAACAGAAATTTAATTGTGATGAAAACCGCAAAAAATGCCTCGGATGAACAATCCAAAAATTTTGACGACCCTCCCCCCCCGCAAATGAAAAATTAACAACGATTTACGCATATGCACGTGGAATGTGCGTACGCTAAACAGGCCGCGTAAAGCCGAACGGCTAGCCAAGACCCTCGACAGTTTCAACGCAGACATAATAGCTCTTGAAGAGTTGCCTGAGAAAGACAGAAAACTGTAATTTTATTATGGGAAATGCCACCTTGTTGGGGGATCGCGCTTGTTTGGGTGCGGATTCGTTGTCGGAGGAAGACTTAGGCAAAAGGTCTTGAGCTTTCGCGATGTCAGCGAGAGAGTGACAACGATCCGCATTAAAGCCAAATTCCACCACATAAGCATAATAAGCGCCCATGCCCCTACAGAAGAGAAAGACGACGATACCAAAGAATGTTTCTACGAGCTCCTCGCCGAAACATATGAGCAGTGCCCATAACATGACAATAAAATCCTCCTGGGAGACTTTAATGCCAAAATTGGGAGGGAAGACATCTTTGGTATGACGATCGAAAAACACAGCCTGCACGACACCACCTCCGACAACGGACTCAGGTTCATCGATTTTGCAGCGGGAAAAAACATGTTTCTGAGCAGCATACGATTCCCACGTCCCCACATCCACAAGGGCACATGGCGATCCCCAGATGCTCTTACCTGCAACCAAGTGGCAAATGTTGTGTTTGATGGAAGACACTCCTCCAGCATTATGAATGTCCGTACATTCCGAGGAGCAAACATCGACTCGGACCCCTACCTAGTCGGTGCAAAACTTAGGGTACGGATCTCCATGTAAGTTCTTAGGCGAAGTCTCACTACACCGAGGAAATTCAATGTTGGACGTCTTCAATCGGAAGAGACCGCCGCTGCTCATGCCGACCGCGCAAATCCTTCGACTGATGACATGAACCCGGAAGACCAATGGCAGCTATGTCAACAAGCCATAAGAAGTGCTGCGTCAGAGGTATTGAGCTTCTCACATCCTCCCCCAGAAACCCCTGGTTCGACTCCGAATGTGCTTAGGCAAACAAAGCTAAAATGGAGGCATACAAGTCCTGGCTCCGGAGAGATACCAGAGCATCCAGAAATCTCTATGTTGAGCGAAGGAAAGATGAGAAACGCCTACGCATTAGGAAGATAAAAAAATACCAGCAACGCGAAGTCGATAAGATGCAGAGATGTTTTTTCAAAAAAGAGGTACGAAATTTCTACAAAAGGGTGCAACAGTCTTCATCCGGTTTCACAAGCCGCCCTGGGCCCTGCGAAGATCAGGATGGAAACACCATAGTGGAAACGCAGTCGATGTTAGCCGTCTGGAGATACTACTTTAACCGGTTGCTAAATGGAGATGACAGCCAAGATCCCGCTCAAGATCAACTTGTTCCACTTAATCTAGATGACGACCACGAACTACACCCGTTCGACCAAAATAAAATCAAAGAAGCCATCACCAGACTAAAGATGAATACAGCAGCTAGATGTGATGGCCTACAAGCGGAGCTTTTTAAACACGCTGGAGATGACCTGGTCAGGAGTATACACCAACTCATATGTAAAATATGGTCGGAGGAAAGTATGCCTGATGAGTGGAATCTCAGTACCATCTGCCCGATTCACAAAAAGAGGAGACCGCCTACTCTGCGCCAACTATAGAGGCATAAGTCTTTTAAACATCGCCTATAAGATCCTGTCCAGCGTTTTATGTGAACGTCGCAAGCCGTTTGCTGATGATCTGATAGGTCCTTACCAATGCGGCTTCAGACCTGGAAAATCTACCACCGACCAAATATTCCCATTGCGCCAGATCCTGGAGAAAACCCAAGAATATAACATCGACACCCACCATCTGTTTGTCGATTTTAAAGCCGCCTACGACAGTGTTAATAGAGTTGAACTGTATCGTGCTATGTCTAACTGATATGCCTTATTAGGATGACGTGGGAGAATGCTCGCTGTTCCGTCAAAGCTGGTAGAGACTCTAACCTTCGAAACCGCCAGAGGGCTAAGACAAAAGACGCACTGTCATGCAGCTGTTTTAACATTGTGCTTGTAAATGTAATACGGAGCACCCATGCCAGTACATCAGGCACCATTTTCAATAAATCGACACAATTACTTGGGTTTGCTGACGACATTGACGTGATAGGAAGAACAAAGCGAGCAGTAACCGGTGCTTTCCCTACTATGGAGTCAGCAGCAAGCAGAATGGGGCCGACAATAAACAAAAACAAGACAAAGTATGTTTAAAGTCGAAAACTCCTTTGAATTCGACTTTGATTCAACCTTTTAAAGTTGTTGTTGTAAATATTTGGTATCCCAACTTATTTGGTGGACTGTATTAAAATTGCTCTTTACCTCGGGTGGGGGGTAGCAATCATAAATAAAAACAGTATGACGATTTGACTTCTGAGTGAAAAGTGATTTTATTCTTAAATTGTATGCTTATTTATACTAAATTACATAAATGCATGTCAGCAATTATTTACAATGTGGGAAAATAATACTACGATTTGGTGAGAAAATAATTGTAATAGGATAGATATTTTATATCGAGCACCTGAATAAAGTGCTTAAGTTAGATTTTGGTGTGAATTTATGGAATTGGGAATTTAATGTGTATTTGGTTGGGAATAGGGTGTTCTAGACTTAGATAGGGTGTTTCGAATAATTTCTTATATATAGTTGTGGTTTAAACATTCTCCCCGGCTTTGAGATCTTTGAGCTCAAAGCCTATATCGTTTGGAGATGGTGCTGTCTTCTTTTGCCTTCGGTGAAGTAGAAATACGACGCCTAGGATCAAACCAGTTAAAAGTGAGAGATACCCAATAGCATATTGATGGATATCGTGATGAGAGATTTTGTTAGGCAATGTCTCCTGTGTTTTTTGATAGGATATTCGTTTCTTAGGTAATGCTAAGTCATCTACTCCTCGAATGATAATTTCTTTTTTCTTCTGGATTTCGGATTGAAGTGGCTTGATGTGAAATGTATCGAAAAATAGACTTAAGTTATGTGTCGGTAAAAATGGCATAGTTGACTTTGACGTATAGAAATTATGAGCATTGATAGTCATGGTTGGTTGTTTAATGACACAGTCGGCTGCCAGCTTCATAAGTCCTACCCCTTGTAGTTTTGTAGTTTTTATCTCAGAACCGCATACTATCGAAAGTATTTCTTCATGATGAAAGGCGAAAATCCAGTAATTAGGATTATGAAGTTGAATCCACATCCTGTCAACATTAGTAGACCTTAGTTTGCAATATGATGAGAGCTGTTTATTATGATTGAGCATGTGAATTTCGCATTGGTTTTCAACTGAGTGTGTATTGAATATTGGATGTCGTTGTTTACATAGACATTTTTTGTCATCGATATGTATACAGTCCTGATATTCCGCTTGTGAAAGTACGAAATGCTGATCTCTGAATTGAGTCACCGCTAAGAACGCTGTTGATCGCTGGATGAAGATGAACGATATATTTTGCTGAACTGGTAATGGGATTAGTTTGAATAGCTGGAACATCTGTCTATTTATTAAAGGTAATTTTACAAGAAACACAATTGCTGATTTTGTAACTCGTGCCTTGACTCGAAGAAGTTCGTACAATTTTGGAAGATTATGTTCATCGTATCCTGGAAGAGTTAATGAACTTGGTATCATTGTACGAATTTTATCCAATTCTATCAAAAGTTGTCTTGGAGAAAGAAGTAAAGCATTAAGTCTTCCTTGATGAGTGTCTGAAATAGCTTCGAGGATTGCTATTTGAGTTCGCTGAAAACTATACATTATTTGAGTGACATAGATTGTTACGTAGTTGAGAACTTCTGTTCTCTGTACAATTTTACTAAGAATGTCAATGGAATCATAAGCGATTGTTAATTGCTCTTTCACCTCACTAAACTGTTCCTTTATTGAGGATAATGACTTGTTGAGAATATTTGTTGTTGATTCAATTATAGATGTTTGATTTTTGCTTAAGTCCAGTAGATGTTGTTCGTTATTTTGGGCCATCCTGATGTTATCTTCAATATATTGCGCATATTCTTGGTCAAGTACCCCGAATAATTTGTTTGCGACGGTGCCTATGATGTCCAATGGAGATCTTCTCTTTCTTATTGCGTAACCATTTCTGTAGTTTAGAATGTCATTTAAGTTTTCTGATTCCAGGAGACGCATTTCTAAGTGATTTATGATGGCCTTGCAGAGATTATTCGGCTTCTGAATTCGTTGTTCTTCGCATCTGGCCTTTAGTTGGGCGACGCCCTTTTGTAGTCCTTGGAACTTATTCCAATAACTTGTCATATTGAAGAAAATAAAGAGGTTCCATTCATCAGTTATGAGTCTTGCTTCTCCAATATCTTCAAAATATAGTCCAGGGCTATTGTCAAAGTGCTCAACATCTACTGCACTTCGTTTGTTTGTTTGTCCTTATGCGGTGGCAAGAAAAAAAAGGAAACCAATAATGTTTTGATTGGACTTATTTTCAATTTTTGAGATGGCACAGAAGATGGCTCTTGATTTCTTCGTTTTCGATTGCAGCGTTCTTGTATTGGAATGAAACGACCTTTAAGTGGGTGTTCAACCTTACTTTTGATTTTTAGACGAGACGGCCAACTAGTATCTTCGAGAAGTGCTGTTAGTTGAACACTAGTAGATGCTAGAGCTGTTTCCTTTATTTGGTCTCTTTTGTCTGGTTGGACCTCAGTAGGAAGAGGACACACCTTAGCAATGGATCGTCTTAGTTCCCCTGAAGCAGTTTTAATATCTACTACTCTTGTGCATTTGTCTGGTCCAGGAATGGTTCTTAAGACTTTTCCCATTAACCATTTGAGAGGTGGCAAATTGTCTTCTTTAATAAGAACTAGTGTGCCTGGTTGTATATCCGCTTGAGGATTTTTCCATTTATACCTATGTTGAAGTTCTTGTAAATATTCGCTTGTCCATCTGCGCCAGAACTCCCGATGAATAGAAGTTACTAGATTCCATCTAGCAACATGAGTAAGTTGAGGAGCCTTTGCTGCTTCGGGATCCACCATTGAAATCAAAGGTGCTCCAATCAAATAATGGTCAGGTGTGATGGCTTCAAAATCATAAGGATCATTGGATATTGGAGTCAATGGTCTTGAGTTAAGGATTGCTTCTATTTGTGCAAGAGCTGTTGTAAGTTCTTCTTGGGTTAGAGATGAACTCGCAAATATCCGCTTCATATGGTGCTTGGCTGATTTTACTGCTGCTTCCCATAAACCTCCGAAGTGAGGAGAACGAGGAGGAATAGGTTTCCAGTCAATGGTTGTGCCAGTGCAATAATTCTTAATTGATTTATGACCTTCTTCAGAAAAAACCTTTGTGTTGAGTTCGGTTAATTCATTTCGAGCACCTACGAAGTTTGTAGCATTATCAGAAAAGATTTTAGCTGGACAGCCTCGCCTTGCCACAAATCTTTTCAGGGCTCCCAGAAATGCCTGAGTAGTTAAATCGGTTACAAGTTCTAGGTACACCGCCTTTGTTGAGAAGCATACGAAGACGGAAACATATGCCTTTGTTGATTGCTTACCACGTATTCTATAGTGAATGAAGACTGGCCCGAAGAAGTCAACGCCTACATTCATAAATGGTCTTGAGGGTTGAACTCGTTCTGGTGGTAAATTTCCCATTAACTGTTCAATACTCTTTGGTCTGGTCTTTGTTACGAATGGCAACACTGGCCATTCATGTCAGCACTGAAACCAGATAATTCAGGAGAATTCAGCACATCAGCGTTTTTGGCTTTTCTTTTGACATGTAATTTATATGAGTTTTAGTCTTGTTTCGTCCATCAGGCGAACAAGTCATGTTTTTCAACCTTTTAAAACCGGAGATAATAAATGTGGGTTTTTTAATTATATTTTTCCCACAATAAAATTCGTACCGTGTTTTATTTAATAAAGGGATCGAGACATTATGGTCCTTCGAGTCGCGATAAATAAAAAAAAATCGGAGTGAAATTTAATTAGTGAAAAAACAGTGCATCAATGCCAGGAGGCAAAGGACAAGGTATAAGTGGATAGAAACTACGCATAGGGATATGCGCAGCTTATCCACATAATTAATTCTATATTTCACTAATTAAATAAATTTCGTTGGTGCCTCACAAACACCATTTTTCAGCTTTATGGTGCCTTACAACCACCATTTCATTTTTTTTGCGTTGCGTCTAATGGTGCCTTACAACCACCATTTAATTTTTTTTGCGTTGCGTCTAATGGTGCCTTACAACCACCATTTAATTTTTTTGCGTTGCGTCTAATGGTGCCTTACAACCACCATTTAATTTTTTTTGCGTTGCGTCTAATGGTGCCTTACAACCACCATTTCATTTTTTTTTGCGTTGCGTCTAATGGTGCCTTACAACCACCATTTAATTTTTTTTTGCGTTGCGTCTAATGGTGCCTTATAAACACCATATATATTTTTTTTTTGGGTTTTGTACGTTTTATGGTGACGACCATATTTAATAGAGTTTTCCTTTATTCATTTAGGCTCAAAGGGGTGAGCAAAGGATAATTGTTTAATTTCTTTTAGTTTCGATTATAGGCAGATAATAAGAAACCGTAGGAACAACGACAGTGTGCTGAATTAACACACACAGCAAATAAAAACAGTTTTTAAAACTGTACAAATCATGCAGGAGCATGAACACAAATTTTCGGAGAAGAGTCATGTAGGAACATGCAAAATATGTGCTGAATAACACACATCTGTATGTTATTAAAGAATATTTCAGGAGAAATAGTTTTGCAACGGAGAAATTCAAATACATACATGCGCGCGCGGCCGACAGAGAGAGAAAAATAACATCATTCATAGAACCGGAATGTTCTAGAATCTGGAGTAAATTTGTGTATCTACCACAGGCAGACATAGAAAAAAAAACAACAACCACCAAAGTCCAAGCTGCTGTTGATGTCGACTCAGTTGCACATTCTCAAAAGAGAAGAGAAAACAAAAGGAATGGAAAAATCAGACATCATGCATTTGCTTCAGTTCTGAATTAAATTTACTAGTGCGCGGTCGCAGTAAAAAAGTATAAAAAAATCCCAGAAAAAATTTAAATAAAAAAAAAAAAAAAAACAAAGAAAAATGTCCAAAAAAGGTACATAAATATTTTAACAACAAATAATAATAATAATGTGTGCTAAAAGCAATGTGTAAAGTGTGTGTGTGTGTGAAAAATAGAAATAATTTCCATAAATTCGTGCTAGGAAGCAGCGACAAATTTAAATAAAATTTGCTAGGAAGCAATTTAAATTTTATTTAAATAAATTCGTGCTAGGAAGCAGCGACAAATTTAAATAAAATTTGCTAGGAAGCAATTTAAATTTTATTTAAATAAATTCGTGCTAGGAAGCAGCGACAAATTTAAATAAAAATTGCTAGGAAGCAATTGAAAATTTATTTAAATAAATTCGTGCTAGGAAGCAGCGACAAATTTAAATAAAAATTGCTAGGAGGCAATTGAAATTTTATTTAAATAAATGTCTGCTAGGAAGCAAAGCCAATTTTTGCTAGGAAGCAGGGAAATGTTAAAGACTAAGATTTTAAAAGTAGCTAGGAAGCTTGGACAAATCTTTAAAGTTTTTTTGTGTGTTAGGTAGGCAATGTTATGCGTCGTCGCAGTTATCTTAGAGTTAGCTGTCAATGGAATATGTATATGTTTTGGAATTAGGAAGATTATTTGTTTGAAACTAGGCTAGGAGGCAATTCGGAATTTATAGTTTTCCTTCTGAATGGATTCAGAGAAAACAGGAAAAGTTAATTATGCTAGGAAGCAATTTGGAAATTTAATTTCTGTTCTGAAAGGATTCAGAGAGAAAAAAAAAAGAGAAATTAACTTATGCTAGGAAGCAGGAATTTAAATCTTGTATTTAATTCAGGTAGGGAAATGGAAAATACTTGAGGACGAGTATAGGAAAGTACTAGGAAGTACTAATTCAAAAATTTTATTTGAGGACAAGTATACAAAAGTTCTAGGAAGAACTATTTTTTTAATAAAATACTTGAGGACGAGTATAGGAAAGTACTAGGAAAGGAAGTACTAATTCAAAAATTTTATTTGAGGACAAGTATACAAAAGTTCTAGGAAGAACTATTTTTTAATAAAATACTTGAGGACAAGTATAGGGAAGTACTAGGAAGTACTAATTCAAATATTGGACTTGAGGACAAGTATTGGAAGTTTTGGGTGGACTGGTAAATAAATGAAAATTATAAATACTTGAATATTGCATGTTCTAGGAAGAATAATTTTATAAAATAATCAGAGGTTACAATTATTTTTTTTTTCTTTGTCAACGCAACACACACACACTTTTCTCACAAACCTTCTCTAAGAGAATGAAATTTATCGAGGGATATATTAAATAAAAAGAAGTATTTTTTTTTCTCATTGTACAAGGTAAAAAGAAGCAGGCGGTGCAAGAAATGCAGCATCAAGAGCAGGAGCAAGCACCGGAGTGCCAACCAGACCAAGCACAGGAGTGCCAGCAGGCGAGAGCAATTTAACTTAAGATAGCTACCAGGTGGCATGGGACAGGCTCGTCCAACTTTTTGAGAAGCCATATCTCATAGCCAAGGAACATTTAAACCAGTTCTACAAATTGCCCGTACTTCAGGAGAAGCCGAACGGGAACGATTTGTCAAGGATGGCAAATGTCACCTATGAGACAATCCGTCAGCTAAAAGCCCTAAATGTTCCGGTAGAACATTGGGACTTCGTCTTCGTATTCGGGCTACACGAGCGGCTGGATCCCGAGACAAAGAAGCAGTGGGAACTACATAGGAAGACGGAAAACCCAAAAGTCGGGGAACTATTGGACTTCCTTGATAAACAGGCAGGAGCTTTGGAAGCCACCAGGCCGGTAGCAGCAGGAGCTGCAGGAAGCGTCCATTAAAGCCACAGGAACGGGACAAAACCGTCATTATCATATCCAGGAGAAAAATTAAACAAAATAAAGAGGTGGTAGTATTAAACAGTATCCATTAGGTTAATAAAATTTGTTAACATATATTATTATTTTTTTTCTTATTTTTTGGGAATTTTCAGGGGGGCCTACTATTTTAGTAAGAATAGAAGAGGCAGGGATTCAATATGGACCAGTTAAGGGGCTTTTAGATACTGGTTCACAACTTAACATAAAAACCTACCAATTAGTACAAGATTACAAACTAAGGACATCGGCCTCTGTCGGGAAGGCAGTCGGTATCAACAATATACCATTGGAAATTAATCAAAAAATCAAACTAAAAATACTGCCATGGTACAATTTCAATTTAGAGGAGAATTTTGAGGAGATTTTCTGGATTTTACCCAAAGAAAGCAATTGGAAACCTAATCCCGTTCAACTTCTTTTCGGGGTGGGGTTTTTCGCTAAAATAGTCACGTCTATTGTACAGAGGAATATAGGGGGAATGGCACTAATAGTGGGGATTGTGGTTTTTGGAACACAATCAGAATTGGTGAACGATTTGACAGGCCAGTCTACTTCGTGCATCCAATATAGGGGAGAAGCTCAGTTGGATAAACTATTGGAAAGACTTTGGCAACAAGATCAAGTCAATTCATGTCCACAATGGACAGAAGAGGAAATTTTAGTGGAAAACCACTTTATGAAAACGTATACACGAGAAGAGTCAGGAAGATTCATTATTAAAATTCCGTTAAATGAGGACATTAAAGAACTAGGAAGTTCAAGGGAGATTGCTTTAAAACGTTTCTTATATTTAGAGAGGCGGTTAGCAAAACATCAGGAGATAGAAAAAATCTATGTAGAAAAGATGAGGGAGGAAATTCAGATAGGTCATCTGAAATTGGTCACGGAGAGACCACAGATAGGAAAAATAATGTATTATATACCGCATCATTGCATTCCGAAGGATAATCGTATTGTTTATGACGCTAGTTGCAAAACTGACAAGGGATTATCACTCAATGACATTCAAATGCTTGGGCCGAAACTGCAGAAGGATCTGCATGAAACAATAATGCGAAAAATAGAATAGCAGTATATGTGGACATTTAAAATTATATTTTTTAAAATTTTTGGTACAGGACGTACAAATTTATATATGATACAGGATGTACATATATTATTTTTTTATATTTATCAGGAGGAGTAAATGGATTTTTAAAATTATATTTTTATAATTTTTGGTACAGGACGTACAGATTTAAATATGGTACAGGATGTACACATATATTATTTTTTGTATTTGTCAGGAGGATTGGATGGATTTCAGGAAAATGTTCAATCAGGTCAGACTTGACAGGAGTCAATGGAATTTACAAAGGATATTTTGGAGAGAGGACTCTAACCAAAGATTACAGGAGTATTGGCTGACAGTAGTCACTTTCGGTCTAACAGCATCACCATATGTTGCAGTTAGATCAGTTATTGAAACTGCTAGAATGGCAAAAGAAGAATTTCCAATCGCTTGCAAAGCAATAGAAGAGGACTTCTATATGGATGATTGTGTGACAGGATCTCACACGGAAAAATCAGCTATCAAATTAGCCAAAGAGATTGATACTGTAATAAAAACAGCAAAATTTGAATTGCGCAAATGGAAATCAAACAGCCAGGCGGTTGTTAGAGCTATGGATTCTGAGACAGAAAAAACTTTGTTGTTTTCTGAGGGGGAAGGGACAACCATTCTAGGACTGAAATGGTTGATAGAAGAGGATAAATTTACTTTTATAGTCAAAAATCCCAATTTCAACGGAACAATAACAAAAAGGAAGATAGTGAGTCATGTAGCTCAATTATATGATCCAAACGGGTACATATCACCAGTTACGATCATTGCAAAAATAATAATACAGGAGTTGTGGAAATCGAGGATCGATTGGGATGATAAACCAGCGATAGAAATAGAACGTCGTTGGTTGCATTTTTGGGATTCTATTATCTACTTGGAAAATTTTAAAATAAAAAGATGGTTGGGCTCAGGGGGAAGCACAAGTATACAGATTCATGGGTTTTCAGACAGCAGTGAGGCAGCACTAGGTGCGGTCGTATACTTAAGGGCAAACTATGGAAACGGAGGACGAAATGAAAATACATTCAATTTCGGAATTAAAGGATCCAATAAGTATTGGCCTCGGGAGAGGAAGGGGTAATGTACCTCTATTGGATTATGTTAGCAAGTTGGAAAAGGCGGTGAACATCATTAGTTATGTAAACCGGTTCATAGAACAGTGGATTAAAAACAGGAGGAACCTGAGACAAAAGAGGAAAAGGAGAAAGGGGCAGCAGGATGTTTTACCACCTACTCTAGAGGAGAAAGCGGGAGCTATGTTATATCTGATACGGAAAAATCAGCAAGAAAATTACAACAAGGAAATTACTGCCTTGAGTGCGGGAAAGCACATACCGGACAGGAGTCCAATACAAGGTTTGAAACCAATTATAGATAAAGATGGGTTACTTAGGGTAGGTGGCAGGTTAGGCAGGTCAGAAATCGATTACGAGATGAAACATCCGGCAATCGTAGCTAATGGATCAAGATTAGCAGGATTGCTAATGGAATGTGCACACAGGATGTACATATATTTTTATATTTTTTGTACAGGATGTACAGATTTCAATATATGATACAGGATGTACATATATTTTTATATTTTTGTACAGGGTACATATATTTTTATATTTTTGTACAGGATGTACAGATTTCAATATATGATACAGGATGTACATATATTTTTATATTTTTTGTACAGGATGTACAGATTTCAATATATGATACAGGATGTACATATATTTTTATATTTTTGTACAGGGTACATATATTTTTATATTTTTGTACAGGATGTACAGATTTCAATATATGATACAGGATGTACATATATTTTTATATTTTTTGTACAGGATGTACAGATTTCAATATATGATACAGGATGTACATATATTTTTATATTCTTTGGTACAGGAGGTACAATTGTGAATATGGGATAGCAATATTTGTATGCCTAAGGACTAGAGCAATAAATATCGAACCTGTCACAGATTTATCTTCTATGGCCTTCATAGATACATATGAAAGGTTCATTGCCAGGAGGGGAAGATGTGAAAGGATGTTTAGCGACAATGGAACGGATTTCGTTGGCGCATCTAAAGAACTAAATAAAGCTTTAAAAGTCTTTTCAGATAAAGATGCACTGGAGTATTTACATCACAAAAGGATAGTTGGGCAAAGGATATTGCCTTATGAGGAGTTCGGAACACTTCTTACTCAGATAGAAGCCATCCTAAACTCTAGACCTCTGCACCCTCTGAGTGACGATCCAATGGACGTTCAGGCGTTAACGCCGGGACATTTTATGGTGGGTAAACCCTTAATTTTACCTCTTCCTTTCAGATTAGATGGAAGACCAGATACAGCAGGAGCTAAGCTATGGAAGGAGCGACAGCAAATGGTTAATCATTTCTGGGCTAGATGGCAGTCAGAATATTTGACCACTCTGCAGGAGCGGACAAAATGGAGGAAAATCAAGGAAAACTTAAAAGTAGGACAATTAGTAGTTCTCAAGAGCGAGAACTTCCCACCAGCTAGCTGGGCAATGGCTAGGGTATGTGAACTGCTCCCAGGTCGGGACGGTTTGGTCAGAAACGTCATAGTGCAAACTGCAACCAACAAATTGAAACGGCCCGTGCAAAAGCTATGCATTTTACCAATTGACCAGGAGGACAATATATAAAAACGATGTTTTTAGCCGGGACTGTTACGAATGGCAACACTGGCCATTCATGTCAGCACTGAAACCAGATAATTCAGGAGAATTCAGCACATCAGCGTTTTTGGCTTTTCTTTTGACATGTAATTTATATGAGTTTTAGTCTTGTTTCGTCCATCAGGCGAACAAGTCATGTTTTTCAACCTTTTAAAACCGGAGATAATAAATGTGGGTTTTTTAATTATATTTTTCCCACAATAAAATTCGTACCGTGTTTTATTTAATAAAGGGATCGAGACAGTCTTGAAGCATTTCATGCAATTAGTTACAATTGACTGCGCCAATCGTTTTCCTCCGATAATCCAATAAGCTTGCCTTGAAATTGACAGTAGAGCTTGAGGTCCAGCGTGCTTATTCTCCTTGTGTAGTTCAGACATCAATAGTTTGGAAAACACATGCGAACATGCTTTGCTTCGTATGGTAGATGGGATGCATCTAATCGTCCTCCTACTCTGATTATATTTCTTTTGTCCAGAAATGGTGAGAGAGAATTTAGATGGCTACTTTGAGACACACAACCAAGTTTAGAAAGTGCCTTTAAGTCTTCTGGGAAAGCCGTTTCTTGAATATGTTTTACTATAGCGCACGTTGCTGATTTCAGTTCTTGTAGAGAAAGAACTGGTTCAACAAGTCGATAATTTTTGGCTCATTTTAAGTTACTGTTGAATCGTATACCATACGCTGTAACCTTTTGCAGAAATTTGAACGAATTTTTGTGATTAATCTGTTCAATAAAATTGTACTTCTTGTTTGGTGTTGCTAGTAGTACAGTTTTCATAACTTTTATTTCTAAGATTTGTCCTTCTTCTTTTCCTGATGGTTGTTTGGGCCATTCTGACTTAGGCTGCTTCAAAAATGTTGGACCTTGGAACTAAACCGTTGACTTCATAAGTTGTTCCGGAAAAACCCCTCGAGATAGAAGGTCAGCTGGATTAAGTTCTGAGTTTATAAACTTCCATTGAGATTTTATGGTTTCAACTTGGATCATTGTTATACGATTAGCCACAAAGGTCTTTAGCGGAGATGTTGTGTTTATCCAAGATAATACTATTTGTGAATTGGTCCAGTACATTATTTCTTTAAATTTGATCGGAAGACTTTCTTCCACAAATTTTACTAACTGGACCAATAGTTTGGCAGCACATAGTTCTAAACGAGGAATCGTTTGTTGCTTTATTGGTGCAACTCGAGTTTTGAACACACCAACTGGACCTTGACATCTCCTTCGAGATTTGTTGATTTGAGGTAAACCACCGCTCCGTAGGCTCGTTGGGAAGCATCTGAGAACGCATGAAGTTCAATGCAAGTTGCGTTGTTAATTATGATGTGTCGTGGAATTTTGAAGTTGCTCAATTTAAGGTCCTTTCGGAAGGTTTTCCACTTTGTATTCATCTCCATTGGTAATGCGGCATCCCAGTTGAGTTTCAGAGCCATAGTTCCTGCATAAATATCTTTGCCAAGACCACTACTGGACTCACTATTCCTAGTGGGTCAAAAATATGAGCAGTGTCGGATAGTATAGATCTTTTTGAAATCTTCGTTATTTCATTCCAATTTGTTTTGATGAGAAAATGGTCTGATGCTGGTAGCCAGGTCAGTCCTAACGTTTTTATGGAACCTTCTTCTTGGTCGTGAAGGATCGTTTCAGTTTCACAATCTTCTTGTGGGATTCCTTTCAAGAGTGAAGGTATATTGGAGCACCATTTCCTTAGATGCAACTCACCGTGAGCGAGAAGTTGTATCAGTTCTGACTGCATTTGAGTAGCGGTTTTAAGACTGTCACTCCCAGTTAAGATATCATCCATATCTTTTTGTGAAATTGAGTGAGTGTAAAGTACATGCTGGTTATTTTGGTGAAGCTTAAAAAAAGTTTGATTTTCCATTAAAAAGTGTTTTTTTGTTGGTGAAAGTTGTAATGAGTGGTTGATGAACGAAGTCTGAAGTCACGTTTTATCGAATTGGGCCGGGATTCAAGGTATTTTTTGATTGATTTGAAAATAAAAATTGAAAGTTTGAATGAAGAAGGTATTCCATTGTTTCTTAAAACAAACGGTGTTCATTAAAAGAACACTCAAGAGAGTATTAAAGGAGCGTATTCTATAAAAAGAAGTAAAAAGTAGAAAAGGAAAACTATCTAAAGAACTAAAAATCACAACTTTTTTTTGTTTGATGTTTACAACTGATCCTGTCAAAAGTGTCAAGTGTCACTTCTATAAACCTCCTAACGCATATAGCGCCACATGTCGATAAGTAGGATTGTTTACTCATCTCTTTGGAAAAATTGAACAGAGACGTTATACTGAAATGGCAATAACAATTGAAATTTTATCAAAACTTTTAAAAGAACAAAAAGATGATATTGCAAAAGACATTAGCGAGGCAACAAACAGAGTCATCAAGAATGCGGACGAAAAAGTTGGAATCATATCCGAAAAAGTAGCCAAGTTGGAAAAAGTTGTTGAAACACAATCAACCATCATAGTTAACCAGAATGTCCGCTTCGAAAATCAGGAAAGAAGAATAACTCAACTTGAAGTAGAGATGCGGAAAAAAAACCTAATAATGTTCAGAGTCCAAGAAACCGAACAAAATGCTTCAGATCTTGAATCTAGCTATTAATAAGTTGAATGCTAGTAACCAAGAATTTAAATTATCAAACCAAGATATAGAAAGCTGCATTAGACTGTACAAAAAAATTGAAAAGAAGACCCGACCGATTCGGCTGACCTTCCAAAGTTTTGATAAAAAACATTAAATCCTAAAATCTAAAAAAAACTGAAGTCAACATAGCGGAGGACCTACCGAAAAACATCCTAGAGGCTAGAAAACCACTAGTTCCCAAACTTCTGGAATTTAAAAAACAGGGGAAAAAAGCATATTTCAAGTATGAGAATTTGATCGTCGACGGGCAAATTTGGTCCAACGCAATTGATACTCCTCTGGAAAAGACAAAGAAGAGGAGAATATCAAACGAAAGCCCTTCCTGTCAGAAAAAACAGATCCAGGAGAACATTCAAACTCAAAAAACAACGATAATTGGAGCTGTGAATATTACTCCTGCAGGAAAAAATCCAGTGAATCCGATCAAGAAATTTTTGATGCAAAATAACATGAATCAGGATCTCCTTAACAGGACTATTGACCCAACTTCATCTAATGCACGCTCTGGATCATCACAATAGCAAACATACCCCATCCCTGAAAATACATATTACAAAACAGTCAACAATAACACCAATAACTTCAACAACATTAACAACACTAACATCACCAAACATTTCAACAACAATACCATTAACACCAACAGCACCAACACCAACACCAAATATACCAACAGCACCTTCAAAACCAACAACACCAACTACTTCAAAAACACCAGCAAAACCAATAACACCAACAACACTAAAAAATCAGCGAAACCTAAAGAATGGACATCGCCAATAACAGTAACATCAACTAAAACACTACCAACTCCAACAACATTCAACTCCATCAACACCATCGAAACCTCCAACAACAACAGCACCAACAACATTATAAACACTTGTAACACCCACAACAACACAAACAACTCGAAAAATACCAACAACACTTCTATCATCTCCAATAAGAATACCGATTCCAATGTCACCACTAACAAAAGCATCAGTATTACCAAAAACTCTAATTACATCAGCAGCATCAATAACACAAATAAAACTAACATTGAAAACAACACCAACATCGTCGAAATGTTTCATGTCTTTCCTTATTTTACAGATTCTTTTACAAAAAATGCTCACTCGAGGTAGCCAGTTGCGTTCCACCCCTTAAACATTTCCCCCGTAATACTCGTCTTGCTAGGAACGCTCATCAGTTTACACTTGAGCCCAATTTTGGACGTACCGTGAAATATAGGGATTCTTTCTTAAGCCGTACAACACGAATGTGGAATGAATTGCCTGGCACAATTTTTCCTTGCCATTTTGATCTTCAAACATTCAAGATCAATGTTCATCGACACCTCCTTTCCCTTCCTTCCTAACTTTCTATCGCTCGCGCTGTGACTTATCATTAAAAGGGCATTATATAAAAAAAAAAAAAAAAAAAAAAAAAAAAAGTACCATCAGCACCAATAACATTCACATCACCAACAACTCTGCTGACACCAACAACTCTGTCGACACCAGCAACTCCAACAACACCAATAAAACGAACATTGGCAACAACACCAAAAGCACCACCAATCAATGACACCATTAACACCAACAACACAAAAAAATTTAATGAAACCTACATCTCTATCGACACCAACAACTTCAACAACACCAACATCTCCGATGACTCGACCATCGCCAACGACACTAACAGTACCAAAACTACCAACAGCACCTTCAAAACTAACACCACTAACAACTTCAACAACGCCAGCAAAACCAATAACACCAACAACACCAAAATATCAGCAAAACTGAAAGAACGGACATCATCAATCACAGTAACAACAACAAAAACAATACCAACTCCAACAACATTCAACACCATCGAAACCATCAATAACACCAGCAACAACAACAGTATTAACACCTGCAACACTTACAACAACAAATCCAACAACTCGAAAAATACCAACAACACTTCTATCATCTCCAATTCCAATATCACTAACAACATCAAAAGCATCAGTATTACCAACAACTCTAATAACACCAACAACTCCAATAAAACAAACATTGGCAACAACATCGAAAGCACCACCAACACCAATGACGCCATCAACACCAACAACACAAACATTTTTAATGAAACCTACAACTCTATGGACACCTACAACTTAAACAACATCAACATCACCAATGACTCGAACATCGCCAACAACACTATCAACACCGTCTGCCAAAATAACTTGTTGCAAGTAAATATATTTTCTTACAATATTACAGGTCTTAAGAACAAACTATTAATGCCCGATTTTTTTAAATTAATCTCAAATTATGACATAATTATTTTATTAGAAACTTTTGTAGAGGAGGGAAAAGAAATGCAATATCTTGAATATCTTGAAGATTTTAAAAGTTAAGTTTATCCCAGCTATTAGAAATAATGGACTTGGAACAGCGAGTGGTGGAATGCTGCTTGGCTATAAAATAAAGAACAGACCAGTCGAGCAAATCAGTTTTAAGAAAAGTGGAAACAAAATTATAATAGATATCTTGTGTGGTTCAAAACACTTTCAAATTGTTCCTATTTATCTTAATTATAGCCATTGGAATTCAGACTATGAGGATCTGCAGAATTTTCTTTTAAATATCAACCACGGGAACATAATGCTAATCGGTGATTTTAACGGACGTATGAGCAACTTTCAGAACTCTTCGTTTTTGAACAACGGATATTTTTCGTTTGAAAGAAGCTCATTGGATGAAAATCTGAACTCGAACGGTAAATTTCTTATAGAGGTTATTGAGGATTTTGGTTTATTTGTGTTAAATGGGGTCTCAATAGGAGATATTAAGGGTAATTATACTTTCATTGCTCCCCAAGGCTGTTCTACAATTGATTATTGTTTAATAAGGGGGGACTGGCTCGATGTTATTAAGAATTTCGAAGTATTCCCTGCCAATTTTTCGTCACATCCACCAGTTGTCGTATCTTGTGAGTACAATTCCCAAGATACCCAAGGCCAATTTGAAGATCATTCTCCAATTAATAGGAAACTTAGATGGGTTGAACATAAGGCTGTGTTGTTTAGACAAAATTTAAGACGACAAATGATTGCTACAAATACCCAAGCAGCAGTTTCAGTTGAAGATGCGGTACATGTTGCATTTGATTTGATTCGCAAATCTGCAACTTCAAACAGTTCCCATGTCACCTCTCCGTGGTCAAAGTCTAAATGGTATGATGAGGAATGCAGAAAAAGCAGAAAAAAATCTTTTCAATTTTTAAAACTATTTAGAGAATCAAATAATGATGCTCACAAACATCTTTATCTGCAACAAAATAAAATGTATAAGGATTTATGTAGTCAGAAGAAACAGCAATACCTTGAAAAAGCGGCAAAAAATCTTATTGATTGCAGACTCTAAGTAATTTTGGTGTAACGTACGCGTCCTAGGAGGACGCAGTAATTCAGTCTCCTTGAGCATCAGCGTTGACCAGCTCGCTTTATATTTTGAAAGCCTCCTGTTACCTGATCCAAAAAAAAACTCAATAAGTTTTGCACTCCCTTATTTATTGATTCCAGAGTTGGATTTCAATTTTTCCATGTGTGAGCTCTTAACCTCACTAAACAAAATGAAGAACAATAAAGCCCCAGGTTCTGATGGTATTCCAATTGAATTCTACAAGAACTCAACTCCTGAATTTTTGGAATATATTCTGAATCTTCTAAATAAAATGTTTAGTGAGGAATCCTTCCCGAACAGTTTCCGCTTGGCGAGGATATCTGCCATTTTTAAAAAACTTTTATATAAACTCGCACTTACTGGGGTTTCAACTATATTTTTTCGGGTATATGAACAGCTCTTGCTTAATATGTCTGCAGTGGTATGTAGCGGTAAAAACCAATCTGGTCAATTTAGGTTAGAAACAGGTGTACCTCAAGGATGTGTCTTAAGTCCGTTTATGTTCGCTCTGTTCATAAATGACATTGAGAAATATCTTCCAGGGGGAGTTTATTTTGGAGATTTATTTATAAAGCTGTTGTTGTATGCAGATGACCTAGTTATTTTTGCTGATAACCCGATGACACTTCAATTTTCAACAACAAATAAACAACCTAAAAACTTTTTGTGATCTATGGGATCTCAAAATAAATTCTACAAAATCTAAGATAATGGTCTTCAGAGCTCAAAACCGGGTTGAAGCGAATTTAAGGAACTGGACACTGGATGGTGTAAGGATAGAGGTAGTGAATGAGTTTAAATCTCTTGGAATCATTATTTCTCACAATTTGGGTATTAGGGCTCATATAAAAGAAAAATTGGCTGTGGCTAAATCAGCAATTAATGTGATGTGGTCCCAATTTTTTACGAAGTCTTTTGTAGATCCGTCATCATCAAAATTCAAAGTTTTCAACGCCACAATAGCTGCTTCTGCTATGGTAATGAAGTATATGGATACCAATGGATGGAAGAGATTGAAATAATCCAAAGATATTTTTTCAAAAGAATATTTAAATTACCCTCGAATACTCCCAACTACGCTATCTATGTTGAGTCTGGTTTACCCCTTATTTACTTAGGAAATTTAAAGGCTAGTGCAGACTTTATAACAAAACTGATGAAAAGGCCCGATAACAATTTGCATAAAAGTATATTGCTTGTTTCGCATCAGTGCGGCTACACTCCTTTTAAGAACTGGCAAGAACTTGCTTTGCAACATCATGTTCCATTAAACCTGAGTACAAGCAATGTAGCAGACTGGCAAAATACCTTTTATGACTGCATTAAAGTAGTAGATGAACAAACTTATCAGTTGCATCTTGATAGGGCTAGGGAGTCAACTTCTAGAACTATATATCGGTCTTTAAATTTGAATTTATTTGAGAACAATTATATTAGGGACGATCTCTCTGTCTCAGATATGAGTCTTATCTTTAAGGCAAGAACGGAAGTCCTCGAACTTAACCGTAGACCATATCGATCCGACATTGACCCTTTTTGCTCACTGTGCAATTTAAACCAGGATGAAGATGTTCTTCATTTCTTAGCAGTTTGTCCTATCTTGCAAGAAAAACGCAGATTCTATTTCAACAAGAGTTTTCTGACTAACCATGAATGTGCGAATGTTTTGAATGGAGAGTTAGGTTGGAAGTTGCTAGCACGATATATATCTCATGCAAAAAACTATAGAAATACATATATGAATTTGTCGTGAGTAATACACACATTAAATAATTTTGTTTTAGCTAAACTAAAAGCCCCATTTTTAATAGTGAAGTAAATTATTACTTTTTTTTGTTTTAGCTAAACTAAAAGCCAAATGGTATAGATGTTGCATTTTTTTTTTTTTTTTTTTCTTAACTTTCGTTGCTCAAATAGTAATTGCTGGTAAAATATGCCTAACATCGTAACTTAATATAAAAACTATTGCTCATTGCTGTTGATTATATTTCTGTTTAAATAAAGTTTTATACTTTGCCTTTGGTTTTTAATTTTTTAAGAATCTATATATATAAAAATCAATTTAATTTTTGTGTGTGACCTTATTTCTAGAGTTAGGATGGGTGGATTTTTATATATATTCTTTTAAATGAAAGGGACCATAGTGTAGATGGTTTAGAAGGAAAAAAATTTTAAAACCGTCAAGCACAAGTTTTTGTAGCCAATTTATAAAATTTCTTCCACTGTCAAGTAATATTTATTCGTAGTATTTATTGGAATTTTGTTCAATAAAATTTATTTGATTTTTAATATTTCAAAATAAAAAAAAAACATATATGCGAGAGCTACAGTACGTTTTCAACAAACTGTTGGATACCCTATTTCCTATATTTTTTATGTGTATGCGTTCGCCTCCCGCAGCCAGCCGCTGTTCCAATTTCAGCAACGCAATTCTTCTTAAGCAGACAGAAAAGAATCAATAACATTAATTTTGTGCGGCCCATGTTCAATAACTGCTGGCGTAATAAATAAAATGCACGACTGGGTCGCACGAACTTGCTCTAATGAGTGACAGTGGTTAAGGGGCTTGAGATTTTGATGAAAATAAAATTTTCAAAATTCTTAAATAAATACTTTAACTAATTTGAGCTTAAAAAAAGTACGCCATTTTATTTCTTGGATAAGTTTGAATTTATGAGAATAAATTTATAAAAATCTGTGGAGCGGTTTTTGAGAAAAAAAGTTTTTTTTGAAAAACTTTTTGAACAAAATTTTCAAAAAATATTTAAAACGCCAGTTCATAGGTATTCAGCAAATACATTTATTTAAAATTTTTAGAAAAAAATTTAATAAGCAGTTTTTAAAATATTAATTTTTTAAATTTTTTTTTTAAAAATGCTTTTAAAAATACAAAAAAATATTTTTCAAAAATATTGGTATGCAATACAAATTGAGCTATCTACAGCTATATGTGTGTGAAATTTCGAAAGAATCGGTTGAGTCATTTTCGAGATAGTCGAAAGCAAAAAAAACGGTCCTATGGAAAGTACCGCTCTTAGCCATTTTTTAAAATTTTTTTTTTCAGCCCTATGATTGGTCGTACCTAAAAAGCAACACTGATTTTTTTAAATAGAAATCGTTAGAGCCGTTTTTGAGAAAAATAAGCTTTAACGTAACGGTTGTATGGCAGGTACCGTTATTTTTTGAGCTAAAAAAAAATTTCAATTTCCCCTCTGTACAATACCTAAAAAAGTCTATATACCAAGTTTGAAGCAATTCGGCCCACCCGTTTGGGCTGTAGGTCTCTATACATACAGACAGACATACAGACGGACAGAATTTTTAGACCATCTTTTTTCGCCTTCGCTATCATCGTAATGTCATGTTTGATTGTTATCTCAAAACTTTTTTTTTCGACGAATGCATAACTTGCCTTATAGTACCTATAATCGCAAGTAAAAAGGCGTGTGCCTCGCTTAAAGTTGAGACTTTTTACTGCCAGGGCAATTACTATGAGCTCAGTGACATTCAAATTTAAGCTTGCAGATCGATTTGAACAGAACGAGACAAAACATATACATTTTTAAAAGTTAGATTTTGAATAAAAATGACGGATTTTACCAGTTCAAGAACTTAGCCTTACTCTTGAACCAAAGATTATATATACCAAAATTTCAGCTTTCTAGCTCAAAAATTGCGACCTGTAGAGAGTATACCTACGGACAGACGGACAGACAAAAGGACGGACGGACGGACATGGCTAAATCGACTAGGCTTTTGATTCTGAGTCAGAATATACATATGTATATACTTTTCTATATCTAACAGTATTATTTCTTTATGTTACAAACTCCACACCAAATACAATATACCAATTCTATGGAGGTTTTTATCAAACATGACATTACGATGATAGAGAAGCCCAAAAAAAAGTGGTTTTCGCCACACCGTCCGTTGGTCTGTCTGTGCGGGTGTGCGGATGGGCATCAGTGCGCTTTTTCACTTCCAGCTACAGCCTAAACGGCCTGACGGATTTTCTTCAAACTTGGTGTATAGCAGTTTTAAGAAAAACGGTTGCTATCTATAAGGCAAGTTATGCATTCGTAAAAAAAAAAAATTATTTCGTTTTACCCCGCCTCAAATTTTGGATTTTCTCAGACCGGAGCAAGGTCGAAAATTTTGCATTTCCGCCTCCCTCCTCTTTTTACATTTCTTCGTAAAGAATTGACCTACAACAATTTTTGAACCATTGAAATTTAACGCTCTAAGAAAGTTGTTGATTTTAACGAGGAACCATAATACAAACAAAAAATTCATGATTATTTGGGTATTTCCGAAAAATTAAGTCGAATTCTTCATTTGTTTGCATTTTTTGGCAAATTTTGAAAAATTACCTGTTTTTGAAGCGTCATATCTCGGTAACAAATTGACATACAAAGATGTTTGTCTTAATAAAATCGTAGGAAATTTTATGCTCTACAAAAAAAATCAAATATGTTTTTGCCATAAAAAAAGTTATTGAGGGAAAACCGGAGCAACGTCGAAAAATTTCCAGTTCCCCCCCCCCCCCACACTTTTTAGCACAGGGCCCTCGAGGTCCAAAACTTAGCAAAATGTCAGTTTACTATCCCTGAACAAAGTCCCCAAGTTTCATTAACTTTTGACATTTTTCCACCTAAAAGTACCTGTCGATTGGACTGGAAAAACATGTCTCATTTTATTACTTCTAGCGACCATACGATCGCAGTAAGCCAAATTGCATTAGCACTCGCTTCTTCTGGATTTGCAGAAACTTTACTGGAAGGTGGACGAACTGCACATTCTGCACTTAAGCTGCCATTGAACATGCATGCTACTGAAACACCTATGTACATGTAAAATTTCTAAGAACTTTTACAGAAATGTGGTATAATCGTTTGGGATGAATGTACGATGGCAAACAAAAAGTCTTTGGAAGCATTAGATGGAACGTTGCAATACCTTCGTGGGAATCAACGGATTTTCGGTGGTGCCTTAATATTGTTATATTGAATGCATGTTTGAAATCATCCTATTTGTGGAGGCATGTAAAAAAACTCGCCCTTACAATAAATGTGCGCGTTCAGTTACAAAATGATCCAACATCAGCTGAATTTTCAAAACAGTTGTTGGATATTGGAAATGGTAAATTGCAAGTTGATAACTCAACTGGCTTAATTACTCTACCAACCAATTTTTGTCGAATTGCTCAATCAAGACAAGAATTGATTGAAAGTGTGTTCCCAAATATAGAACAACAATTCAATAATCATGATTGGTTGAGTGACCGAGCAATTTTGGCTGGAAAAAATAAAGACGTTAATGATATCATTGAAATTTTGAATAAAATACCAACTCAATTTTTTGCATATAAATCAATCGACACAGCTATGAATCAAGATGATGCGGTGAATTATCCTACTGAATTTTTGAATTCTCTTGATTTACCTGGGTTACCACCACATTATCTACCATTGAAAGTCGGCGCGCCGATAATAATGCTACGCAATATTAATCAACCTCGACTTTGCAATGGTACCAGACTTTCAGTAAAAAAGTTGTTGAACAATGTGATCGAAGCAACAATTTTAAAAGGGAAATACAAAGGTGAGGCTGTTTTAATTCCGAGGATTCCAATGATTCCACCAGATTTATCCTTCGATTTCAAACGTCTTCAGTTTCCGATACGACTTGCTTTTGCCATAACGATTAATAAGGCACAGGGCCAATCTTTAGAAATATACGGTATCAATTTAGAGGTTCCAATATTTGTGCATGGGCAACTGTATGTTGCATGTTCACGTGTAGGCTAATCTGCCTTAATAATTTTGACCGATGGAAAAACGAAAAATATTGTATATCAAAAAGCTCTTGAGTAAAATTTATTAAAATTTAAGTTAAATTTAAATTCAATAATTTTTTAATTATATATTAGTTTGATATACAACATTTTTTTGCTTTCTTATCAGGCACAAGAACAAATAAAGCAGATGATTTGCCGACAAGTGAAAATACCACGTACAATACTGACCATGAGAAAATCATGGATTTTCTAAGTGAAGGCCATATAAAGTCAAATATTGGAATTGTGATTTGTTAATAGTTATGGCAAAGGCAATACTAATTGGGAACTGAATTTGTTTAAACTCAAGGGACATATTCGTTGGGACAATTGGAATCCTCGCAACAAGAATTAACTAATATTTGAATGTTCCTTTGAGTGTCGTCGCGTGAATCACATTACTCATCAGTTTTCTTATCACCAATCGCGTTCCATTGAATAGTTTTGGTTGGTTTAGATATCGAAGCATGATGACTACCGAGCCCGCCTTCAGTTGTAAATTGTGCGGTGGTAAACCAGGAACATCCAAGGAGTTTAAAAATTCAGTTAGATAATAAGTGGCTTCAACTTCGTTTGTTGAGTCAATAGATTTAAATGAATGCAGTGTACAGAAACGATTTGATTCTGAATTATAAAGCTTAAGCCACCAAAATTGCTCGCTCGCTTTTTGTGGTTAGCAAAGCAAAGCACCCAGATTTGATGATTTGAGGCAAGCTTTTATTTCATCAACAAGAGTCGATCTTGGAATGACTGGCAGTGTTTGGCGGAAATCGCCGGATAGTAAAATAATAACGCCAACAAAAATTCTCAAATAATTGGGCAGACCTTTTAAGGTTCGATCAAACGAGCTTCTTCCAATGCGTGTTTGGACGCCATTGTGCATGTGCATTCCTTTAAGATGATGATTTTTGATGCGGCTAAATATGTAATTCGTTTTTTTTTTTCATCAGAATGAATTATTTTGTAAACTAAATGTACTACATAAGAGGAAGTGAACAAACAAAATTGTTAAAAAAATGTACAAAAAGAATTTTTATTATTAAAAAAAAAAAAATCAAACGAAGAAAGAATATAAATAAAGACCTATGGACGAAAAAAAAAAATTATTATTTCGTAAGAACCTACATTATGTTCTATTATAATACACAAACAATTGCTTTACGGCAGTTTGTATTTTGTAGCCTAACCCCTAACTGCAAACGTTGTTCTGCCCTTCGGACAAGTATTATAGTACGCATACGCCACAGTGTACAATACTATTTTATCGTTGTTTTTAGAAATTAAAAAAAAAATCAAATATCTAAACCAAGTCATAGGAATTAAGCATATTCGTATAGCTACTAATCATTTTGAAAAAAAAAGAACTTTTTTGAAATTATTAAATTATCAAAAAAAGTTTTAAGAAATGCTTTCAAAAATACAAAAAAAAAAACATAAATAAAAATATTGGTATGCATCACAAATTGAACTACCTAAATAAAATTATATACATTATAATAAGTTTTTGATTTCGAAAGAATCGTTTAAGCCGTTTTCACTATTCCTATAGGCGGTACCGTTCTTAGCTATTGTTGGTAATTTCTTTTCCAGCCATATGATCATACATAAAAAGCTATACTGATTTGTTTGTAGTTATTTCGCACCCTGCGAAGCGGGTGCTTTAAAGCTAGTAGGTATTTAAATAATAGTATATTTTTAAAATAGATTGTTTATTTTATATACTGGTTTTTTTTTTAAGTTTCCTTAATAAAATCAATATATTTTTTCTACAATTTTGATTATAATAACAATAGCAGAGTATATACTGCATTTATAAAAAGGAAAATTAATAAATGTTTTTAATAGAAACTGTTTTACAATTTAGCTACTGAACATTATTCGGCGTATAGTCTGTTATTTCCGTAATAGTAGCTTGAAAGTGTATTTGACAGTTATAAAGAAATTATTGGCCGAGCGTCATGCCGTCTTTGTCTTTATAAAATTAATTGGTCAAAGAAATTCAACACTTGTAAAAGGCGAACAAAATTCCACCAAAACACATTTATTTTATCATTGTTTTCTAAAAGTATTTTTAAAAGCAACTCATTACTCATAAATTATACCAGTTTCTCTTCCCAGAAAACAAATAAAAATCAAAAAAGTAAAAATGGGAAACAGTGGTGATGGGATTTCTATAGACAGCAAATCAATCAATAATTCAATCTCAGATAATGAATATGCAAAAAGCCAGAAGGAACTTTTGATATAAATTACATAACTTATCAATGTGGAGTGGGGTATGTCTTGCGTGCGTTTTAATATGAAAACATGGGAAATTAAAAGTTAGAAGATATATAAGAAAATACGTTTAGTAGTTAAAACAGGTTTTGGTTTTTTCGATAAAGTGGATCCGAGAATTCTGTCTGTCTCTCTGTCTATATAGTTACCTACAGCCTAAACGGCTGTACCGATTTGCTTCAAACTTGGTACATAGTATTATTATGACGTCCTACAGAGGGGTTTTTGGAATTAGCACCCTAGCTCCAAAACAAACGGTACCTGCTATACGATTTTTTGTGAAAAATTTAATTTTCTCAAAAACGGCTGCTACGATTTTGATAAAACATTCTGAATGATGTTTTCTGTGCAAACTTTATATTTTGGTTGGAATAGATTTTCCAGGAAAAGTCTTATAACGGTACCTCCCATAGGACCGGTTTTTTGAAATCCGATGTTCTCGTAAGCCACTTTACGAATTTTTAATATAGAAGGCCTTTTATAAAAGAAATAATAGAAATTCTTAAATTTTTCAAAAAAAAATTTTTTTGAGTTTTTTAAAAAAGTTTCAAATTTTTTTTCTAATTTTTGTTTTTTCCAAAAACGGTTTAATCTATTTTTTTTTTTAATTTTATTTTGCTGATAAAAACTACAAAGTGCTAGCAGTTGGCATACTCAAAAATAATTTATAATATATTTTCGAAAAGTTTGTCAAAAAAACTTAAGAATATCAAAATTGCAAAATTTTTCAAATAATTCAAGCAATTAGCAGAATAGAAAAAAACTTTGCTCGATGATAAAATTTGAGTTCTCTTAGCAGAAAAACTTTTTTCAACTCAACTTAGGTAAAAGCATTTCCTCAAACGGCAAAATAAAAATTTTGCGGCTTCAGTGCACAACTTGAAAGTAAATGTTTATTTTATTTTTAACAAACTGCACGCTTTGACTCTACAACCCTCCACATTTTAAACATTGGTGCTACAAGAAATTCATTAAATTTCTTCCTCTAATTGGATTTGAGGAGGAGAATTGAAAGAAAGTGACATACCAAAACCAAGGAAATGGTTCCCTTTTCCAAAGTAAATAAAATAATAAAAATAAATAAAATAAATTGTTGGCACAACAGCTCCAAGCGGGGCCTGGGCCTGTGACTTACACTCTCAACCATTCCTGTGTGTGCGTTGATATTCTGCAGAAATGGAAGGGACCTACTATTTACCGCCGAATCCGAACGGCTAACAGAGAAGCACTTTCCATGACATTAATTACTCTTGGAGGATTTGTCACTTCCTCGCAAGAGGCAGTACCCCGGAAAAAAACTTAAGGTGGCAACGTCAGGGATCGAACCCTGAACCTTCGGCGTAGCAGTCCGACACACTAACCACTACGCCACGGGGTACTACTTTTCCAAAGTACTAAAAGTTTTTCAACTATTTTCTGTTAAGACACATTTTGAAGGAGATGGTATGACACCTCCACCATGAAAGTTTTTCATTTCTATTCAAGCAAACCTGTGAAGGATTTTATTTTGCTTTGCATAACGTTCGCCGTATAAATAATTTAATAAAAGCTCTGAGAGCCCTTTAAATATTGAGTTCACTATATTTCCTTTAAAAAAAATACACACGAAAAAGTTTCCGAAATTTAGATACATGCAATTAACATACATCGTGCGTGCTATCATACCGCTCAACTTGCATATTCCGTCCAAGAATAAAAATCAAAACAGCAGTAATTTATATAGTTAGATTGTAAACAAAAATATCAAAAGAATTTGAACGCATTGATGTGTGTAGAAAGCAATTAACCAAAATTGACGCTCCTTTAATGGATTTGTGCGTTCATTGAACCAGGCTCGGACTTAGAGGGCCAGGGCCCCTAGGTACTTGGCATTTGGGGCCACCGCACCCATTTAAAAATCATTCCAATTTGCACTGATCAAATAATTTTCAATCGCATTTAATTACTTTGATAATAACGCAGTCTTAGTAACCATAGTAATTAATTACTTTGATAATAACGCAGTCTTAGTAACCATAGTAAAGTTTATCTATTTGATGGAATAAAACGGCAGTATTTCTTCTGAGCGCAATATTACTGACTCAAAGTGCATACAATAGGGATTTCTGTTTCATTATTGTAGTAGCTTTTGGCTGTGCTGTCATCCGGTGCACCGAACTTCATTTCTAAGAGCTTTTATAAATAATGCACTTTGAAGATAGTAGGCGGCCTTAGATGCACAGTTGATAATATAATCTATACATATAATAAAATTGTAACGGGTCGATGTCTGTACATTGAAGATATAGATGCAAAACTAATATGGGGAGTCTCTATTAGACCCACAGAAGCCAAAACCACCGTTTTTAGAATTTTTGTCTGTCTGTCTGTCTGTCTGTCTGTATGTTTGTACGCGCATCACGCAAAAACTACTGCATGGAATTGAATGCGGTTTTCGCAGATTTATTGGTTGTTCGCCAACTTAAAATATAGGCTTTATTTCATCGCAGGAATATATCTAATTCTGGTTGTTTTTTTAATATTGCTGCAATGGTACGTTATTCAATGAACTTAATATTATGTTTAATATGTTTAATATTAATAATAATTTTAACTATATACCTGTAAGACCCAAGGTCTTTTTTTTAAATGCAAACTGCACGGTATTAGTTAGAAGGAATAGAAAGATAGGAAAGAATTTTTGTTGGTACGATGGATTTTGAGAATAAGATGATATTTATCTCAAGAAAATCCCACGGGTGGCGTCCAGTTGAAACTGGGGGAATAAATAAAAATTGCTGCCCAGGCTGGGGCTCGAACCCACAACTCTTAGGTTAGCAACCAAGCACTACATCCACTGTACCATTGCCACCCGCAAAATTAAATGATTTTAAGGAAGTTAGCGTCTCACTTACATAATGGCATAAACAAAACGTCACACTTACCTACATATACATGAATAGAAATAAGTTAGTCGTTCTGAATAGAAGTTACATCAAAAACATCATAGATGGCGCTATTTACCACCATATAGATACACAATGTCTCATTCAGAGAAAGCAGAAATCGAAAAATAATGTAACCATAAAGAACGGTGAACGAGCAATACTTACGACCAAAACTGATGAAGGGAGCTGCCATAAATAGCAGTATCGGCGCGTAGCATCGTTTTGAAAGGGGGCATTCCAATTAGGTATATTGCTTCAGAACTTAACCCTCCAACTTTGCAATTTTAACCGTTATGATACTTCGAAATAATATTATACAGACGCCAAAAATCTTACGGCTGTAGAGCTGGTAAAGTATGTAGCTTTCATACCACGCATACCCCCATTTTGAACCGGTTGTGCAAAAACAAAAATATACTGAGATACCTACTTTATTCTAAAATCCACGCGTACGAAGTAGCGGGCAAAAGCTAGTTTTTATATAAAAGGTTACACATTAATGAATAAATTTATTTTATCTTCTCGTATCACATTATCACTGATTTTGATGTGCTAACATTTCTAACCACCACAGACTTGGTCACTCGCCACTTTTGTAGCATGAATTCACCGTTAACTGTACCTGTAAAAGTAATAGTTTCGCGACTGTAAAACATTGCAACCTAAAGTAAATATTCTTAACAAATTTGTTTTGTAAATTAAATAAAGTTCTCGACTGGGTCGTACTAACTTGCTCTTATGTGTTAAAATGGTCTTGGGCCATGAGATTTTGGGAAACAATCATTGAACAAATCATATGACATTTTATTAATCACTTAAAAATCAATACTTAAAACGTTTTTCGGAGAAAATGAGGTAAGCCATAAGGTTTTTTTTGGTTTTTTTGAATTTTATCGAACATTTTATTCAAAATCGTTCGACCAGTTTTTAAAGCTTTGTAACTTTAAAAAATTAATAAACGGTTCTATAACATCGCCATCAACTTTGGATCGTTTGCGTTTCAGTTTTCGTCAAGCTAACATAAGGAGGCAAATACCTTTATGTCCATTATTCAGTCGAGTAATGGGTTAATAGTCCTTTAAATCAATTGATTGCAGTATTCATATATAAGTATTACTTTATGATCTCTTCAGTACATGATATCTTTAAAAGTGTTAAATTCAAACAAACTTTTTTTAATGCATTATTGTAAAGAAAATTTTATATGTACTAGTTTTAAGAAGTATTATATGTAATAAGTGTTAAAGTTTGTCCTTTAACGTATAAAATAAATAAATAATCATTTTTAACTGCCCGGCGTGCGGGCGCATGAAATGTTGGTAACCACCCACCTTTTATTTTTTATTCACTGACGTTAATTCATGCAAAAGACATTTGATCGCAGTTATTTGGAGCTGGGACTGTGGCCCCTAGGTCTGGGCCTTGTAAGCCTCAGCAGAAATCCGACTCGGCATAGAACTCGAAGCGAATGCGGCGTATCCTTGTTATTTTATGTCTGAGTATTTTCCTGACAGTAAACAAATAATTTCAGCCTCGAAAAAGTATACACGAACGTTCTAAAACATGTTGCGAATTACTTCATTGGTATTATCAATGTGACAGTTAAGGTATTTATAGCTTAATTCGAGTTTTAAAAATATATCCTTATAAGAAAAATTTTCTTGAAATTCTGAAAGCGCACTTAATGTTGAAAGTGTTGTATAAATAAGGATTATTGCCATCACTTTGCGCAAAATTTGTTATTCTGATTTCAGGTAAATTATTATTTTATTTATCATACACGTTTTAAAAGCCCATACCGCCCGCCACTGTGGTGTTTTTATGTGTGGCTTATCTACACCTCCTGTTATTTAAATACAAGGATTTTGGTTCATTGAAGTAGAAACTGAAAAACAAATACATAGGTGAATGTTGAAGTGAAAATTGAAAAAGAAAAAAAAAATAGACAGAAAATAACAAAAACACGATCTTCAAAATATGTTCGACTGTAGGTTTTACTTGATATAACGGGTGCCGCACTTAACAAGCTAGAAATTTTAATACCTTTAGATAGAAGTGATATATATACACACATCAATTTGTAAATTTAATAAACAGCTAGGAAATAACAGTCGTAAAAATAAATTAAGTCATTTTTTATCAACGAATCCTTATAGCGCTATCATTACGAACATTATGGGCTGTGTCCCATTGATAGATTAATTGCATGAAATCTCTTATTTTATTAATCTTGAAAGCTCTACACTTCCCCAGCCTGCCTCACTCTATCGATGATGATTACAATAGTTCGCTTGATGTCTTATAACGAAATCTGCAGTAAGAAATAAACGAAATTTCAATTCTACAAAAAACGTATTCATTTATCTTGGATAAGCAATATATTATATAGTGAAGGCATAATATATACAGTGAATAGTATAGGGGAAAGTGGCCTAAGACGGCATAGAGCCAAAGATGGCACACTGCCCTTTTCTCTGGTTCTACTGTATGAATCGCCAAAGTCTGAACACATCCTTAATTGTTTAGTTTGGCTTTGAAATCTGATGTGGTCGGTCTTCTGTTCAAGTGCGGAAAAATAATTTATAAAATCGAAGACAAAAAAAAAGTAAGCAAACAAAAAAATACTTTCATATTTAGTATGTTCCAACAGAACACATAAAAGTGAATATTTAAACAATTTTTAAATGGTGTTTGGTTAAAAAAAATATTGGTTTTTTCTATAAAATGCTACTGCATGTGTGTTCCGAAAGTGCATTATTTTAATTTACTATTCCTCATTTCAAGTGAAAAAGGCAAGATGGCATGCCATGGTGATGGTACACTAGGCACACTATGCCATCTTACCCTAAATAATTTTTACTTGCTCTATAGGGCAAGTATTGGTTTCGTGCAGAAAAAAAAATCGAGGTTTTAATCAAACATGACATTACGATGATAGAGAAGCCCAAAAAAGTGGTTTTCGCCATACCGTCCGTCGGTCTGTCTGTGCGTCTGTGCGTCTGTGCGGATGTGCGGATGTGCGGATGTGCGGATGTGCGCTTTTTCACGTCATGCTACAGCCTAAACGGCTTGACGGATTTTCTTCAAACTTGGTATGTAGCAGTTTGAAGAAAAACCATTGTCGAGGTTTTTTTTATTTTGTTTTAGCCCGGCTCAAACTGGTACCTTTCAAGTAACGGTTTTTTTCAATTTGGATTTTCTCGAAAACGGCTCTAACGATTTTGATTAAATTTATAATTTAGCTTACTTTAAGCATTTCTTACAAAACTGCGTTTTTTGTTTTTGGCTCAAATGGTCGTAACGAAAATCAGGTTTTAACGGCTTTTTTTCAAATAGCCATAAGTTCACAACGGCTTGATTGAATCAACTAAAACTTTGTTTGACACAGTTTTTAATAGTGTTCTATAGGATGGTTGAGTAAATTTTTCACTGAAGCCTTTCTAAACGGTGGCTTCCATACAACGAGCCGTTGAGTTTTAGCCAACTTTTTTTGGTTTTTTCTAATTTTCTCGAAAACAGCTCTAACGATTTTGATTAAACTTTGTGTGTTATATTCTTTTAGTGTTTTTAAGAGAACTGCGTTTTTAGTTTTTGGCTAAAAATGCAAATAACGGAGATCTGCTCTTAACGGCTTTTTTTCAAATGGCCATAAGTTGTCAACGGTTGCATCGAATTCACTCAAACTTTGTTTTGTATAGTTCCTTACAGCTTCCTATCAGATGGCATTGATTTTTTTCCAGTTTCTCTTTTTTAAATGGTGGCTCCTATACAAAGAGCCACTAGATTTTGGCCAATTTTTTCATTTTTTCTAATTTACTCAAAAAAGGCTCCCCCGATTTTTATGAAACTTTGTATGTAACATACATAGAATACTTCAAACAAAACTGCATTTTTAGTTTTTGGCTATACATGATAATAGCGGAAATTACTTTTAACAGTATTATTAATTAGGCCATAATCCATAAGTGGACATTTGTATCATTTATAACACCCAAAAGATAACGTCTTAATTTTAAATATTAAAGGTTTCTTAACGTTACCTCCCGTATATCGAGTTTTCCAGTTTTAGCCAAATTTGTTTGGTTTTTACCAAATTTTTCAAAAATGAATTCTTCTTAATGATCGAAAAGTTTGTTTTCATCGTACTATTGCACCAACAGAGCAAGTACGTGCGACCCAGTCGTGCATTTTATTTTTGTTATTTTGCAACACAATATGTTTTATTTGTTTTTTGTTAATGAACAATTCAATTTTTTCAGTGGTTGGTCATTACAAACGAATGACCAGCAGGCAAAGCTGGAGCTCAGAGGCTATGAGAGAAGCTATTCGGACCGTCAAAGCTGGAATAATGGGATGGGAAAAAGCAGCAAGATGTTTTAAAGTACCAATAACCACTCTCCGTAGACTTGCTGCTAAAGGAACAAGGCGCCAAAAAAGGTATTGACAGGTTTAAATTTGATGCTGTTGAGAAGGAGCTTATAGCTCACATAAAACTGCTTGAATCACGATTAATTGGACTGTCATGCATCGAAGTACGGCAGCTCGCATATCAAATTGCAGTTAGGTTATATAAAGCTTTAGAAAAGCATATAAATTGATTGATTAATAATTATTTTTTGTTATTTAAAACTTTAGAAAAGCGTATTTAAGTTTTTTCTAGAATACTATTTTTTTCATGTTATCTACTTTAAATTTAATAGAAAAGCATTATCATGCTTCTTTTTATAAATTCTTATTCTTATCTTTTTTAAATAATATAATATAACAATACATAAATCTTATTGTGTTGATTTTTTTAAATACAAAGTAACGTATGCCGTCTTGCCCAACCTTGGTATGCCATCTTACTCACCCCAAGACTTGGACTTCTATTCAAAAATGTATATTGGTGAAACGGCTGATTAAAGGGACCTTTACTCTTAGCATCTGATAAATAAAATGACAACGTACCTTTAATATCATTACCCAAGCGATAAACATATTTTGCAAAGTTCTGTAGCTGAAACCCAAAAAGTGGTCCATCTAAGGCCACTTTCCCCTACTGTTTTTTGCGCTACTTGCACTTTTAATCGCTTAAGACGGGGGGCAGTGAGTTTTTTTCATAAATACTTTTTTTAGCAGAAAGAATAGCATACACATACACAATTCAAAGTGGCTTATGTTGCAGAACAATTTATACACCTTACGTGATACCTCCCTCCCGCTTTGACGAAAATAGAATAATAGCACTCTACATAAATCGGCAACTCTTAGCGTCAAAGAATTGATTAGAGCCTTATCCAAGAAAGTGGAGCTCACAATTAATAACCACACAGCAGAGTTGTAAAAGAATGCATTCATTTTAGAATTTAAAAAAAAAACTTTTTTTCTCGAAAACCGCTCCACAGACTTTTTTTAATTTTATTCTCATAAATTGAAATTATCTAAGAAACAAACTGGCGTACCTTTTTTTCAGCTGAAATCAGTTTGAGTATTTATTTAAGAATTTTGAAACTTTTTTTTTCAAAACCTCAAGCTCAAGACCACTGTCACACATAAGAACAAGTTCGTGCAACCCAGTCGTGCATTTTATTTTGAATAACGTATAGTAAACTTATTTAAAGTTTTAATATACTTTTCTTATTTCAAATCAACTAATTTGGACTTAAAATCGTCAAAAAATTATTGAAAACATAGCTTATCCGGAAAAAAAAAAAAATTTCTCGTGATTGTGAAAAAAAAAATACACACTCTGAGCAACCTAACCTTTATACTCAAATCTTTGAACTGAAACCTAACGATCTAGACGGTCTCGAACTCTAAAATGAACAACAAATGAGCAAACTCATCTGGCGGTAAATCCGAAGCTACCCACGCGCCCCGTACTCCTCTTAGCTCAATTACAAAAATGACATCCACCGAAAGTATTCTTTTAGACAAAATTGATAAAAAACTAAAAAAGCAAAGTGAGTCTATCATTTCACTTCTTTCTAAACAATTTAAAGATGGTTCTGATTCACTTGCACAAAAACTACAAATTCAATATGCCGAGTTAAACAGTAACTTATCGGACGTCATTAAGCGAGTTTCGCAACTTGAGTCTTCACTCGAAAGTTCAACAAGAGATATGGAAAATCTCAAAGCAGACAACATCAATCTGAACTCATCCCTCAATAACATTAACTTTGACACTAAAACTCAACTTACACTGCACCGTAATGAAATCACCGAAATAAAAACTCAACTGGTTGGTTATGGTACAACTACTAATAAATTTTTTTTATCAAAATGTGAGAGGACTTCGGACAAAGACCAATAAGGTCTTCTTTTCAACAATAACCTGCTCTTATGACGTTATTTCCCTCACCGAAACATGGCTGTATGCTGGTATCAATGACTGCGAACTTTTTGATAGCACATTTAATGTTTTTAGACGTGACCGGTATTCAGATCCGAATATAGATACCGTGGGAGGTGGAATCTTGATTGCTGTAGCCCTTGACAATGAATTTCTCGGCGTTAAAATATCTTTAAGTAACAAAAACATTTACCTTGTTACTGTATATAGTTCCGGGAAGTCGCTGTGATGTTTATGATAAAGTTTTTGAATTCATTAACTATATCAATGAATTATTAGAATATAACGACGAGCTGATTTGCCTCGGCGATTTTAATCTTAGCAATATTGCTTGGTTACGATGTCCTGAATCGAACGTAATGTTGCCAACTCGACATCTTAAATCTGGTGACTCAAAACTAATTCACGATTTAAACTCACTTGGACTACACCAATTTAGCGATGTTTCTAATTGCAATGGAAGAATTTCGGATCTTATTTTCGCAAGCTGTGATGAAGATATTGTTGTGGAAAAATCAACAGATCCTTTAGTAGTTGAAGATAACTATCATCCATCTTTATCTTTTTCTCTTTCTTTTGATTTAATATTTCATTCTGACCTTAATGAAAACTTTTACACTTTTAATTTTAAAAAGACAGATTTTAACAAATTAAATATGCTGCTGTCACAAGTTGATTGGTCATATGTCATATCTCAATAATTGTTTAACTGTGAACACTATGGTCTTTGAATTTAATAATGTCTTGTTTGATTGTTTTTAAAATCTATACCTCTAACTTCTGTAAAATCGAGATCATCCGTTCCAGATTGGTATGATAGTGAAATTAAAAGCCTTAAGGACCTCAGAAACAAGTTTTGGTTAGTTTATAAATTATCTCGAAGTGAAGCCGACTTTGAAAACTTTTGCCTTGCTCGTGAAAATTTCAATAGATCTTCAAGTTTAAAATATTTGAATTATCTGCAGAAGGTACAAAGAGATCTTAAAATGAATCCAAAATATTTTTGGAACTTTGTAAATAGTAAGAGGAAGTCTTGTCCATATCCGTCTGTTCTTAAGTCAGACGATATATCTAGTCATGACCCTCGTGTTATTACACAATTGTTTGCAGACTTTTTTCAAAGTGCCTTTAACTGTGATACTAACATCTGTGATACTTTAAACTGTGATACTTCGAACTGTGATATACTTGACGAAAATAGCCAAAATGTTGGCTTTTTGAAATCATTCTCTTACTTGACTGATATAAACTTCAATATTAATTCTGATAACATTGCTAAGTTCATATCTAATCTTGACGAGAATTGTAAACCAGGTCCGGATGGTATACCTTCTATTATTTTAAAAAAATGCGCAAATAATTTGCTTTTCCCCTTATCCACTCTCTTTAATTGTTCTCTGTTTTCTTGTCAATTTCGGTCTATTTGAAAAAATCCTTCATAATCCCTTTACACAAAAAAGGTAAAAAAGGCGAGATTCAAAACTAAAGGCTTATAGCCAAACTATCGGTTATTCCGAAGCTTTTTGAAGCTATTATTTGTGAATCTCTGTGTTTCTATGTCAAATAAGTCATTGTTCCGAATCAACATGGCTTTACAAAAGGTCGCTCTACTGTAACGTTTCTTATGGAGCTAACCGAACTTTGCATTGATGCATTTAAGAAAAAGAAAGTAATTGACTGCGTCTTTACGGACTTTAGTAAGGCATTTGATAAACTCTCCCATAAGATCTTGCTAAAAAAGCTAAGAAATCTTGGTTTTAGCGAAAATTTTGTTATGTGGCTTCAATCTTATTTATTAAACAGATCTTATGCAGTGTTGTTTAGCGATTGTCCATCAAATTATTTTACAGTTAACTCTGGAATACCACAGGGTAGCCATTTAGGACCTCTACTTTTTATTTTATTTATTAATGACTTACCATCTATCTTGAAGTATTCTAAATGCCTCATTTACGCGGATGATGTGACAATTTTTAAAACTATTTCTAGTATTAGTGATTGTGAAATGTTGCAATCCGACCTTAATTCGTTTTTTGACTGGTGTGTTCGTAATTGCTTGTCTCTTAATATAAATAAATGTAATTTTATGAGCCTCACAAGAAAACTTTTAGTAACTCCATTTAATTATTCGTTAAATGGAATTTCCCTATCATGTATGGAAATCGTAAATGTTCTTGGCGTCATATTAGATCGAAAGCTTGAATTTATTCAGCACATGAACTCCATATCAAATAGAGCCAATTAAATTCTAGGCTGGATTTAGAGAAAGTCACGGCAATTTTCAGATCCTTTTGTTACAAAACAGCTTTTTATAACATTTGTTCGTCCCATTCTTGAATATGCTTGCCAGGTTTGGTCACCCCATTACGAATGCCATATATTAAGGTTAGAACGTGTTCAAAAAATATTTCTAGGTTGGGAAAATTCTTACGAGCTTCCCGCATACATCAGTCGACTGAAACTAATTGATTTGCCATCCCTTGTGAATAGACGTTCTTATTTAAGTTTTTTTTTATCGTTAAATTAATTAATGGTAACATAGACTCTTTGTACTTTTTGTCTCGAATAAATTTTAATATTCCTCAAAGAAACTTAAGGAATCAACCTAGCTGCATAAATTTCCCAAGCTGTCGTACTATTTGTGTCGTACTATTTGTGTTATTTATTTATTAATGATCTTCCTTCCGTTTTAGTAAACTCTATGTCTTTAATTTATGCCGATGACGTGAAAATTTTTCGAAAAATTGACTCAACTGTTGATTGTGAACTTCTTCAAGACGATCTTAATAGATTTTGGAACTGGTGCAATACAAATAGTCTGTTTTTAAATATCGACAAGTGTAAAACTATGTGTTTTACTCGCAAACATAATGTATTTTCTTATAATTATATGTTGAATACGTCGCTCTTGTGTAACTTGTCAAGCTTTACGGACCTTGGAGTAGTGTTAGACTCAAAGCCAGGGCCGGCCCGAGCTAAATTAGCGCCCTGTGCAAGCTTTATCATTGGCGCCCTCAATTGCGGTGATTTTTGGAAGAAGTCATTTCCTCATTACCCAAGGGGTAGACTTTTCAATGCGTTTTTTTAAATAAATTTAAGTCAAAAAATATATTACAAAATTATAGGAGATATACAAGATATATTTGAGGTAGGTTGTGTAACGTACAGTTTGTGAATTTTCATAGGCGAAAGCTTGTGAAGGGTGATTCACTTAAGGTGTGCCAAACTGCTAGAGCGAGTAGGTTGGGTTGGGACAAGAAAAACTCACGTGGGAGGGGGGTCTATTCCCTTCCGTTTAGCTGAAAGGGGCAATTTTCTTAAAACATGACTTAAATTGGAAACAAAAATTATTAAAAAATAACAAAATACCTTCTACAACACCATGCTATGCAATTTTTTAAGCCCAAAAACATCTTTCTTTTACTTATTTTGTTTTGAAAAATATTTATTTTAGTGAAATTTTTTCAAAATATTAATTTTCAAACTCAAAATTTAAAAAAAAAAAGTATAATTGAATCTTATTTGATTCAAGTCCAACATTAAAAACCGTGTGTATCTAGGATTTCTTGTTGCCAAGCTATTCAATAATAAAAGAACCTATTTCTGCATAAAAACACGAAAATCTAGCCTTACGAGATGGCACAAGTAATGCAAATTTTTGTGTGTTTTTTATGAACAAGAAGATTCGGATATTTTTGAATACCTTGGCAACAAAAAGTCATAGAGCCATACGGTTTTCTGTGTCTAACCCAAAACTAATAAGAACATTGAGTTTTGACAACAAAAATAATACTTGAATACATAAAATTTTGAAAAAAATTAGTTTGGAATTTTTTGCTATTTTTTTGTTAATATAATTTTGAGTTTGAAAGTTAATATTTTGAAAACTGATCACTAAAATAGCTTAATTTAAAAACACTAAAAAGAAGGAGATTTCTGGCTTTACAAAAAGATATGACATGGTATTGTAGGAGTTACCGTTATTTTTTAATTATTTTTGTTCCAATTTAAGACATGTTTTTATAAAATTGCGCCTCCTGGCTAAACGGAGATGAATAGACCCCCCTTCCATACGATTTTTTTCTTGTCTCAACTCAACCTACTAGCTCTAGCTCTTTAAACAATCTCACACCAAAAATAATACAACAAGTATTTTTTGTTATATTAGGTATCTTTGCTCACACCGTTTACCCTGTATTAGTCAAAAAATTCTTTTTTTTTTAATGGAAACAATGACTGGCAGGCAAGAACAAAATAAGAGAAAAAGAAAATTGAACAAAAAAGATTCACTCAATAACGACAAACCTCATCATCAGTCATCACTCATAACTCATTATTTCCATATTTAAATTTCAACTCAACCCTTTGTCATCTCTCATCTCTCCAGACGAGTGATAAGATTCCACTCATAAAGAGAAGCCAATGACAAACTTAAACATAGTACAAAAAACACTCAACCGAAAGAGTTTAAATTCATATGTGCAATTTTTAATTTTGCACACTGTTGTGTACATGAGTATGAATTTTGTACCTCAGAATTTCTGTTGTTACCAACACTGTTAATTATCTGTATTTATGCTGTTGAAATTTTTTTTATGTTACACTGTGTGTGTGTGTGTGTGTGTGTGTGTGTGTGTGTGTGTGTGTGTGTGTGTGTGTGTGTGTGTGTGTGTGTGTGTGTGTGTGTGTGTGTGTGTGTGTGTGTGTGTGTGTGTGTGTGTGTGTGTGTGTGTGTGTGTGTGTGTGTGTGTGTGTGTGTGTGTGTGTGTGTGTGTGTGTGTGTGTGTGTGTGTGTGTGTGTGTGTGTGTGTGTGTGTGTGTGTGTGTGTGTGTGTGTGTGTGTGTGTGTGTGTGTGTGTGTGTGTGTGTGTGTGTGTGTGTGTGTGTGTGTGTGTGTGTGTGTGTGTGTGTGTGTGTGTGTGTGTGTGTGTGTGTGTGTGTGTGTGTGTGTGTGTGTGTGTGTGTGTGTGTGTGTGTGTGTGTGTGTGTGTGTGTGTGTGTGTGTGTGTGTGTGTGTGTGTGTGTGTGTGTGTGTGTGTGTGTGTGTGTGTGTGTGTGTGTGTGTGTGTGTGTGTGTGTGTGTGTGTGTGTGTGTGTGTGTGTGTGTGTGTGTGTGTGTGTGTGTGTGTGTGTGTGTGTGTGTGTGTGTGTGTGTGTGTGTGTGTGTGTGTGTGTGTGTGTGTGTGTGTGTGTGTGTGTGTGTGTGTGTGTGTGTGTGTGTGTGTGTGTGTGTGTGTGTGTGTGTGTGTGTGTGTGTGTGTGTGTGTGTGTGTGTGTGTGTGTGTGTGTGTGTGTGTGTGTGTGTGTGTGTGTGTGTGTGTGTGTGTGTGTGTGTGTGTGTGTGTGTGTGTGTGTGTGTGTGTGTGTGTGTGTGTGTGTGTGTGTGTGTGTGTGTGTGTGTGTGTGTGTGTGTGTGTGTGTGTGTGTGTGTGTGTGTGTGTGTGTGTGTGTGTGTGTGTGTGTGTGTGTGTGTGTGTGTGTGTGTGTGTGTGTGTGTGTGTGTGTGTGTGTGTGTGTGTGTGTGTGTGTGTGTGTGTGTGTGTGTGTGTGTGTGTGTGTGTGTGTGTGTGTGTGTGTGTGTGTGTGTGTGTGTGTGTGTGTGTGTGTGTGTGTGTGTGTGTGTGTGTGTGTGTGTGTGTGTGTGTGTGTGTGTGTGTGTGTGTGTGTGTGTGTGTGTGTGTGTGTGTGTGTGTGTGTGTGTGTGTGTGTGTGTGTGTGTGTGTGTGTGTGTGTGTGTGTGTGTGTGTGTGTGTGTGTGTGTGTGTGTGTGTGTGTGTGTGTGTGTGTGTGTGTGTGTGTGTGTGTGTGTGTGTGTGTGTGTGTGTGTGTGTGTGTGTGTGTGTGTGTGTGTGTGTGTGTGTGTGTGTGTGTGTGTGTGTGTGTGTGTGTGTGTGTGTGTGTGTGTGTGTGTGTGTGTGTGTGTGTGTGTGTGTGTGTGTGTGTGTGTGTGTGTGTGTGTGTGTGTGTGTGTGTGTGTGTGTGTGTGTGTGTGTGTGTGTGTGTGTGTGTGTGTGTGTGTGTGTGTGTGTGTGTGTGTGTGTGTGTGTGTGTGTGTGTGTGTGTGTGTGTGTGTGTGTGTGTGTGTGTGTGTGTGTGTGTGTGTGTGTGTGTGTGTGTGTGTGTGTGTGTGTGTGTGTGTGTGTGTGTGTGTGTGTGTGTGTGTGTGTGTGTGTGTGTGTGTGTGTGTGTGTGTGTGTGTGTGTGTGTGTGTGTGTGTGTGTGTGTGTGTGTGTGTGTGTGTGTGTGTGTGTGTGTGTGTGTGTGTGTGTGTGTGTGTGTGTGTGTGTGTGTGTGTGTGTGTGTGTGTGTGTGTGTGTGTGTGTGTGTGTGTGTGTGTGTGTGTGTGTGTGTGTGTGTGTGTGTGTGTGTGTGTGTGTGTGTGTGTGTGTGTGTGTGTGTGTGTGTGTGTGTGTGTGTGTGTGTGTGTGTGTGTGTGTGTGTGTGTGTGTGTGTGTGTGTGTGTGTGTGTGTGTGTGTGTGTGTGTGTGTGTGTGTGTGTGTGTGTGTGTGTGTGTGTGTGTGTGTGTGTGTGTGTGTGTGTGTGTGTGTGTGTGTGTGTGTGTGTGTGTGTGTGTGTGTGTGTGTGTGTGTGTGTGTGTGTGTGTGTGTGTGTGTGTGTGTGTGTGTGTGTGTGTGTGTGTGTGTGTGTGTGTGTGTGTGTGTGTGTGTGTGTGTGTGTGTGTGTGTGTGTGTGTGTGTGTGTGTGTGTGTGTGTGTGTGTGTGTGTGTGTGTGTGTGTGTGTGTGTGTGTGTGTGTGTGTGTGTGTGTGTGTGTGGTGTGTGTGTGTGTGTGTGTGTGTGTGTGTGTGTGTGTGTGTGTGTGTGTGTGTGTGTGTGTGTGTGTGTGTGTGTGTGTGTGTGTGTGTGTGTGTGTGTGTGTGTGTGTGTGTGTGTGTGTGTGTGTGTGTGTGTGTGTGTGTGTGTGTGTGTGTGTGTGTGTGTGTGTGTGTGTGTGTGTGTGTGTGTGTGTGTGTGTGTGTGTGTGTGTGTGTGTGTGTGTGTGTGTGTGTGTGTGTGTGTGTGTGTGTGTGTGTGTGTGTGTGTGTGTGTGTGTGTGTGTGTGTGTGTGTGTGTGTGTGTGTGTGTGTGTGTGTGTGTGTGTGTGTGTGTGTGTGTGTGTGTGTGTGTGTGTGTGTGTGTGTGTGTGTGTGTGTGTGTGTGTGTGTGTGTGTGTGTGTGTGTGTGTGTGTGTGTGTGTGTGTGTGTGTGTGTGTGTGTGTGTGTGTGTGTGTGTGTGTGTGTGTGTGTGTGTGTGTGTGTGTGTGTGTGTGTGTGTGTGTGTGTGTGTGTGTGTGTGTGTGTGTGTGTGTGTGTGTGTGTGTGTGTGTGTGTGTGTGTGTGTGTGTGTGTGTGTGTGTGTGTGTGTGTGTGTGTGTGTGTGTGTGTGTGTGTGTGTGTGTGTGTGTGTGTGTGTGTGTGTGTGTGTGTGTGTGTGTGTGTGTGTGTGTGTGTGTGTGTGTGTGTGTGTGTGTGTGTGTGTGTGTGTGTGTGTGTGTGTGTGTGTGTGTGTGTGTGTGTGTGTGTGTGTGTGTGTGTGTGTGTGTGTGTGTGTGTGTGTGTGTGTGTGTGTGTGTGTGTGTGTGTGTGTGTGTGTGTGTGTGTGTGTGTGTGTGTGTGTGTGTGTGTGTGTGTGTGTGTGTGTGTGTGTGTGTGTGTGTGTGTGTGTGTGTGTGTGTGTGTGTGTGTGTGTGTGTGTGTGTGTGTGTGTGTGTGTGTGTGTGTGTGTGTGTGTGTGTGTGTGTGTGTGTGTGTGTGTGTGTGTGTGTGTGTGTGTGTGTGTGTGTGTGTGTGTGTGTGTGTGTGTGTGTGTGTGTGTGTGTGTGTGTGTGTGTGTGTGTGTGTGTGTGTGTGTGTGTGTGTGTGTGTGTGTGTGTGTGTGTGTGTGTGTGTGTGTGTGTGTGTGTGTGTGTGTGTGTGTGTGTGTGTGTGTGTGTGTGTGTGTGTGTGTGTGTGTGTGTGTGTGTGTGTGTGTGTGTGTGTGTGTGTGTGTGTGTGTGTGTGTGTGTGTGTGTGTGTGTGTGTGTGTGTGTGTGTGTGTGTGTGTGTGTGTGTGTGTGTGTGTGTGTGTGTGTGTGTGTGTGTGTGTGTGTGTGTGTGTGTGTGTGTGTGTGTGTGTGTGTGTGTGTGTGTGTGTGTGTGTGTGTGTGTGTGTGTGTGTGTGTGTGTGTGTGTGTGTGTGTGTGTGTGTGTGTGTGTGTGTGTGTGTGTGTGTGTGTGTGTGTGTGTGTGTGTGTGTGTGTGTGTGTGTGTGTGTGTGTGTGTGTGTGTGTGTGTGTGTGTGTGTGTGTGTGTGTGTGTGTGTGTGTGTGTGTGTGTGTGTGTGTGTGTGTGTGTGTGTGTGTGTGTGTGTGTGTGTGTGTGTGTGTGTGTGTGTGTGTGTGTGTGTGTGTGTGTGTGTGTGTGTGTGTGTGTGTGTGTGTGTGTGTGTGTGTGTGTGTGTGTGTGTGTGTGTGTGTGTGTGTGTGTGTGTGTGTGTGTGTGTGTGTGTGTGTTGTGTGTGTGTGTGTGTGTGTGTGTGTGTGTGTGTGTGTGTGTGTGTGTGTGTGTGTGTGTGTGTGTGTGTGTGTGTGTGTGTGTGTGTGTGTGTGTGTGTGTGTGTGTGTGTGTGTGTGTGTGTGTGTGTGTGTGTGTGTGTGTGTGTGTGTGTGTGTGTGTGTGTGTGTGTGTGTGTGTGTGTGTGTGTGTGTGTGTGTGTGTGTGTGTGTGTGTGTGTGTGTGTGTGTGTGTGTGTGTGTGTGTGTGTGTGTGTGTGTGTGTGTGTGTGTGTGTGTGTGTGTGTGTGTGTGTGTGTGTGTGTGTGTGTGTGTGTGTGTGTGTGTGTGTGTGTGTGTGTGTGTGTGTGTGTGTGTGTGTGTGTGTGTGTGTGTGTGTGTGTGTGTGTGTGTGTGTGTGTGTGTGTGTGTGTGTGTGTGTGTGTGTGTGTGTGTGTGTGTGTGTGTGTGTGTGTGTGTGTGTGTGTGTGTGTGTGTGTGTGTGTGTGTGTGTGTGTGTGTGTGTGTGTGTGTGTGTGTGTGTGTGTGTGTGTGTGTGTGTGTGTGTGTGTGTGTGTGTGTGTGTGTGTGTGTGTGTGTGTGTGTGTGTGTGTGTGTGTGTGTGTGTGTGTGTGTGTGTGTGTGTGTGTGTGTGTGTGTGTGTGTGTGTGTGTGTGTGTGTGTGTGTGTGTGTGTGTGTGTGTGTGTGTGTGTGTGTGTGTGTGTGTGTGTGTGTGTGTGTGTGTGTGTGTGTGTGTGTGTGTGTGTGTGTGTGTGTGTGTGTGTGTGTGTGTGTGTGTGTGTGTGTGTGTGTGTGTGTGTGTGTGTGTGTGTGTGTCTTACACTGCATAGGGGTGGGTTATCAAAATAAAATAAAATTTCTCATACGTGGTGATGCCTTACAAAGAGAAAAATAGCATATAGCTAGGTAGGTAGGTATCCATTGAAGCTAACTTGGTAGATAAAGTTTTTTTTTTACTGTGGGACTGTGGGGTGGGTGTGAATAAGAAGGTAAACATGGGCTTATTTTTGGAATAGTAGATATGTATAATTGTACATATATCTGTCATTAAACTCAAATTAGCTGTTAGTTATATAATGAATATCAATATTGGTGTGAGCTACAAAAATAAATGAGAATTAAAAAAGAAGAAGGTGGTTACGAGGTGACTATTTTAACGCTCGCCCAAGGCGCCCATTGGTTTCAGCGCCCTGCGCATTTGCACCGCTTGCACGTATAGCTTGTCCGGCCCTGCTCAAAGCTTTCCTTTACTGATCACTACAATTACATAATTAAAAAAGCTAACATGACACTTGGTTTAATTAAAAGGTTTGCTCGCGAATTTCGTGATCCTTATGCCCTAAAGACTCTTTATGTCTCTTTTGTGAGATCAATTCTGGAATATGGGTGCATCGTATGGGCCCCTTACTACGCTGTTCATATCAACAGAATAGAGAGTATTCAAAAAAGATTTTTGAGATTTTGTTTGCGTTTTCTTCCATGGTTAGATAGAATCGTTTTGCCACCTTACTCTCAAAGACTTCAACTAATAAAACTTCCATCCCTTTTAAGTCATCGTGAGTACCTACAATTCTATTTTATTGTGCGGTTAATTAATGGATCAATTACAGCCCCATCAGCCCTTTGTCGTATTAATTTTAATTTTAGTCGTTCCAGTTTAAGAAGGCAATTGCCTCTGTGTAACATTTTCAGTAGATCCAACTACGGCGCCAATAGCCCTCTCAATCTCTTGATCAATATATTTAATAAGAACTATGCCATATTAAATTCCACAAATGATAATGTTAAATCTCACTGTTTTAAAAATAGATTTTTTATCCAATATTTATAATATACTCGTAGATATCAGATTTATGTATGTATCAATTTATGAATATATTGTTAGTTTTAATTTTATTTAAGAATGTACCGTTAGTATTACTTTTTAATTTTCTTTTTAAATATTTAATTTTGTTTTTGTTTGCTTTTTTTAATTTTTATTTTTCTCTTTAATTTGTATTTCTCTCTTTTTATTTATTTAAATAATTATGTATCTACTTGCGAAACTCATAAATAATACTTCTTCCCAACTTATAGTGTCTTTCATGATATTTTTGCTATTATATGATGGCAATGAATCTTGATGTGAATGGTGTAGTTCCTTCAGTTAGTGGTGTGGATGGAATCTTGCGTTCAATGATTAATATTTTAACAAAACAGAAAAAGGGCCTACAAGTGTGCCATTTGAACGCACAAAGCCTATTGTAAGATTGATGAGTTTCGGTATGTGTTTGAGGGATCAAATGTAGATGTTGTGTGTGCGTCAGAAACGTGGTTTTCAGATAAATATATTGATTCTATGTATAATTTGAAGGGTTTTAGACTTTTTCGCTCAGATAGACAAGGTAGAAGAGGAGGTGGAGCCGCTATTTATGTACGAAAGGGCATAACCTGCAAAGTTAAATGTAAGTCGGGACTGGGTAGTGAGTTAGATTTCTTGTTTTTGAATATAATAGACTACTCTTCTTATAGGGACTGTTTATCGACCAAATAACAATGTAGATCTAAATCCATTGTTGACCCTCTTGGAAACAATAACCCTTGACCCTGCCAATATTATTATTTGTGGTGACTTCAATAGTAATCTGTTAACACATAGTTCTCTCATCGAAAGCCTTCAAACTTTTAATCTGTTTCCGGTCAATACTACAAAGGCTATATGATCAATTGTCAGCTGGAGGATTCTCTAAACATGATCTAATCTATTTGACCTTTGACTTTAAGGTCGAAGGCTATACTACGTCATTCGCATATAGAGATTTTGGAAACGTCAACTATGAGAGTTTAGAGCAATGTACCCGGAGCATTGAATGGGGACAAGTGTACGTATTATCACCAAATGAACAAATTGAATTCCTCAGTGAAAATATAATTAGCTTATTTAACAGTCATGTTCCTCTGCGACATAAAACAGTAAGGCGATGCTGGAAATAATGGTTTTCCAATGAAATACGAAGACTTTTACTGCAGCGGGACCCAGCCTATAAAGTATGGAAACGATACAAGTTGGAAATTCACCATCAAATATTTCAAAAGTTACGTAATTTAGTAGTACGGAAGATAAGAACTGCAAAAATCACCTTTTATAACACTAAGCTTAGCTCATCTATGAACGGGCGTAATCTTTGGAAAAACCTGAAAGCGGTCTAGGAAAACAAAGAAATTCATGTGAAGATAATATTGATGTCGACTCCATTAATAGAAACTTCGTTTCACTACCTTTACCAACCATTACTGAAGTACCAACCATATATCTCGCGAAAGTACCCATCAATATATTTCTTTGTCAGAACGATTTGAGTTTGCGTGCGTTGATAGCACTGATATCGTAGAAAGTCTTCTGTCTATCAATTCCAATGCCATAGACATTGATGACATAAACCCCAAATTTGTCGTGATAATATTACCAATTATTTTGCCCTTTATTACGCACGTCTTTAACACTATTATTATGACAGGTTTGTATTAAACTCAATGGAAGCTCGCAAAAATAATTCCGATCCCAAAAGGTGGATCCACTAATGAGTACAAAAGCTTTCGAGAAAGTTGTCCAGAAACAACTCAATAGTTATTTAAATACGTATAATATTTTATCGTCCAAGCAATTTGGTTTCCGTCAAAAATATAGCTGCACCACTGCTGTTATAAATATTATTGAAGATGTTCGACAAGCTATTGATGAAGACCATGTGACGTTCATGGTCCTTCTTGACTTCTCGAAAGCGTTTGACACCGTGGATCACGATAATTTGTGCTCCACACTTTTAATGCTCTATGGTTTTTCCTCCTCGGCAGTGCGTCTTATGTCATCATACCTACGAGAAAGAAAACAAGCTGTCATGATTGGAAATCAAATATCTAGTTTCCTTCCAACCACTAGGGGTGTACCACAAGCCTCGATTTTGGGTAATGTTCTTTTCTCATTATATATAAATGAACTTCCTTCTCTGGCAACCAGTTCTTCTGTACAAATGTATGCCGACGATGTGCAACTTATTACAAGTTGTCCACTTGGGCTGAAAGAAGATTGTGCTTACAATATAAACAAAGACTTAGAAGATATCTCGAATTGATCTAAATGTAATGGTCTATCTCTTAACCCCTTAAAGTCCAAATGCTTAATTATTAGTAGGCGTGCTTTGAACTTTCAATATTTCCCTAACTTATACCTTAAAAGTTCACCGCTGGATTATGTTCCAACTGCTCGTAATTTGGGAATGCTATTCAACAGTAGGTTATCCTGGGATGCACATATTAAGATTAACGCCGCTGTTGGAAAAGTGTACGGTGTATTACGCATGCTTTGGTCCTCACAATATTATACCCCTCTTAAAACGCGTTTACTATTGGCAAAAACCTTGGTGATACCATTTGATCGTGTGTCTTATTTTTCAAATCAAATATACGGAATGTCTCTAGATAATCTAATGCGCTATCAATGTCTTATTTTGCTGTTCAACATTATTCAGTCATAACAAACATGCAGTCTATTTAATAGAATACAATTTGGTTCCTCAAACAGATCCTTTCAACTAACTCCGCTGCGTTGGTCATAATAACCAGTCGGGAAATGCGAGACGCACTCTCGGGTCAGTAGGACGAGAGCGTCGTTAAATTCTTTTAGGTTGCCTGCTGGTAACCAGTCGGCAATTCATTTAGGTTTCACACTAGAGCAGAGTGGTAGAGATCAACGACCGTATTTAGGCGTTGAAATGTTTGGTATTAAAATGCTAGGTCTTTTAGATTCAGGTGCTTCACGCACAATTATTTGTAGGGACGGGTGGGAAATTTTGAAAGATTTAGGTTTAGAGTTAGGCAAAACAAGCATAGAAAAAGTAACTTAAGCGGATGGTGCAGGTATAGGCGTAGAGGGAGTTATTTCACTTCCAATTAGGGTTAAAGAGAAAGTAGTATTAGTAGAGTGTCTCGTTATTCCCCGCCTTCCTCATAGGTTGATTTTAGGAGCAGATTTTTAGGCTCTATCGGGTGTGGTCCCGCATCTAAAATCGAGGGAATGGACGTTTTCGAATCAAAGCTCTTTGGCTTCGATGTCCGTGGCGGAACATTTAACAGATTTGACACACGGGGAGAATTGAAAAATCACCAATTGCGAAATATTCAGTTGCAATTTACAAAACATGTTTTTTGTATATCACGGCGCTTTGATTCGAAACTGATAGACAAATATGGCAATTTAACTTTCAATACATCTCAAATTACAACAATTCCTAAGTTGAGATTTACAATTAAAAGTTATAATTCAAGCTTGTGCCCTTCAAAGTAAATTACAAACTTTTTGTCGCAATTTACTACTTCAAGGGAATAATTCCATTTATACTTTTTACCAATCTGGATTTGCTAAAATTTTTTCGTGATTTAGGGGAGAGTACGATAACTGAGGCGCCAAGATTTAATAACGGTTTTGTGTAGGGGCGTCAAATGCAAGTATTTTTTACTATGGGAGGGGGGGGTCTACCTCGCCCCGTTTAGGAGGTAGGGGCGATTTTCGAAAAAAATGTCTTGAATGGAAAAATAAATATTAAAAAACAACGGCAATACTTAAAAAACATTACTATAACGGTTTTTAAAGCCAAAAGTCTGTTCTTTAATCCTACATTTAAATTAAATCACTCGTTACAATAGTTTTCAAAATATTCGCATTCAAACTCGAAATTTCGATAAAAAAACGTAAAAAAATATCTTTAAACCGATTTTGTTCAAAATTGTGAAATGGAAAATAAATTTTTTTTTCTGTGATCGATGCTTCAATAAATATTTAATCGAACGCAAAAAACCAAAAGCTTTTATGTCTTCTAGTTCTTGTGAAAATTGAAAATTACTGAAACTACTTTTTTATGAAATTCTAGATTCTTGGCATTTATTGTCATTTCATTAGAGGATTAATGTTGATGAAAGGTTTATCTTTGAAAGTAAAGTACAACAATTCAGTTAGCGTTACCCAGAATGCATGACGAGGAGTTAGAATTGCGTTGCATTCCACTTTCTAGTCAGTCAGTTTGTGAGTAAGGAGTCAGATGAAAAAATCAAGTCAATTTACAACTCACATGATGTATTTAAAGGGTATGTCAGTCTCGTCAATGAAGTCATCGTCTAGGTTTTCACTTTGGATGGTCGAAGTCTTTAAGTTGCAGACCAACACTTTCTCTCCCATAGACAAGACCTGACTATACTTTTTTGTATGTCCAATGTCCGCGGGTGTGCCCCCGAAAATGGAGCTGAAACCCCTAGATCCCGCGAAGCGGTCCACCCAGGTACTGTTGATTAAAAATACAATTGACACAGGCGCCTGCCAGGCAACGAAGTTGCGTGAGTGGATGTGACCCCGAAAAAAGGGGTGACACGCCTCAATATCCGCGGACAAAATAACCGCATACACCCGACCTCGCACCTACCCCAAGTCCTATAGTGTGCCCAGGCAGGGGGGTTGCAGGGGGGCAGCATGCCCCCCCTTACATAGGTCATTGTTTATACACCGTAATATTATGCGTCGCGGATATTTTGACGCGGATATTTTGTCCGCGGACATTTTGTCGCGGATATTTTGACCCGGATATTTTGTCCGCGGATATTGAGTTGTGCAGCCCGAAAAGGGAGTTAAAATCCCTAGATCCCGCGAAGCGTGCCACTCAGGTACTGTTGATTAAAAATACAATTGACACAGGCGCCTGCCAGGCAACGAAGTTGCGTGAGTGGATGTGACCCCGAAAAAAGGGGTGACACGCCTCAATATCCGTGGACAAAATAACCGCATACAATCGACCTCGCATCTAGCCCAAGTCCTATAGTGAGCCCAGGCAGGGGGGTTGCAGGGGGCAGCATGCCCCCCCTTACATAGGTCATTGTTTATACACCGTAATATTATGCGTCGCGGATATTTTGACGCGGATATTTTGTCCGCGGACATTTTGTCGCGGATATTTTGACCCGGATATTTTGTCCGCGGATATTGAGGCGTGCAGCCCGAAAAGGGAGTTAAAATCCCTAGATCCCGCGAAGCGTGCCACTCAGGTACTGTTGATTAATCCTTAAAGTTAGATCACCGTAAATACCAAAAATAAAAATCTCATAAAAAAGTAGTTCAAGTAATTTTCAATTTTCGCAAGAACTAGAAGACATAAAAGCTTTTGGTTTTTTGCGTTCGATTAAATATTTATTGAAGCATCGATCACAGAAAAAAAAAATGTATTTTCCATTTCACAATTTTGAACAAAATCGGTTTAAAGATATTTTTTTACGTTTTTTTATCGAAATTTCGAGTTTGAATGCAACTATTTTGAAAACTATTGTAATGAGTGATTTAATTTAAATGTAGGATTAAAGAACAGACTTCTGGCTTTTAAAACCGTTATAGTAATGTTTTTTAAGTATTGCCGTTGTTTTTTAATATTTATTTTTCCATTCAAGACATTTTTTTCGAAAATCGCCCCTACCTCCTAAACGGGGCGAGGTAGACCCCCCCCCTCCCATAGTAAAAAATACTTGCATTTGACGCCCCTACACAAAACCGTTATTAAATCTTGGCGCCTCAGTTATCGTACTCGTGCCGTGATTTACATCACTGAGTATTAAAATCAACTCAAGTGTGTCTGACGGCTACGTCGAAGGTCCGGAGTTCGATCCCTGCCTCCAACTAATAATTATCTTCTTTTTTTTTTTGGTACTGTCTCTTTTGAGGAAATGTAAAATCCTCGAAAAATAAATCTGGTTAATATTAAAAGTGGATCTTTGTAAGCCATTCGGATTTAGCGGGAAATGATATTCCACCAGAATATCAACGCACATACAGAAATCGTTCAGAATATAAGTCATTAGGCCCTGGCCCCGCTTGTGTCTCCAATAATGCCTTGTTTGTAGTTCTATTATGTACATAGGGAGTACAAGGTTGAATTTCAACTACACATTATATAGAATTTCTTACCTTTATTTAAATGATCATCACACAAAATTGTACATTAGAGGTTAGACGTCCAAAATAAGACGACTATATTTTTCTCGCCAGTAAAACATAATCTTAATTCAAAACACCCCTAAAATGTAACTCATATTCAGGTTGCTTCTTATTATTAATTTTGATATCCGACTTGGATACATCACCATGGCCTAGTAGATGTGTGCTAGATTGGTGTGCAGAGGGTCTCGAGTTCGATTCCTAGAATCAGCCAAGTAAGTAAAAGTTACATTTTTCAATTAAAAATAATAAATGCTTTTCAATAAATAGAAAACGTTGCTCCTCTCAAAGCAATATAATTTGTTACAAATTGAGTAAAATGGGGTTGCAAATTTACGACTTTACCACTCATTTTTTCAAAAACATATTTTTGATTCAAAACAAAGAGATGGAAATTTACGACTCGCTTTTTGCAATTTACAATCGAGTAAATATAAAATTGATACAAATTTGGATCAATTTTCGATTCGCGATGGCAATGTTTTATTTCTCAGGATCGAATTATTGACCCAAAAAAGTGATAATTTGCTATTTTTGAGTGGCAATATCTTCATTTCGTTCAATTTTGGAAATTGCGAACAATCAGTCGTAATTTACAAAACCCCGAGCTAGGGTGAGAAACTGCATAAAATTTTCGTGATTTGCAGCTCATTTTTCTTGATCTGATCTAAAAATTCTTTCCGTGCAGAAACACAACAAAAAGAGTTAGATAGTTGTTTAGAAAAACTTTTTAAAGAAATGACAGAGGGATTAGTGGGCACACAGATGGTGTCGCACAAAATTAGGACAAAAGCTGAGCCTATTAAACAGTGGTACTATCCGGTGTCGCCAGTTATTCAAAAGTTTACAGATAAGGAATTAGAAGAGATGCTCCGAGACGGAGTCATTGAAAAATCTGACAGTCCATGGGCTTCACCCATTGTCATTATTAAGAAGAAAGATGGCACGTATAGGTTTTGTGTAGATTATAGGAAGTTGAATGAGGTAACAGATAGGGACGCGTACCCCCTCCCATATATTACGGCCATCTTAGATAAGTTAAACAATGCAAGGTTCTTAAGTTCACTGGACAGTAAGTCTGCTTATTGGCAGATTCCAGTTGAGAAGGATTCGCAGAAGTATACTGCATTTACAGTTCCAGGTCGGGGACTATTTCATTTTTTGAGGATGCCGTTCGGTTTGCATAATGCACCCACAACTTGGCAACGTTTTATAGATACGGTCCTTGGACCTGAGTTAGAACCATATGTCTTCGTCTATCTCGATGACATCATCATCGTGACAGAAACTTTCGAGAAGCATATGGAAATTTTGAATGAGGTTTTTGATAGATTAATAAAGGCAGGTTTAAAAGTAAGTAGGGAAAAATGTCATTTTGTTAGGCCTTCTCTAAAATTTTTGGGCTATGTTGTTGACAGAAACGGTCTCCACATGGACCCAGAAAAGATAGATAGTATGTTAGGAATTCCATCACCTAAAAATGTGAAGGAAGTTAGGAGCTTCATCGGCACGGTATCCTGGTATAGGAGATTCATTCCAAACTTTGCTAGTTTGGTGAAACCGTTGTCGGAATTGACGAAGAAAAATATGAAGTTTGTATGGAGTAGTGAATGTGAGGAGAGCTTTAGAAAAGCTAAAGAATGTTTGGTAGCAGCACCCATTCTAACGTGCCCGGATTTCACGAAGCCATTTGTCGTTCAGACGGATGCTTCGGACTTTGGGATTGGTGCGGTTCTTAGTCAAAATTTTGACGATGGCGAGAAATTGATTTGCTATTTGAGCAGATCACTTAATCGTTGCGAGCGTAACTATTCGACCACAGAAAAAGAGTGCTTGGCGGTTCTGTGGGCGATAGAAAAGTTACGGCCATATTTAGAGGGTGTGAAATTCACGGTTATTACCGATCACTACTCTCTGATATGGTTGAGCAAGTTGAAAGACCCAGCAGGTCGGCTGGCTCGATGGGCTGTACGTATGCAGCAGTTCGATTTCAACATTGTTCACCGCAAAAGGAAGGATCATGTAGTGCCGGATATGCTCTCCAGGAGCCTACCAGTTTTATTTGGGATTTCAGGGCATACATAAGATCATTGGATAGAAAAGATGATAGGAGAGGTGGAAAAGAAACCATTGTCTTTTCCAGCCTGGAGAGTAGAACAGGGAAAATTGTTTAAGTTTGTTAAGGCAAATCATGTAGTAGTTCATGATAGCAATAGTGAGTGGAAGTTAGTAATAGCAAAGAATGATAGGAAAAAGATTTTAGAAGAAAATCATGACCATCCGTTAGCAGGACATATGGGGGTGAAGAAAATTTTGTGTAAGACAGGAGAAAAATTTTACTGGCCAAAAATGAGGTTAGATATAACAAAGTATGTTAGGAACTGTAAAATATGCCAAAGTGTGAAACATATTAATGACAAACCAGCTGGGTTGATGACGGAGAGGAAAGATGTAACCGATCTATGGGAGATGATTTGTATTGATTTGGTAGGTCCACTTCCGAAATCGAGTAGGGGTTTTGTATACATTCTTACGGTCGTCGACTACTTTACCAAATTTTCATTGCTGTTCCCGTTGAGGTCTGCAACGGCGAAGTCTGTTTGTAAGGAGTTGGAAGACAATGTCTTCTTGTTGTTTGGCGTTCCAAAATGTGTTGTTTGTGATAACGGTCCGCAGTTCAAGAGTAGGGAACTGAAGACTTTGTGTGATAGCGATGGTTCCACAATTAGGTTTACGGCGAATTACCACCCACAGGCTAATCCTTCAGAAAGGATTAACCAAATCATAAAGAATACTCTTAGGGCGTATGTTTCAGAAAATCATAGGTCTTGGGACTCCCAGTTAGCAAAAGTTATCATCACTTAACCCTCAACAGCAAAAAATCATTTTCTACACAAGATACGTTGACGACACATTCATTATTTTCGATGGCACCAATAGATAAATCGACATATTACAAAAATATATAAACAAAATAAATAACAGAATACAACTCACATCAGAAATAGAAAATAATAACACAATTAACTTCCTAGACTTGAGTCTCTCTAAAAACAATAACAAAATCAAATACAAAATCTTCAGAAAACCAACAACAACAGACATAGTAATACATAAAAACTCCCACCACCCATACTCTCAAAAAATGTCATCCTTTAATGCTTTTATCAATCGTCTTCTCAACATACCATTAGACAAAAAAGATTATGAAGACGAGATAAATATTATAAAACAAATAGCATCTGCAAACGGATACAATAAAAACATAATCGATACATTAATTTCCAACAAGATAAAGAAAATCAAAAATAAAACCAAAAACAATACCATAGAAAATAACAATACAAACAATAATTACATATCAATACAATACACTAACATTCTTCCACACATACTCCAGTACCAATTCAAAAAACTAAACATCAACATTTCATATAAAACCAACAACAATATTCAAAAACTTTTAACAACAAAACCCATTAATAACAAAGAAAACTGTTCCGGAGTTTATAAAATCAAATGCAATGACTGCGAAAAATTTTATATAGGACAAACTGGTAGATCATTTAAAGAGAGATTCAATGAACATAAACCTAAACCTAACACCAAATCAATATTCGCTTTACATTTAATTGACAATAACCATAACTACACCGATCTAAATTTTAATTTGACTCCTTTACACCTGTGCAAAAAAGGAAAAACATTAGATGCACTTGAGGAGTTTGAGATCTACAAAGCCAATAAATTAGAACGAGACAGCATATTAAACGACAAATTAACAATCAAAACAAACACACTATACGACACTGCAATCAAATATTCAAATTATAATACAAGATAAAAAGAGACAGATAAACACGCATTAATAATAATATAATTATACTTTCATCTCTAATCTTCATCACCTTTCACTTTCACCATAAAATAAAACAAGACACCCACATTTGGCAGTACCATCCGTTGCGCCTGATGATGAACACGTAGTTCGAAATGCGTCGCATTTAATAATTTGTAATTTTTTACTTTATTAATAATTTTATGTTGTGTCATAATTTGACTAGAATTAAATTTAATTTTAATAAAATTCATTTATACAAAATTAAATTTTCTTTATTTATTTAATTAACATTAACTACAACATGGAGACTGAACCCCATAATTTTATTAAAAATACCTTCGTTGACCATTTTAATTTTTACTTGCGATTATAGGTACTATAAGGCAAGTTATGCATTCGTAAAAAAAAAAAATTTGTTTGGACAATCAAACATAACATTACGATGATAGAGAAGCCTAAAAAAGTGGGTCCGGCAATTCTGTCTGTCTGTCTGTCTGTCCGTCTGTCTGTATCGGCACCTACCGCCTAAACGGCTGGACCGATTTGCTTCAAACTTGGTACACAGTATTATTATCGCGTCCTACAGAGGGGTTTTTGGAATTAGCATTCTAGCTCCAATACTAACGGTACCTGCCATACGATTTTTAGTGAAAAATTGATTTTTCTCGAAAACGGCTCCTATGATTTTGATAAAACTTTTTGAATGGTGTTTTTTTAGTAAAGTTTATGTTTTGGCTGGAACAGATTTTTCAGGAAAAGTCATAACGGTACCTCCCATAGGACCATTTTTTTAAAATCAGATTTTCTCGTAAGCCACTTCACGGATTTCGATGAAAATTTTAATATAAAAGCTCTGTTATAAACGAAATAATATAAATTCTTTAATTTTCAAAAAAAAAAAAAAAAAAAATTTTGAGTTTTTTAAAGAAAAGTTAAATTTTTTTTTGACTTTTGGTTTTTTTCGAAAACGGTTTGTTCAAAATTTTTAAAATTTTTGTTTTCTAATAAGAACTTTAAACCGCTAGATTTTGACATACCTACTCAAAATAAATTTAAATAAAAAGTAGTTCCTTTCGCCTTGTGTGCGTTTCGCCCAAGCATGAACGGTGGGCTCATCAGTTAGATGCCGTTCATACTCTTCTACGACGCACATGTTCGATAAAATCGACACTTATATATAATTTTTAGTGCACAAGTGCACTGTGAATTATATTTATTTTTAGGGAGCCGTTTTACCAGCAAAACCCTAAAATTATGCATGCTCGTGGCCAGTTGGTTGAAGATTAAAATTTTCACAATGAAAAGACAAATTGAAAAAAATTGAAAAAACACAACAACAAAAGTTGTTGCATTTAATTTCAATTCATGCTTGGGCGAAACGCACACATGGCCAAAGGAACTACTTTTTATTTTTTTAATTTCAAATTAGTTAATGCTCGAATTAAATTAAATGCAACAACTTTTGTTGTTGTGTTTTTTAAATTTTTTTCAATTTGTCTTTTCATTTTGAAAATTTTAATCTTTATAGTACTACTACTTGAGGTGCTCCATCTATCGACGAAAAACTAAGTTCTAGAATACCATGGGAAGCAACAACAACAATTAAAATGGTGGAACGTAAAAAAAATTGTTGCTTCCCATCTCCCATGGTAGGTATTCTAGAGCTAAGTTTTTCGTCGATAGGCACTCACTTTTGACGTTAGTATTTTTGTTCAGCTTATAGCTCAGTCTGCCCCATCTTTTTATTTGGGAGCGCACTCTGAATACACTCTGGAGAAGAAAAGAAAAACGAATTATAGCCTCTGAACTCTCTGAAGCAAAAAGAAACACTTATTTTTTTTTTACAACTCATGCTCTGCTGTGAACTAAAAAAGAAAAACCCTGATGTAAACAAATTTCACGTTAGCGGTCAGTCATTAATACTTCGTCGATTTGATGCCAGAAGAATTTAATAATTTATTATTATACACAATGATCTCCTATCTACTTTCTTTTTATTTACATTATATCTATAGCGTTTTCCATTTACTTCCAATCCCACAAAAAAAGAATAATGTCGCCTTTTCATATTAAAAAGCACCGCAAATTTACTCACATTTAATTAAAATTCACGAAAAAACAGAATAATTATATGTAATTAAATTCACAATGTTTGTGTTTATTTCGCACTGAACTTTTAAAATTTAATTTCTAACGATTTTTATTCAAATAACACAACACAAATAAGCACACGCATTCCTATCCTTCCTATAGCCTGCTATACTGCATTTTCATAGAAACATATAACGGGTGATTTTTTAGCTGGTTTGGTTTTGGCAACACTGGTTTTGACAGCTGACGTGTGTTTAGTATCTTGTGTCACTGTCAAACAGCTTCAGCTTGTTTGCAATTTAACCATGGATCGTCTTACAAATGAACAACGCTTGCAAATTATTGAATTTTACTATCAAAATTCGTGCTCGGTTCGAAATGTTCATTTCCGCTATTTTATCGAAAAATTGTGTTCAGCGATGAGGCTCATTTTTGGTTGAATGGGTACGTAAATAAGCAAAATTGCCGCATTTGGAGTGAAGATCAGCCAGAAGCATTGCAACAGCTACCAATGCATCCCGAAAAAGCCACTGTTTGGTGCGGTTTATGGGCCGGCGGCATTATTGGGCCATATTTCTTCAAAGATGATGCGAATCGCAGCGTTACTGTCAATAGTGAACGCTACCGAGCGATGATAACAAACTTTTTTTTGCCCGAAATGGAAGTTCTTGACTTGCATGACATGTGGTTTCATAAAGACGGTGCCACATGCCACACAGCACGCGAAACAATGGCGCAATTGCGAGGCGAGTTTGGTGAACAGTTAATTTCACGTTTCGGGCCGGTCAATTGGCCGCCTAGATCGTGCGATTTGACACCATTAGACTATTTTTTGTGGGGGTATGTCAAGGCTAATGCCTATAGGGACAAGCCCGCTTCGATTGACGCACTGAAAGCCAACATCCATGCATTCATTCGTGAGATACCGGCCGATATGTGTGAAAGAGTATGCCAAAATTGGACTCAGCGGATGGGCTACCTGAGACGCAGCCGCGGTCAACATTTGCATGAAATTATCTTTAAACATTAAATTGCAAGGTTCAAACTATCGAATCAAATAAATATTTCATTCATTTTTTCGAATTTTTTGTGTTTTTTTTAAAAAAAAATTCTAAACCTCTTAAAAAATCACCCGTTACATCCAAGCAAAACGTAAAAAAAAAGAACCCACAAAATAACGCACCGAAATGTACCTGCCCACCTGCCCCTTAAAATTTCAACCGAAAGTCTCTTGTTTTATCGCATTTGTTTGCGCTAACGCTTTTATTTATTTAGCTGGGCTTTACTTCGGACATGTTGTTGTATTATATAGATTGTATTGTATAGATATCATATTACTATAAATTGTAGGAAATCCGGTAGCGCAAATTTTGCCGCTACGCTAATAATGTTTCAAGGGAGACTTTTTGTAAGAGAATAGGAATGTAGGTAAAACAATTTTTACTTGCGATTATAGGTACTATAAGGCAAGTAATGCATTCGTAAAAAAAAAAAAAAATTCTAACAATCAAACATGACATAGCGATGATAGAGAAGTCGAAAAAAGGGGGTACGACAATTCTGTCTGTCTGTCTGCCCGTGTGTCTGTCTGTCTGTATAGTTACCTACAGCCTAAACGGCTGGACCGATTTGCTTCAAACTTGGTACATAGTATTGTTATGACGTCCTACAGAGGGGTTTTTGGAATTAGCATCCTAGCTCCAAAACAAACGGTACCTGCTATACGATTTTTTGTGAAAAATTTAATTTTCTCAAAAACGGCTTCTACGATTTTGATAAAACATTCTGAATGATGTTTTCTGTGCAAACTTTATGTTTTGGTTAGAATAGATTTTTCAGGAAAAGTCTTATAACGGTACCTCCCATAGGACCGGTTTTTTGAAATCCGATTTTCTCGTAAGCCACTTGACGGATTTCAATGAAATTTTTAAAATAAAAGCCCTTTTATAAACGAAATAATATGAATTCTTAATTTTTCCAAAAAATGTTTTTTTGAGTTTTTGAAAAAAGTTTCAAAATTTTTTTTTTAACTTTTGTTTTTTATAAAAACGGTTTAATCTATATTTTTTTAATTTTATTTTTTTGATAAAAACTACAAAGTGCTATACTCAAAAAAAATTTGGAATATATTTTCGAAAAGTTTTTCAAAAAAAACTGTTTTTTGAAAAGACTGGTCCAACGATTTTGAAAAAAAGTTTCGTCAAAATTCAAAAACGTAAAAGAAACTTGATGGCTTACTTTATTTTCTCCAAAAAACGTTTTAGGTATTGATTTTAAAGTGATTTATAAAATTTATTTCATATGATTTTTTCAACGCTTTTTTCCCAAAATCTCAAGCACCCAAAACCATTTTAACACATTAGAGCAAGTTCGTACGACCCAGTCGTGCACTTTAATTTTAAATGTTTATCAATGTAGGGAATTGTAGGGAATTTGGTATTGTAGGGAATTTGAATTTGGTATTGGAAATTGTAACGTTAAGAGAGAGTTTTTATTTGGGACTTTTGTGTTGTGTTAAGGAAAATTTGATTTGAAAATAGGTTGTTATTTATAATTTATGGCATTGATTATTGCTCCCTATACTAATTATTTTAACTTCGTTCATTTGTTGCATTTAAGATATAAATATAAACTACATAATATAACTTATTCATTTCATTTCTTGGTTTAGCGGCGATAAACCTGAAAACTGAGAGGAATCGCCACTGCTACATAGATAGATAGTTTTCAGGTGACGAAACCGAGACTTCATAACCCAGTAGGGCTTATCTCCCGTGGTACCAGATTATAGCTTCCGATGGAGCTTCGCAACCGTAAGATCACTTCCAGATGAACACCATGAATACTCAAGGCCTGGCAGCCTTAAGATATGTGCATTCAACCATTTGCCAAGGTAGAAGCAAATGGCCAAATGAGCACATCAAACCTCTTTTTGCCGCATACAAGTTTTAACCTGCACACGTTACCGACAAGGAATCAATACTGCAAGGAAAGGAAATACAGCTGCAAATACTCAATCGTGTTTCATTAACAACAATTTCCCTGCCATTCATATTGTTAAAGGGTTGCCAACTTCCATCTCAGAGCCACCTCCACTTCAAAGAAGTAATGGTTGGATAGAAGCTAGCTACAAAATATTATCAAAACTAAGCCCATCAGGTTCCCTAAAGGCGAAGAGATGTCACTGCCTCAACGCTCCAAAGAACCTGCAACGAAGCAGAAGGAGTGTTGCGATATATATTTGCTGCCTTGGCTAAGCGTTCAAAACCTTAAGAGAGTCATAGTTTAACCCCACAGGCCGTTCAACAATGCAACTCTCATATTCGCCGTCAGTTGAAGTTTCTTCACACAGCACCAAAGGTTTGATGATTTGAGGCAAGCTTTAATTTCATCGACAGCAGTCGATCTTGGAATTATTGGCAGTGTTTGGCGGAAATCTCCAGATAGTAAAATCATTGCTCCAACGAAAATTCTCGAGTCATTGCGCAGATCTGTTCGATGAAGAGCTTCCAATGCGCTTTTGTGCGCCATTGTACATTCGTCCCAGATACTGATTTTTGACTTTGAGGCTACTAAAACTTTTGCCATTGCAGAGTGTTTTGCAATGTTACATGTCGGTTGTTCAGTAGTTTGAAGATTGAATGACAATTTCAACGGTGAATGAATGGCATCCTTCTAAAAACGTGGCTGCTATTCCCGAAGAAAGAACTGCTACCGCAATTTCGGATCTTGCACGGAAAGTGGCCAAAATCTGTTGATAACATTTTTGTGATGCAGTCATTTGCCGAATAGAAGATTAGTGAAAATAAAAAACTGTATTCTTTTTTTGTGGATTTTAAAGCAGCCTTTGACACAATCAATAGAAAATCACTGTTCTACAAGCTTTACAATCTAGGAATTTCCACGAATTTCATCCGTTATATTGAGAAAATGTATCAACAAACATCAGCATTCATCTACAATGGAACACAACGATCCGAAAAGATAGAAATATCACAAGGATTGTGGAAAAGATGCAATCTAAGCCCGATTTTGTTTTCGCTTTTCTTAGATGACTTGGTGGATTTTTGATATGCCATGTGGAGTTGAGGTCGGTAATATGCGATTCAAAGTCATTATGTAATTGTATGCAGATGACATAGTTATTCTCGCAGAATAGAGATTTACTACAACTTATGATTAATAAGCTAGCAGAATATTGTAGAATTTGGGACTTAGAGGTCAACACTGGAAAACCTAAAGTCATGGTATTCAAAAATGGCTCAGGAAGAACCCTAAGAGAAGAAAATTGGAAGTACGAGGGAAGAGTACTTGATGTAGTGAAATCGTACACTTATTTATTAGTGGGACTATCATTCAATTTAAAACTGGAAAAACATCGAAAAATAAAATTAAATAAAGCCAAATCTGCGATTTGTACCAACTGGAAAAGAGTGTTTAACAACAGCCTTATATATCTCAATACAAAGCGAAGAGTGTTTAATGCTAGCTACAGCCAAATCTATTTTGTTTTACACAGCACAGGTTTGGGAGCTGCAGGTACGAGCAGGTGAAATATTTACTTCGTTTTTATTTGAGAAAATCTACCGATAAACACACCCCTAAATATATGTTTGTATTATTTAGAAACAGGGCTGCCAACAATGTTTATATCAATACTAAAACTTAATGCGGATTACATTATAAGGGTGTTGCATATGGATGATAATCGAAAATAAAGGCATGCCTTCATAAGCGGCATATACACTGGTCAAAATCTCATCAAGCATGTGAGAGTGCGTGCGTCATGACCCAGTAGGAAATTTGCTCCTCAATGAAAAAGTCCTTAGTGAAATCATTTATGTAACTTTCATTTGTGAGAAGGAGTTCACTGATTTCACACATGAATAGTCATGCAACCGCTCAGCGGTTCGCCATTTAAGGTTCATCTTCTGCTTTGCTCGCCAAAACAGGTAGAGAAATCACAAAACACATCAGTATCTTTTTTTAGCACCTAAACCTCAAAGGAATTCTATTATGAAAGCAATACATTTTTCCTGCACCTTTTCATTGGTTTTATAATTCTTTTTCTAGTCTATACTCACAAAACAACCCTTATCTTTACTTCGGCGAAACAGTGCTGATATCGCTTATGAAAAGGAATGTATCTTTTCATGCACTCTGCTTGGCAAAATATTCTACCTGAGCTGAGAGGAAAGAAACTCTAAATTGAAATTCTTTTGGATTACTTTTTTCTGCCTGTTGAATAGATTTTGACCTCCGCGTTAAAATGTTCTGATGCAAAAGTAGATGAACCCTTTTTTTGTCTTTCCCTCGACCGTTCGTCGGCACCGTTAATTAGGTCCTTTTTTGTTGGGAGTCATTTATTTTGTTCTAGAAGATTTAGTTTTGATTTGGTCATTAACTACAGCAGTCGTGCGTATATTGAAAGTATCACCGTTTTTAAAAAGTGTTCATAAAGTGTAAATACGTAATATAAACAAACTTTAGACCAATCAAAAGATGAACAAGGAGAACAATTCACCAACGGTAATCTTAATAAATTGTTTTACATGACTTGGAAGTTCATTACAGTGTTTCTTTATTCTTTAGCTCTCTTATGAACGCCAAGATGACACGCACGCATGAAGTGATCAGCTCTTCTCCGAACAGCAGCAAACGTTTTTTTTTCTTTGGCATTGTTTTAAATAAATAATTAAAAATAAACAAACAAACAAAAACTATTTTTGTATGATTTTATTAATTTTGTTTCTTTTAAGAAACTAGGTAGTAGGTACCTATTAGTTTTACTGCTTTTCATAACTAAAAAAATAAGTTCTAGATGAGCAGACATTTCAGCAGGGAAAAATTCATATTTTCAATGGTTCTTTCACTGAGGAAGTTCACTAAAAAATAATGTATTTTTCATGAATTAATATTCTGTGATGAAAGCATCACATCCCAAGAACCAATTTTTCACTCAAAAAAAGAACTCATGAATTCGAAGATTCCACGGGTGCAGTGATTTCATCGCAAAAGGTTCATCGAGAATGGGTGCAGGTACTTCCCTCCAATGACAAGCCCATGTTAAATTCATCATATGATTCAGTAGAAAAATCATTGATGATACTTCTTTTCCTCGAGGAAAAAGCAGCTTCTTCACTAGTGAATTTTTGGAAATTTCCTACTGGGGATTGATGAAAAATCAATTTTTTTTGATTTTTCTTTAAGCATTCAACGTATACGTATTGCACACACTCTCACATGCTTGATGAGATTTTGATCAGTGTATACCTAGCAATAGAAAAAGCTCGTTCATCTACGGTTCTATTCAAAGTGTAAATTGAATTTATACGAAAGAAACTATTTCAATAGCATATACAATAGACAATAATTGACTAAAAAAAGTTCAAAATTAGAGGAGATGGTGAAGCTCAACTATAGGCCTCATCAAACAGAAGGATCTGATATTTGCACGCTCTGGAATCTACAGGAGAGGGAAGATTTGCAGCATTTTTTTTTTAGTTTGTTCAGTTTTGAAAGAGAAAAGGCGGTACTACTTTGGAAAAAAAAAAGCAATGCAAACGGAGGAGGTTTTCAATTATCTGAACGGACTCGATTGGATGGTCTTATATGAATATTTTAGGGAGGCGCAGTTATAGAGATCACGAATTTACAATGAAAATTTTTAACGCAGTAAAATTGTATAATTTTAAAATCATTTTTATTGTTATGATACAAATTCTCATTGTTTTGTTGTAACTAAACCAAAACTCCTAATTTTGTTTTAACTAAACTAAAAGTCCAAAGAATATATTTTGTTTTAACTAAACTTAGAGTACACACACTTTGCAATTTGTTAAGAAAACAAACAATTAGCTATTGTAGGTATCTTTTTTATGAGAAAATCATTATAATTATCATGTTACCTATTATGTTTATTAAAAAAAAAATTTAGAAGTTCACTCAAGCAGACGACATTATTATATGTCATATCTTTATTAGTTATTCAATGATTTAAAAGCAATCGCTTTGGCAAATCGTAAAGAAACTGGTTAATGTTGTCGCTGGAGGTAATTCAGCACTTACTTACTTATGATGGAACCACTAGAGCGTAGTGCTCCTGGGCCTTGCTTAGAATGTAACTCCAGCCGGCTCGATCTCTAGCCTGCTGTCTCCAATTTCGCACTCCAAGTTGTCGGAGGTCTCCCTCTACCTGGTCGCTTCATCGAAGATGAGGTCTACCTTGCCTTCTGACTCCCTCGGGTTTGGCGTTGAAGACTTTACGAGCTGGAGCGTCGATGTCCATTCGCTCTACATGGCCCAGCCATCTTAGTCGTTGGATTCGAATTTTTCTGGCAAAGCTTATGTCGCTGTACAGTTCGTTGTTGAATCTTCTTCTGGAAATGTTGTTTTCCCGATTTACGCAGACAGCACCATAAATCGTACGCAGAATCTTTCTCTCGAAGACTCCAAGTGACTTTTCATCCGATTGGGAGTGGGTCCATGCTTCCGCACCATATAGCAGGACCGGGATGATGAGTGTTCTATACAGTGTCACATCGGCTTTTCTCGATAGGGCTTTATTTCTCAACTGCTTACTCAGCCCAAAGAAACAGCAATTAGCAAGAGTTTGATTTCAGCGCTGATGTTGTTGCCTGTGCTTACAGCAGTGCCCAGGTAGACAAATTCACTGACTACCTCGAAGTTATACCTATCAATGATTACGTTCTGACCAAGTCGGTGGTGGGATTGGACTTAATTTTGTTGATGAAAGCATATCCTTTGTTTAAACCACAACTATATATAAGAAATTATTCGAAACACCCTATCTAAATCTAGAACACCCTATTCCCAACCAAATACACATTACATTCCCAATTCCATAAATTCACACCAAAATGTAACTTCAGCACTTTATTCAGGTGCTCGATATAAAATATCTATCCTATTACAATTATTTTCTCACCAAATCGTAGTATTATTTTCCCACATTGTAAATAATTGCTGACATGCATTTATGTAATTTAGTATAAATAAGCATACAATTTAAGAATAAAATCACTTTTCACTCAGAAGTCAAATCGTCATACTGTTTTTATTTATGATTGCTACCCCCCACCCGAGGTAAGGAGCAATTTTAATTCAGTCCACCATATAAATTGGGATACCAAATATTTACAACGACAACTTTAAAAGGTTGAATCAAAGTCGAATTCAAAGGAGTTTTCGACTTTAAACATTGGTGACCCCGACGTGATAAACACGTCCAGCATATAAGGCTCCGACGCAACCCGCTCACTGGCCTGCCGAGATCCAGGAATCAAGAGTTCCCGTGTTCCGGTGTCCCAAAGACTGAAAGCAGAAGACGTAGTCAAGGTGTACCTGCTTCCTATATGGTTGAACGAGCAGTCCTCATCTCATCGTCTTCGTATTTGACGCAGACAATTCACAGTTGCATCGAACCCGTGACGCAACTCATCTAAAATACAAAATGGATGAAATGGATGTATTCCGGATTATAGCCAGACAGAAGACTTTAACTGACGAACTATTAAAGTTAAAGTCCAATGTTGGCAAAGACAGTCCCGACCGAAAAACGGTGGAATATAAAGAAAAATAAAATGCACGACTGGGTCGCACGAACTTGCTCTAATGAGTGACAGTGGTTTATGGGCTTGAGATTTTGATAAAAATAAAATTTTCAAAATTCTTAAATAAATACTTAAACTAATTTGAGCTGAAAAAAAAGTACGCCATTTTATTTCTTGGATAAATTTGAATTTATGAGAATAAATTTAGAAAAATCTGTGGAGCGGTTTTTGAGAAAAAAAGTTTTTTTTGAAAAACTTTTTGAAAAAAATTTTCAAAAAAAATTCAAAAACGCCAGTTCATAGGTATTCAGCAAATACATTTATTTAAAATTTTTTAAAAAAAATTTAATAAGCAGTTTTCAAAATATTAATTTTTTAAATTTTTTTTTAAAAAATGCTTTTAAAAATACAAAAAAATATTTTTCAAAAATAATGGTATGCAAAACAAATTGAGCTACCTACAGCTATATGTGTGTGAAATTTCGAAAGAATCGGTTGAGTCGTTTTCGAGATAGTCGAAAGCAAAAAAACGGTCCTATGGAAAGTACCGTTCTTAGCCATTTTTTAAAACTTTTTTTTCAACCATATGATTGGTCGTATCTAAAAAGCAACACTGATTTTTTTAATTAAAAATCGTTAGAGCCGTTTTTGAGAAAAATAAGCTTTAACCTAACGGTTGTATGGCAGGTACCGTTATTTTTTGAGCTAAAAAAAAATTTTCAATTTCCTTTCTGTACAATACCTAAAAAAGTCTATATACCAAGTTTGAAGCAATTCGGCCCACCCGTTTGGGCTGTAGGTCTACATACAGACAGACAGACAGACAGACAGACAGACAGACAGACAGACAGACAGACATACAGACGGACAGAATTTTTAGACCATCTTTTTTCGTCTTCGCTATCATCGTAATGTCATGTTTGATTGTTATCTCAAAACTTTTTTTTTCGACGAATGCATAACTTGCCTTATAGTACCTATAATCGCAAGTAAAAATTACGATCATTAGAAGCTCTCTGGCTAGAGTTTCACAACAATCATGATCAAGTAAAGGCGTATGTCAAGGCTGACACTCCGTATATGCAAGCTAACTCATACGAGATAGTCAAAAAGGCATACGCTGATTTAAAGAAAATTCTAGAATCAGTTGTGCCTAAAAAACTCGACGCTTCCGAGAAAGCAGTTGGGGCGCCTAGCTTAGCAGCTCCAGTACAAAAAGAAACCGAGGAAAACCAGCCAGTAGATATAAAAGTCCAAACTTCGGATATAGCTAGAATTATCAGAAGACAGAACACAACCACACAGTCTCTACAGCGGTTACTCTCTAGTATTAAAACCACTGCAGCAGACGTTTGGAGTTCTACGTTTTGTAGCGTAAAATTAAACGCGTTGCAAAAATACTGGATGGAACTAGAAGAAACCCATCGTTTGATACATGAGCTCTCTGAAGACCCTATCCAAGATGGATACAACCTGAACAAATTTGTCCAGCTGGAAGACGAAGTCCAGCAATTCCTGATATCATTAACTGCCAAATTGGAAGAATTCACAACTCAAAGCTCATCATTATGACGTCAAGCCAGGAATCTTACTCCAGTGAATACACCCAAGCATACCCTAGAATAACCGAAGGTAACATTGCCCAAATTTGATGGCAATTATACAAAATGGAAGCAGTATAGTGATTTGTTCACCGAGCTTGTTGATAAACAAGATATAGCAAAATGCCAAAAGCTGTTTTACTTAAAAACAACATTAACCGTTGAAGCCGAAAATCTTATAAGGCATTTTACGACATCCGATACCAACTACGATGCAGTCTGGAAGGTAGTTAAAGATCGATATGACAACCCTCGACTTCTGGTATCAGCACAGGTGCAGAGATTACTAATGCAACCGGTAATCCAAAATGAAACTCCAAAGGCAATAAAAGCCTTACATGACACCACACAAGAATGCATGCTGAGTTTGAAGGGGCTTAATATTGACACCACCAATTGGGATCCTCTGCTTATGAGTATCCTGATCAAGAAACTTGATAGAAACACTTTAGCCCTCTGGGAGCAGTCGCTTAAGAAACCGAAAGCATTACCATCCTTAAGCGAGTTTTTATCGTTCTTAGAGTTACGGTTCCAATAATTAGAAGCCATGGGACCAAAGGTAGTGAGATTGAGTTCAGAAGACTTTAGTAAAAGGACAAAAGTAGCTCTTGTTTCAACAAACGGAACAAACAAATGCAATGTTTGTGGACAGAAAAGACATGCCATGTTTTTGTGTCCCAAGCTTCTTCAACTCTCACCACAGGAAAGACTTAACACCATAAAATCGCTCAACCGCTGCTTAAGTTGCTTGCGCTTTGGGCACCAAGCTCCATCATGTCGAGAAATACATTGCATTAAATGCAACAAATCTCATCACACCTTGCTTCACTTAACGACAGACAATCAGAAGCAACAACCTCCAATGATTGACAACAGGACAAGCCTTTCAGCAACATCCAAGAGCACCAAACCATCCAAATACGTTTTGTTGGGAACAGCCATTGTAAACATTCTCAACCGTACAAACAAACCAGTTAAAGCAAGAGCCTTGCTCGACTCCGGTTCTCAAATGAGCTTCATAACAGAGAAGCTAGCTGCAAAATTACATCTTATTACAAAATACGAATCCCTAGAGGTCTCAGGAATGGGAAACAGACCAATCAAATTAAGCAAAAGGGTCGACGTATGCATTCAATCCCGAGTAAATGGTTATAATACACAAATTCAAGTTTTTGTGCTTGACACGATAACCACACAACAACCCAGTGATTTCATTGATACCAGTCATTGGGAAATGCCTCAGAACATAAAATTAGCTGACGAAAGCTTCAATCAACCGCAGGAGATCGATATTCTCATTGGAGCCGAGCTCTACCCTGAACTTCTGTCAGTGGGCCAGATTAAACTAAACAACAGTGGGCCCACCTTACAAAACACCTTACTGGGATGGATAGTAATGGGAAAGATTGTCACGAATATTCCATCAACATTTTTTTGTGTAAGTAAGCATAAGAGTAAACACTTCATCTCCTTACTTGGAAAGTCTTGTCGAACGTTTTTGGAACTTGGAAGAAAACTTAGCTGCTCCTTCACAAACGACTCAAAAAATGCTTACCAGTGATGAGCGCCAATGTGAAGAAATATTTCTAAAAACAACATCACGATCTCAATTTGGACGTTACATCGTGGCTCTACCTTTTGCAAATGACCCCAAAGGTCTAGGGGAGTCAAGGGAAATAACTGTGCGAAGATACCTTAGCCTTGAAAAAAGGTTACAAAAAAATCCAGAAATTCATAAGCAATATATTGAATTCATGAGAGATTATATTGCCTTAAAACATATGGAAGAGATTAAAAACACTGAAATCTCTCTTCAAAGGCCGCAATATTTTCTTCCTCATCATTGCGTCCTGCGCCCAGGAAGTAGTTCAACAAAGTTAAGAGTGGTATTTGATGGATCATCAAAGACATCCACAAACATATCATTCAATCAGATCCTGCACACTGGGCCAGCTTTACAAAATGACCTATTTTCCATTTTATTGCGGTTCCGGATTCACAAGTATGTGTTTACAGCCGATATTTCTAAAATGTATCGCCAAATACTTGTAAACGACTATAAACGATTTCAGTGTATCGTTTGGCGGGAATCCATTAAGGATCCTCTCAAGGCATACCAATTAAATACTGTAACTTATGGTACCAAATCTGCACCCTACCTCGCTATAAGATGTCTTCATGATCTAGCAGAAGGAGCAGGCAACCAGCATTTACTTGGCGCAAATATAATCCGTCAAGATATTAGATTAGATAAGATTAGATTAGATGAACCTTTATTGATAATTTATATATATATACATAAATAAATAAATAAATACAGTTTTTTTATAGGGATTAAAGCATGGCCTATGAGCCGTCTGCCGCTTATCTTAGATATTCTACAAAGTTAAAATTAAAACGAGTTCAAAATATGTTTAATTTTTATAAAGTTACTAGCTTTAAAGCACCCGCTTCGCAGGGTGCGAAATAACTACAAACAAATCAGTATAGCTTTTTATGTATGATCATATGGCTGGAAAAGAAATTACCAACAATAGCTAAGAACAGTACCGCCTATAGGAATAGTGAAAACGGCTTAAACGATTCTTTCGAAATCAAAAACCTATTATATACATACATAGATTTAGGTAGTTCAATTTGTGATGCATACCAATATTTTTATTTATGTTTTTTTTTTGTATTTTTGAAATCATTTCTTAAAATTTTTTTTGATAATTTAATAATTTCAAAAAAGTTCTTTTTTTTTAAAATGATAAGTGGCTATACGAATATGCTTAATTCCTATGACTTGGTGTAGATATTTGATTTTTTTTTTAATTTCTAAAAACAACGATAAAATAGTATTGTACACTGTGGCGTATGCGTACAACGTTTGCAGTTAGGGGTTAGGCTACAAAATACAAACTGCCGTAAAGCAATTGTTTGTGTATTATAATAGAACATAATGTAGGTTCTTACGAAATAATAATTTTTTTTTCGTCCATAGGTCTTTATTTATATTCTTTCTTCGTTTGATTTTTTTTTTTTTTTTTTAATAATAAAAATTGTTTTTGTACATTTTTTTAACAATTTTGTTTTTTCACTTCCTTTTATGTAGTACATTTAGTTTACAAAATATTTCGTTCTGATGAAAAAAAAAACGAATTACATATTAGCCGCATCAAAAATCATCATCTTAAAGGAATGCACATGCACAATGGCGTCCAAACACGCATTGGAAGAAGCTCGTTTGATCGAACCTTAAAAGGTCTGCGCAATTATTTGAGAATTTTTGGTGGCGTTATTATTTTACTATCCGGCGATTTCCGCCAAACACTGTCAGTCATTCCAAGATCGACTCTTGTTGATGAAATAAAAGCTTGCCTCAAATCATCAAATCTGGGTGCTTTGCTTTGCTAACCACAAAAAGCGAGCGAGCAATTTTGGTGGCTTAAACTTTATAATTCAGAATCAAATCGTTTCTGTACACTGCATTCATTTAAATCTATTGACTCAACAAACGAAGTTGAAGCCACTTATTATCTAACTGAATTTTTAAACTCCTTGGATGTTCCTGGTTTACCATCGCACAATTTACAACTGAAGGCGGGCTCGGTAGTCATCATGCTTCGATATCTAAACCAACCAAAACTATTCAATGGAACGCGATTGGTGATAAGAAAACTGATGAGTAATGTGATTCACGCGACGACACTCAAAGAAACATTCAAATATTAGTTAATTCTTGTTCCGAGGATTCCAATTGTCCCAACGAATATGTCCTTTGAATTTAAACAAATCAGTTCCCAATTAGTATTGCCTTTGCCATAACTATTAACAAATCACAATTCCAATATTTGACTATATATGGCCTTAACTTAGAAAATCCATGATTTTCTCATGGTCAGTATTGTACGTGGTATTTTCACTTGTCGGCAAATCATCTGCTTTATTTGTTCTTGTGCCTGATAAGAAAGCAAACAAAATGTTGTATATCAAACTAATATATAATTAAAAAATTATTGAATTTAAATTTAACTTAAATTTTAATAAATTTTACTCAAGAGCTTTTTGATATACAATATTTTTCGTTTTTCCATCGGTCAAAATTATTAAGGCAGATAGTTTGCCTACACGTGAACATGCAACATACAGTTGCCCATGCACAAATATTGGAACCTCTAAATTGATACCGCATATTTCTAAAGATTGGCCCTGTGCCTTATTAATCGTTATTGCAAAAGCAAGTCGTATCGGAAACTGAAGACGTTAGAAATCGAAGGATAAATCTGGTAGAATCATTGGAATCCTCGGAATCAAAACAACCTCACCTTTGTATTTCCCTTTTAAAATTGTTGCTTCGATCACATTGTTCAACAACTTTTTTACTGAAAGTCTGGTACCATTGCAAAGTCGAGGTTGATTAATATTGCGTAGCATTATTATCGGCGCGCCGACTTTCAATGGTAGATAATGTGGTGGTAACCCAGGTAAATCAAGAGAATTCAAAAATTCAGTAGGATAATTCACCGCATCATCTTGATTCATAGCTGTGTCGATTGATTTATATGCAAAAAATTGAGTTGGTATTTTATTCAAAATTTCAATGATATCATTAACGTCTTTATTTTTTCCAGCCAAAATTGCTCGGTCACTCAACCAATCATGATTATTGAATTGTTGTTCTATATTTGGGAACACACTTTCAATCAATTCTTGTCTTGATTGAGCAATTCGACAAAAATTGGTTGGTAGAATAATTAAGCCAGTTGAGTTATCAACTTGCAATTTACCATTTCCAATATCCAACAACTGTTTTGAAAATTCAGCTGATGTTGGATCATTTTGTAACTGAACGCGCACATTTGTTGTAAGGGCGAGTTTTTTCACATGCCTCCACAAATAGGATGATTTCAATATAACAATATTAAGGCACCACCGAAAATCCGTTGATTCCCACGAAGGTATTGCAACGTTCCATCTAATGCTTCCAAAGACTTTTTGTTTGCCATCGTACATTCATCCCAAACGATTATACCACATTTCTGTAAAATTTTTGCCATGCCTGAGTTCTTAGAAATTTTACATGTAGGTGTTTCAGTAGCATGCATGTTCAATGGCAGCTTAAGTGCAGAATGTGCAGTTCGTCCACCTTCCAGTAAAGTTTCTGCAAATCCAGAAGAAGCGAGTGCTAATGCAATTTGGGTTACTGATCGTATGGTCGCTAGAAGTAATAAAATGAGACATGTTTTTCCAGTTCCACGTACTTTTAGGTGGAAAAATTTCAAAAGTTAATGAAACTTGGGGACTTTGTTCAGGGATAGTAAACTGACATTTTGCTAAGTTTTGGACCTCGAGGGCCCTGTGCTAAAAAGTGTGGGGGGGGGGAACTGGAAATTTTTCGACGTTGCTCCGGTTTTCCCTCAATAACTTTTTTTTATGGCAAAAACATATTTGATTTTTTTTGTAGAGCATAAAATTTCCTACGATTTTATTAAGACAAACATCTTTGTATGTCAATTTGTTACCGAGATATGGCGCTTCAAAAACAGGTAATTTTTCAAAATTTGCCAAAAAATGCAAACAAATGAAGAATTCGACTTAATTTTTCGGAAATACCCATATAATCATGAATTTTTTGTTTGTATTATGGTTAATCGTTAAAATCACCAACTTTCTTAGAGCGTTAAATTTCAATGGTTCAAAAATTGTTGTAGGTCAATTCTTTACGAAGAAATGTAAAAAGAGGAGGGAGGCGGAAATGCAAAATTTTCGACCTTGCTCCGGTGAGAAAATCCAAAATTTGAGGCGGGGTAAAACGAAATAATTTTTTTTTTTTACGAATGCATAACTTGCCTTATAGATAGCAACCGTTTTTCTTAAAACTGCTATACACCAAGTTTGAAGAAAATCCGTCAGGCCGTTTAGGCTGTAGCTGGAAGTGAAAAAGCGCACTGATGCCCATCCGCACACCCGCACAGACAGACCAACGGACGGTGTGGCGAAAACCACTTTTTTGGGCTTCTCTATCATCGTAATGTCATGTTTGATAAAAACCTCCATAGAATTGGTATATTGTATTTGGTGTGGAGTTTTTAACATAAAGAAATAATACTGTTAGATATAGAAAAGTATATACATATGTATATTCTGACTCATAATCAAAAGCCTAGTCGATTTAGCCATGTCCGTCCGTCCGTCCCTTTGTCTGTCCGTCTGTCCGTCTGTCCGTCTGTCCGTAGGTATACTCTCTACAGGTCGCAATTTTTGAGCTAGAAAGCTGAAATTTTGGTATATATAATCTTTGGTTCAAGAGTAAGGCTAAGTTCTTGAACTGGTAAAATCCGTCATTTTTATTCAAAATCTAACTTTTAAAAATGTATGTTTTGTCTCGTTCTGTTCAAATCGATCTGCAAGCTTAAATTTGAATGTCACTGAGCTCATAGTAATTGCCCTGGCAGTAAAAAGTCTCAACTTTAAGCGAGGCACACGCTTTTTTTATTACGCCAGCAGTTATTGAACATGGGCCGCACAAAATTAATGTTATTGATTCTTTTCTGTCTGCTTAAGAAGAATCGCGTTGCTGAAACTGGAACAGCGGCTGGCTGCGGGAGGCGAACGCATAACATACAAAAATATAGGAAATAGGGTATCCAACAGTTTGTTGAAAACGTACTGTAGCTCTCGCATATATGTTTTTTTTTTATTTTGAAATATTAAAAATCAAATAAATTTTATTGAACAAAATTCCAATAAATACTACGAATAAATATTACTTGACAGTGGAAGAAATTTTATAAATTGGCTACAAAAACTTGTGCTTGACGGTTTTAAAATTTTTTTTCTTCTAAACCATCTACACTATGGTCCCTTTCATTTAAAAGATTATATATAAAAATCCACCCATCCTAACTCTAGAAATAAGGTCACACACAAAATTTAAATTGATTTTTATATATATAGATGATGATGTATTTAAATTTTTTTTTATTTTAAGAATTTATTAAATCACAACATGTTTAAGAGTAAAGTCGTACTGCCGTAGCCCAAAGATGGAATTATAATTCCGAAACGTTTCGCGAAAATAAATAAAATTTTTATGTTGCTGTATACCTAATTACTAAAATTTATTTTTTGAAATATGTAAATAATTTATATTATATTCTTAAAACACATTATTTATTTTATTTTACTACACTTTTTATTTTTAGTAAACATAAATAAACAACGCAGCGTGGAGACTACCACCAACAATAGAAACTCTTGCGAATATAAGGCACGTTATGGATTCGTGAACAAAAATATTTCTAACAATCAAACTTGACATGAAGTCGAAAAAGTGAACACCACAATTCTGTCTGTCTGCCTGTATCTGCACCAACAGCGTAAATGGCGGGATCGATTTGCCTTAGACTTGGTTCACAGTATTATTATGACGTCCTACAGAGGGATTTGGAAACAGCATTCTAGCTCCAAACAAAAATTATTTGACTCAAAAACTACTCCTAGAGAAGAAAACTTTCTGAATTTTTTTTTTGTTTTCTTGGCTGGAATAGATTTTTCAGAAAATGTCTTATATAACGATACCTACATCGCATGACGGATATCGATATTATTAATTTAGAAACTTGTTTGGGAACGAAACAATTTTTTTTTATTTTGTAGGCAATTATCAAAAAAAAGTGAATTTTATTTTTAAAATTTCGAATATATATTTTTGTATAGCTGTTCAATAAATATTGTTTTAATTTTCTTTTCCCATCAAAATCCTAATGTAGGTACTAGAAATTCATATACTCAAAAAGCTTTGGGACATGTTTTCGAAAAGTTAAAAAGGAGCTTTAAAAAAAAAAAATTTATTTCAAAATCTTATGCCCCAAACCTCTACACACATTAGAGATTGGAGCTAGTTCGTACAGCAAATTATAAAATAAGTGGAACATTTGGAATAATATATGATAGACTGGGCAAATATCTATTTAAAGTCCAGTCAAATGGTTGTTTCATGTTACAAACAATATACAAATGAATTTTTTTTTATTCTCATGTTTTTGAGTCGCTGCATCCGAATCTGAAGAAATCCAACAAAATTTCCTGGTGCGTTTTGAGATATCCGCGTAAAACCCCGAAAATTTCGCCCTTTAGAGTGCGTTGAAATTTCAACATAATTTCCCATTTCTGTAAGAAACACAATATATTTTACATATGAATTTTGTAACGTTGTTGGAAGGTACTTTTCATATGTAAAAAATATTGATTTTGAAAATTAAAAAAAAAATATAACACTTCATTCAATATATAAAAAATAAAAAAAAACTCAAAATGAACACTTTGAAAAAAGTGACCCTAATATGGAACACTGGTAGTTTTATGTGAAATAATTAATGAAATTTAATTTAATGTGCAGAAAGTGGCAGCACTGGTTATATTTGTGGTGGTCGCGTTGAATTTAAGCTCCTTTGAATTAATCTGTTTTTTGCATGATCTAGCTATTTTTATATAATAATTTGTCTAGTATTATTATTTTAAAGCATTCGTAATATGTGTGGTGATTTAAATTTGTGATTTTATTAGGTAATTTAATAATTGTCATTGTTTTTTGTTTGCTCTGGTAAGCGTCATTCAAGCATCTTTGTTTTTTCTTCAATTTAGTGCTTTTATAATTATATAACAAGCTATTTACTTCCCCTTTTACTAAACTTTTTTTCCCCTCTATTTAAAAAAAGAGCTTTTAATCCTAGCTTTTATATTTTACTAATAACGTATCAAATTAATCATTTGGTAGTTTTTTTTTGTAAAAAATTAATTATTGTACTATTGTCGACTTGACGGCCGAGTTTGTCTGAGCGCGTTACATTAGGATTCTGTAATCCGCGGTTCGAATCCTAGCCGAGTCCAAACATTTAACTTTTTTTTTTCTTTTTTTTTTATATATTATATTCCGGATTCAACTTCAAAATTCGTAATTTTTTAATTAAGTTAAAATTTCCTTTTTTTAGTTTTTTTTTTTTTCTTTCCTCATTCATTTCTATATATACTAAAATGGTCTGCTCAGCTGAGAAATGTATAGAGCACTCGAATTCAACTCCTCTTTTTGCTTGCTTTGGCCCTTGTGGGAATTTATTCCACGCCAAATGCTTAGGCTCAACTAACAGTTTTATTGATAAAATAAATTCTTCAAGATTTGCTTTTTGGTACTGCAAAACCTGTATCAAAATATCCTTATCGCAAATTTCTTTCAAAATGTCGTCTCTTAAGGATGATATTATAAAAATTGCTAAGAACTTTGATGTTTTACATGAAAATTTTAACTCAGTTGTAGCAAATGTAGTTTCAATTCCTTCCCCGATCAAAACTGTTAGCAAATCAACGTCAACAGAGCCGTTAGATCCTGACTCTATTCATCCTTCATCCCTGCCCCCGAGTAACCCCTCTTCTTCTATACTCACCAAGTCTGCTCTCAAAAAGGGTAAGAAAAGGGGTCGTGAAGGATCATCGTCATCCAAAACTCCTTCCCCAGACCCAAAGCGCCCAAATTCAAGGAGAGTCATTCCAATAAGTATACCACTGCCTCCTCCCCTTCAAGAAGTAGATTTAACCACCGTCAACAGCTCTAGGGCCGATATCGATGCACCGGCGGTGGCGGTTCCCATTGAATTAGCCAGCACTACCCCATCTTGCTCTGAACCGAAAATATTATCAAGTTGTTCTAATACTAATACTAATAACATCAACGATTCGGAACCTCCCAAAAAAATAGAATCTGTTCCTAAGCCAAAACTAGTATTTGTATCCCGACTTGACCCTGAACTCCAACCCAATGACATAATTCAACATCTTGTTGCTAATAACTGCATTTCGAGTGCGTCAGCTATAAAATGCAATAAAATCAGTAAGCCTGACAGTTTCGTGTCATCGTTCAGGATAACTACTCCTCCATCATTTTTCGGTCCTCTCTGCGACAATAAGTTTTGGCCTCCCGGTACGCTTGTCAAAGAATTTGTAGTTCGATCAAAAAATCTCAATAATCGAGTTGCTAAAGTATCGGCTCCAAAAAACTTAATAGGATTACCCTCTTCTACCAAAATGTAAGAGGGATACGCAGCAAAACTGCTGAAGTTTTTAAAAACTCTCAAGCTTTTCCACATGATATCTTTGCTTTCACAGAAACATGGCTCAATAGTTCAGTTTTGGACACAGAAATTTTCGACGATGAGTTTTCTGTTTTCAGAAAGGATCGTCATGTGGATAAGCCGAAGGAAGTGGGCGGTGGTGTATTGATTGCTGTTCGTAATTGCATCTCATCTTCCCTTGTCTCTTTGCCCTTTAATGTTTCAATTGAACTCATTTGTGTTAAGGTTTCTTTTCAATCATATGATCTTTTTATTATTAACGTTTATATTCCACCGAAAAGTTCTGCGTCAGTTTTTGCCGAGCTATCGTTAATTCTTGATCATATGATTGATATTGCCAGTTCAAATAGCAACATTTTACTGTTGGGTGACTTCAATTTACCTAACATTACGTGGACCCCTTCTGAAGACGAGTCCTATTTAGAAGCTGCCTTGACTTCTTCGCAACAGGAACTTCTTCTTTTGGACAACATAACCTCTACTGACTTACAGCAAGTAAGCTGTATTAATAATTGTAGAAATCGAATACTCGATTTAGTCTTTTCTTCTGACGCTGTTAGTACGGTAGTGGTAGAATCTACCTCTGCCATTTCTAACGTAGACTCCTACCATCCCCCATTGGATATATTTTTTGATATGAGCAGCAATTTACTTAATAACAGTAATGCCGAAGACTCTTCTTATTCACTTGATTTCCGTAAAGCTGACTTTCAATTACTTTACGACAATTTGAGTGCTTCTAATATTTCGAATATTCATGTTTGCTCTAACATTGACGACGCAGTTACTCAATTCTACGAAATTTTCAATAGCTGCTTGATAAATTCAATTCCTCTTAAGATATCTAAAAATATCAACTCCAGCCATCCGTGGTACACGAAAGAGCTTAAATGTCTACGCAACAAACGGAATAAGGCTTGGAAGTCTTACATTAAAAGTCTTTCAATTTCTGATCAAAATGTGTTCCTTGCACTTTTTGAAGAGTTTAATTTACTTTCCAGAAACCTATATGCAGCATATGTGAAGGAAATGGAAATTTCGTTGAAGATTGATCCAAAGAAATTTTGGAAGTTTGTAAATTTAAAGAAAAAGTCTGATGGGTATCCAGTGAACTTTGTTTACAAAGATTCCGCTTTGACAAGCTCACCTGAGATATGCAATGCGTTTGCAAAGCATTTCAGTAAGTCCTTTATTGAAAATCCCGTCAATATAGACTTTGATTTCTTTGACTACTCCCGTGATTTCCCCCAAGCCACTTTTAACAACATCCAAATTGATAATGATAAAGTTTTGCATTATCTTTCATTGCTGAAAGATGATTACTCTCCCGGTCCTGATGGCATTCCTCCTATTATATTAAAAAAATGTTCCTCCGTTTTAGCTTCTCCCTTGCAATTCCTTTTCAACCTATCCCTTAAGTCCGGTAAATTTCCTCAAATATGGAAAGATTCATTCATTACTCCCGTCTTCAAAAAGGGTAATAAGTCCGATATTACCAACTATAGACCGATTTCTAAACTGTCCTCTATTCCAAAGCTTTTCGAACAAGCAGTTTGTGATAGTATAACGTTTTTCTGCAAACATTTAATCTGCCATCAACAACACGGCTTTATGCAGAAGCGGTCTACTGTCACAAACTTATTAACCTTTATGAACAAGTGCTCAAAGGCATTAGAGAGTGGACATGAGCTGGATTGTATCTACACAGATTTCTCAAAAGCTTTTGACCAACTCTCACATGAAATTATCATTTTCAAATTGAAAGCTCTAGGTTTCCCTGTAGGATTTGTTAATTGGATATATTCATATCTCCGAAACAGATCATACATAGTCAAGTTCAGAAATTCGTTTTCTAGCCCTTTCCCAGCAAAATCAGGAGTCCCACAAGGCAGCCATCTTGGTCCGTTACTGTTTATACTAGCTATCAATGACGTAACTTCGTGTATTCATTCTAGTGAGATCCTTGTTTTCGCTGATGATATGAAAATTTTCAAATCTATTAACTCAGCTAATGACCGCGTAGAATTGCAAGCCGACATCGACAGATTTGCTATCTGGTGTAGCAAGAATTGTTTAAGCCTGAATCCAGCGAAATGTCAGACAATGACTTTTTCAAGGAAACGGGTACCAAGTACACACGGCTATTACATTTCACAACAAGTTTTGCATCGCGTTTTTAGTTTTAAAGATCTGGGAGTAAACTTTAGCCCAGACTTGAGTTTCACGGAACACATCAACTTTATTGTTAAAAAAGCTAATTCCATGTTGGGATTTGTTAAAAGATGGTCGAAGGAATTTCAAAATCCTTATGTAACCCTAGCTTTATATAACTGTCATGTTCGTCCCCATCTAGAATATGCATCACAGGTATGGTCTCCCTTCTACGAAGTTCATAAGTCTAGGATAGAGGCAGTTCAGCGTAATTTTATTCGATTTGCTTTAAAAGGTCTCTCCTGGGCAGATCCATACAACCTCCCACCTTACGAACACCGGATTCAACTTCTACAGATTCAAACTTTGTCACAAAGGCGTATTAACAATGATGTTATTTTTATTCACCAACTTTTAACGGGATTTTTGGACTCACCCGATCTTCTATCGTGTGTAGGTTTTAACTATCGCGGAGGGGCTCATCATCTTCGTAGATTAGAGCTATTGCATTGTCCCCAACACCGTACTAATTATGGCATGAATGAACCTCTTACCCGCATGTGCAAACTTTTCAACTCAAATAAAAGTATTGTTGATTTTAATATTAGTAAATCCTCTCTAAAAAAAACATTTAAAACCAGTGCACCACGCTCATAGTTTATGTTTTGTATGTTCTCAATGTTTTTGTATCTATTTTGTATAAATGTATGTGTTTATTAATTTTTTATTTTTTGTGCTTGTGTTATGCTATTTGTATATTTTGCTTACTAACAACTAACACCTGCACTAAATGATGTAGCCAGTGAGCACATAATATGTGTTGGCTAATCTCTGATTGTAAGTTAATGCTTGATATAAGCTTCTTACTCTCGAGAACTGATAGTGTATAAAATAAAAGTATTGGATTCTGCCCCAGAGCAATCTACGTGATACCATTTTTGGCTGGGCATGCATTGTATTCATTCTTCGCCAGTATACAAGCCCTAACAATAACCGCACTCTGCCTCACCGTCTGGATCACATGTTGCTCGCGGTATCCATACATGCCTTTGTTAGCATTGGCACGACGATTTTGTGGACCCTCTCCACTTGGCCATTACCCCGTGGTACTCCCGTTGCGATCATCAAGTGTTGGATCTCTTCTTCTGTGCAGTAATTCTCAAAGGCTGTGAGGTGAATGCTGTTCTGTCCGTTATTATTTGTCGAGGATTACCAAAAAATGCTGCCTGCTTTTTTAAACGGTCAAGGACCTCAGCAGTGCCCGTACTTTTCGTCGGATAAAGCCAGACGAATTTTGAAAAGGCATCCACTATCACCAGAATATGGTTATATTGTTTCCGCGTTTGTTCCATTGGGCCGACATGATCCAAGTGGTAAGTTCCGAGTGGCTTGTCCTCCTTATCAATCGGTCTGAGAAGTCCTTCCTCCTTTCCGGCTTTGGAATCGGCGATAAGGCACTTTACGCATCCTCTGACCACTTCAGTGACCTTCTTTGTTATGTTTGGTATGAAGAATGTTTTTTCGAGTAGGTCTTGCGTCTTTTTAACCGAAAAATGTCCTTGTTGATGCCCGATGCTGATCAGCTCCTTTTCCATGGAAGTCGGTACTACCACAAGCTCCTTAATGGGATCCTTGCATAGCACATTTGCCTTCACGAAGAAATCTTCATACTCCTCCTTCTCGAGAATCTTACGTACAGCCCGTATCCAATCATCCTTGTTCTGCGCCTCTTTGATTCTGTGGTTGAGTGAATCCTCTAGCATATCCGAACGATGCTCGATTTCATAGTGAAACTCCTGCATAAACCGCGCTACCCTGAGCGGAACATCCTGCTTCTTCATAGTCTGCGTAAAAGCATTACAGTCCGTGATGATTTTGAACCGCATACCAAGTAGGTACATAAACTCGCCATTTCTTCAAGGCCTCGATGATAGCTAGGACTTCCAATTCATAGGAATGGTAACTCTCTTCCGTTTAGCTAGTTTTCCGGCTCATGTATTGAACCGGATGTAGCATCTGATCTTCAAAATCTCGCTGCATCACGATGGCATCATATCCAAATTTACATGCATCCGCATGAATCTCTGTGTCTGCCTTTGGATTGAACAGCTTTAGCACCGGGCTATTAATCAGTGCTGCTTTCAGTTGCTCGAATGCGACTAATTGTTCATCTCCCATGACAAACTTGGTATCTTTGCGCATCAAGTCCGACAACGGCTTAGCCACTACAGCGTATGCTTCGATGAACCTGCGGAAATACGACGTTAGGCCCAGAAATCGTTGAAGCGTTTTCTGCTCCTTTGGCAGCAAATACTCTGCGACTGCCTTGGTTTTTTCTGCAGATGGCCTGATGGTACCATTTTCAATCACATACCCGAGGAAATCAACTCGCCTTTTGAGGAATTGGCACTTTCTCCAATTGATCCGTAGCCCGTACTTGGCCGCGACTTCTAGGACGAGCTTCAGTTTTTCAATTCCTTCTTCTTCGTCTTTGGATGGAATGATCAGGTCGTCCATATAAGCTTCCACTACCCTTTTCTGCATCAATGTCCTAAAAATGGCATGCACAAACCTGGCAAAAACCGCTGGGGAGTTTGAAATTCCAAATGGAACATACCGAAACTCAAATTGTTCTTCTTGGGTCACGAAAGCGGTGTACTTTATGGACTCTTTATCCATCGGAACATGGAAGAAACTATTCAGAAGGTCAAGAGTCGTGAAAACTTTCGATCCTCGAAGACACTCCACAACTTCGTCAATCTGTGCCATCGGGAAGTTATCTCGCGTTACCTTCTCATTTAGCTTTCTATAATCGCAGCACAGCCTTTTCTCCCCGTTCTTCTTTGACACCAACACGATTGACTTCGTTGTATGATCCCATCCTTTAACCACTACTCGATCTGTTTTCGTACCACAACTTGATCGGCTTATGCCATCCTCCTTGGACGCTGAAATATCGGAACATCATCCTTCAAAATGAGCTTCATGGTAACCGGTGAGGGTTTTTTACCAACGGGAGCATAACTCTCTACAGCTGACATGACCGCCTTGCGTATGTTGACGTCCAGGTGGCTCAGCTCCAGTTACCTGGCGAACAAATCACCTTCCGCTGCTATACAAATTTCTCCCAGCTCCTCTCCAAGTTCAAACTTCTCCGATCCCTGATCGACTTCGGCATTCGGACCCACGTCCTCATTGGCGCTTTGGCCTGTACACTTCCAACCTTTCCCACCAAAATTTCCGTCACCTCGTACTTCATCGCTGGTGCCTTCTTGATCACGTACCTTCTTAATTGTACCTTCATCACCTCTCTCGACAGAACTGCCTCTGGACCTGAACTTAATACTCGAATCAGTAATTGTTAAATTCGCCACCTCCAAAATATCATTTCCTATGATAGCCGAATAGCTCATATCCTTTTCTCGCACAACGTGGAAGTTAATTGGAACGACGATGTTATCGATCCCCACCTGCAACCGAATGTTGCCCCTTGTTGCCACTCGATGTTGACCGATGCCCAAAAGATTTCGCTTTTCCATTCCTAGCTCCATAAAATCCATCAATGCGAGACAATCATCGTATCTTAAAAGACACAAATCGCTGCCCGTATCGACCAGCGCGTTTATTGTGGTACATCCCAATGTAATGTCTTTGAAGAGACGATTTGTACCAACTGCTGAATTCATGCGGGCATCTGGACACGATTCACGATTTTTCGACGTAGGTTGTCCATTCCGGTCATCCCCACGCCGCGCTGTTGACCCTGCGATACGCCTGTTTGCAATCTCTTGCTATGTGCCCCTGTTGATTGCACCGGCAGCACTTTATTGCCGTTCTCAATTTGCATTTGCTAGCTAGGTGATTAGAATTTCCACAACGGTAGCAGGATTTCGTTGGTTTTTCCTCTTTGACCTCGACGCGAACAGGAAAAGAACTTCCTCTTGAGCTTGAAGGCTGCAAGGGACCCCTCGACCTCTCGTAGATCTTTATCCTCGTTTTCAAGTCTGCTGCTGAAGTGGCTTGGTACAGCATTGCCTTGTTCTGTCTGCTGTCTTGTATTCCGTGGGCGAAGTACTCTATTATGCTTTCGTCGTCCAGAGTTATCGCCCTCCCGATTTCTTGAATGCCATACAAAAATTCCAACAGGGATTCGTTTGGTTTTTTTGTACGCGTTTTCAGACTGCGATGAATCTCTGCTGTGGACGTCTTCGCCCCAAACTCCTTGATGAGAGCTTCCTTCAGCGTATTAAACGTTTTTATCCCCGACTGACCTCTAATAAATGATTTGGCGGCGCTTTTCAGAAGTTGTTTTGCGTAGACATATTTTTGAATTATATCCCACTCTACGGCGATGCCATTTTCCTCGAATTCTTGGATCCACAGATTGATGTCCATGGATCCAGTACCGTCAAAGTGGACCAAAGAATCTTCGATGTCTTGCAGTGTGAAGTTGTGCGCCCTCAAAAACTCGGCCGGCCTCGCCACTGGTTCACCCCTGGCTTCTTAAAATTCGTCATCATCATCGTCGAGCGATAGCTGAAAGTGGTCTAAAAGTCTCGTTTGCAAAATTCGTTTCCGTCCCGTTGTAGGTAGATTTAGTTCCGTCAATTTATCTTTCAGTCCGTCAACAGTTAACCCCGAAATTTCTCCAACCTCCATATTTATATTTATATTTATTTAAATAATGAATCGAATTTAAATTAAATAAAATACTTCCTAAGGTCAAATTTAAATCAATAAAATGAATACTTTATTTCTTTTAACAGTCAACTTAATAAAAAACAATATGCAACAACTTGAAAAATTTAAATATTTGGCTCGGTCGTTCGCTTACCTTAATACAATTTTTTTACAAAAAAAAAAACAGCAACGGTATCCAAAAAAAAAAATCAGCATCAGATTATAGTCTGGAATAGCATATTGGCTACTTTTTACCCCGGTAAAATGTATGGTTCCCGTGGGAAATATTTGTTTTAATTTTTGAAATCACACCAGAATATCTGAACGGATCTAAATGAAATTTAGCACAGAGATAGATTATAGTCTGAAATAGAATATTGACTACTTTTAATCCCGGTGAAATGTATGGTTCCCGTGGGATAGATTTGTTTTAATTTTTCCAATCACGCCAGAATGGCTGAACTTATCTTTATGAAATTTATAACAGAGCTAGATTATAGTTTAGAATAGCATTTTGGCTACTTTTTATCCCGGTAAAATGTATGGTTCCCGTGGGAGAGATTTGTTTTAATTTTTGAAATCACACCAGAATGGCTGAACGGATCTGAATGAAATTTAGCACAGAAATAGATTATAGTCTGGAATACCATATTGGCTACTTTCTATCCCTGTAAAATGTATGGTTCCCGTATGATAGATTTGTTTTAATTTTCGAATTCTCACCAGAATGGCTGAACGGATCTGGATGAAATTTGGCACAGAGCTAGATTATAATCTGGTATAGCACATAGGTTTCTTTTTATCACGGTTTAATGTAGGTATTAAATTATAAAGCCATAAAAGAAGAAGAAGCTAGATTACGATAGACTATACTCCTCAAGCTACAGTCTACTTCTTGATCAGCTGAAACGCGAGCGAAGCCGCGGGTAAAGGCTAGTTTATGTATATAAATGTTACTGCACACAATAAAGATCTGAACATTAGTACATAATGGAGATGGTGGGGACGCAATTCTTCTTTCTGTCTTTTTCCGTTCTTGTTCGTAATTGTCTACTGTCTTGTTCGTATTGTTGTGGTATTAGTGTTTGTCTCGTTGCAGTTGTTGATAAAAGATCATGTGTCGGTCGTATGTCGTTGCTCGTTTTACCTTTATCCCACATACATATCTAACTTTTAGTCCGTAGTCCATTCCATTTTTCCTGCCCATGCTAATTTTTTGACTTTCGGATTAATTTTCTTCAGAAAATTCGTAATAAACATAACGTTTTAATATTTTTTATTTTGAATAAACGTAATAAATGTTAAAATAAAAGTAGCAGACAAGCATGTAAAAAACGCACAAATCTTATGATATTTTGAAAAACCCGCAGCAGTTAAAAAAAGTATTTTCTGATTTTGTACCTAAGTTTCTATTAACAGTTGACAATAAGAGTGGTTGATGCCAAATGGTCTCAATTGCTATACCTTTTTTATTTTAATAGTTAAGATGAAAATAAACAATTACTCAATTTTTAGTTGCTGACTAAAGTCCAGTCAAAGTCTCATGTTACCAAAAATATTCAAATGGATTTTTGTTTGATTCCTATGTTTTTTGGGTCGCTGAATCCGAATCTGAAGAAATCCAACAAAATTTCCTGGTGCGTTTTGAGATATCCGCGAAAAACCACGAAATTTTCGCTTTTTTTTCGGTTTTTTGCTTATATCTCGAAAACTATGCGTCGTAGCTGAATTTCACCCACTACAAAATTAAAGACTATTAAATTTCCTAAAAAATTCATATTCATTATTTATTTCTCAGGTGTATACCAATAATGGAATACGCTCCTAATATGGAATAGTGCAATATTATAAAAACCACATTATGTAAGTATCTCTTGATTTCAATTCAAGCTTTCTTTTCATGCGCATATTCGTTGCAAGTATCCTTGTTGAAGCAAGTCGGTGTGGACGTGCGCAAATAATAAAAGTAGTTTTTGGGTAAGGTGCATGACATCACATATTATCGTGAATCTATTTTTCTTATAATTTTTGATCCGTTTAATTTTTAACATATTTTTTTTCTCGGGTCATTAAGAAAAGCTTAACCTTTGGAATAAAAAAAAGTACAGAGGTTAGTTTAGCGAAATAATAAGTGAATGGTTAAAAAGTTCAGTGAATCATGTTGTTCCTAATAAGGAATATAAGAGTGTTCCTCATATGGAATAGTATTCCATATTAAAAGAACAAGACTGTAAAAAAGCTCAAGAAGAAACTATGTATATACAGATTCGTCCTTTTCATCAGAACTGATGACATTTCGATTCAATTCGATTTAACAACTGTTGATTTTGCATCTACATTGCACACATGTGATCCAGACGGTGAGGCAGAGTGCGGTTATTGTAAGGGCTTGTATACTGGCGAAGAATGGATACAATGCATGCCCAGCCAAAAATGGTATCACGTAGATTGCTCTGGGGCAGAATCCAATACTTTTATTTGTGATTTCTGCACATCAAATTAAATTTCATTAATTATTTCATATAAAAATACCAGTGTTCCATATAAGGGTCACTTTTTTCAAAATTGATTTAAATTTGACCTAAGAAAGTATTTTATTTAATTTAAATTCGATTCATTACTTAAATAAGTATAAATATAAATATGGAGGGGGACGAAATTTTGGGGTTAACTGTTGACGGACTGAAAGATAAATTGACGGTACTAAGTCTACCTACAACGGGACGGAAACGAATTTTGCAAACGAGACTTTTAGACCACTTTCAGCTATCGCTCGACGATGATGATGGTGAATTTGAAGAAGCCAGGGGCGAACCAGTGGCGAGGCCGGCCGAGTTTTTGAGGGCGCGCAACTTCTAACTGCGAGACATCGAGGATTCTTTGGACCACTTTGACGGTACTGGATCCATGGACATCAATCTGTGGATCCAAGAATTCGAGGAAAATGCCATCGCCGTAGAGTGGGATATAATTCAAAAATATGTCTACGCAAAACAACTTCTGAAAGGCGCCGCCAAATCATTTATTAGAGGTCAGTCGGGGATAAAAACGTTTAATGCGCTGAAGGAAGCTCTCATCAAAGAGTTTGGGGCGAAGACGTCCATAGCAGAGGTTCATCGCAGGCTGAGAACGCGTACAAAAAAACCAAACGAATCCCTGTTGGAATTTTTGTATGGCATTCAAGAAATTGGGAGGGCGATAACTCCCGATCGTCTCGCATTGATGGATTTTATGGAGCTAGGAATGGAAAAGCGAAATCTTTTGGGCATCGGTCAACATCGAGTGGCAACAATGGGCAACATTCGGTTGCAGGGATCGATAACATCGTCATTCCATTTAACTTCCACGTTGTGCGAGAAAAGGATATGAGCTATTCGGCTATCATAGGAAATGATATTTTGGAGGTGGCGAATTTAACAATTACTGATTCGAGTATTAAGTTCAGGTCCGGAGGCAGTTCTGTCGAGAGAGGTAATGAAGGTACAATTGAGAAGGTACGTGATCAAGAAGGCACCAGCGATGAAGTACGAGGTGACGGAAATTTTGGTGGGAAAGGTTGGAAGTGTACAGGCCAAAGCACCAGAGGACGCGGGTCCGAATGCCGAAGTCGATCAGGGATCGGAGAAGTCTGAACTTGGAAAATAGCTGGGAGAAATTTGTATAGCAGCGGAAGGTGATTTGTTCGCCAGGGAACTGGAACTGAGCCACCTGGACGTCAACATACGCAAGGTGGTCATGTCAGCTGTAGAGAGTTATGCTCCCGTTGGTAAGGAACCCTCACCGGTTACCATGAAGCTCATTTTGAAGGATGATGTTCCGATATTTCAGCGTCCGAGGAGGATGGCATACGCCGATCAAGTTGTGGTACGAAAACAGATCGAGCAGTAGTTAAAGGATGGTATCATACAACGAAGTCAATCCGAGTATGCATCGCCATAAAGCCGATACCAAAATACGACCTGTTTTTCTGTGTGTCCGAATGTTTTTCCAGCAACCAACCACCCAGTAATCAAAATGCAACCAACAAATTATAGTAAATAATTAATCAAAGGGTTACGGTTCGAAGGACCAAACGTTGTTTCGCAATAATAAAAATGCAAAAATTATTGAAACAAATCAAACAATTTATTTAAATTTTAATTGTTGTTGCTTTCAAAAAACGAAATGTTGTTGCGTTGGTGGTTGCTAGTGAAAAAAGACCAAGTTTCCTTGTTAATCGTTGAATTCGAAAAAAGCACCGTTTCGTATTTTTCGTTCTTCTTTGCGGGCATCTTCTTTGCGCCGCAGATTAACATGGCATTGTTGAAGGTGCATTCTCAGCAGCTCGCATGAAGATAACTGTTGTTGGGTACCCAGAAGACGCAAACTTTTAGCAACCAAAAAAACGACATAGGCAAACTATTTAGGGTAAATTACAATTGTTGTTGACCATTCAATAAATAAATTAATTTTACTTTAAACATTTTAAGCGAAATTCAAATCTTTGGATAATATTAATTTCATTCTCAAACAATACCTACTCAACTCCCTTTTTAGAAACAACTTCACTTTCAAAGACAACATATGTAGTAGTTACATATGCGCATGGCCGTCTTAGGCCATACAGGGGCCCTTGGGCACACAAGAATTTTGGCCCTCTTGGAAAGTAAAAAAGTGAATGACAAAATTTCTTGTATATAGATATACATACAGTTCAAACCAATAGAGACTGATATGATAAACAATGTTTTTCGATTTGTTTTCCATCGCAAAACAAACCACAAAGACGGTTTGCCGATGGCCTCAGTTGCTAGTGCTTGTGAGTCTTTCTACAGCGTCGTAGCTATGGTCATCAGCGCCCCTGGCAAGATTGAAATTTTCCGCCCCACCGCTTACCCAAAACATATTATCCAAGGAAGAGAAATAACTAAAACTCAGTAATTTTGAAAGTTTATTTAAATCAGGTATATTTTGTATGTATATTAAATCAAAAAAATTTCTTACTATTATCTAGGAAGGGAAGAAATACAAAAGATAAAACGGATAATAAATTCATAAAATTTCTTAAAAGTTAACTTTTCTGGCTTTTTCTAAAGCTAATTTATCAATAATATGATCAACATCAATACTTTCTGCAATATCATACTCAATCGATAGAATAGCGAGATTGCTCAAACGTTCTTGGCCAATCTGCGATCTTAAATAGTTTTTTATTAATTTTAATTTGCTGAAAGATCTTTCACAGCTGGCAGATGTCACAGGTAAAGTCAATGCTAGGCGCAGTGCAACCGCAATATTGGGATAACTGGTCACTAATCCATATTCTTCATGGCAATTGAGAAGTGTAATATAATCTGCATTTCTTAAATCAGGCAATATTGATTTTATTTGGTGTTTATAGCTTTCAATCTCTAAACATAACTCGTTGGCATTTAAATCTTCTTTATATTTTAATGCGAGATCAGCTGCAGATTTAGTTAGTTCTTCAGTAGACGTTTTGTGCAACGAAATTCCTGTAAGGAAACCAAAATCGGAAGCTACGGCAGCTAAACTTTGAAATCGCCATCCCATTTGCTGAATAAGTGTGTCAAGTGCACAGTAAAGTTGAATTTTAAACTTTTGAAGTGGAGTTATTACGGCCGCATCATCCTTAGCCCTTTCGTCGAACATTGTTTTAATCTTTCGTTTGCGCTTTTCAGAAAATTCCGGTTCTATTAAAAGATCGTTTGACATATTTTTTGCTGAATCAATACACAACTCTATTGAATTTGTTCTGAAATCATTTAAAAAATCCACAAGCCCCTCCAAGTGTTTTGATGCAACCTCAATGGAAACAGTTTTTTCCTGTAAAATGCGGTTGACGTTGTTAATACTTCTTAGAATATGATCCCATACGACCAGTAAACAAATAAATTCGAAATTAATCATTTTTAAAATGATTTTAGCTGAAGATACAGAATCAGCTGAATATGTTTTCCTTTCATCATATCCTTCAGCAATAGTGTGTAATGTTTTCATTATTTGTGGCAATTGGGTATGTAATGCGTGAATTGAATTATATTTTGATGACCATCTTGTATCAGAATGGCCCTTTAAAGAAATTTTTAAATTTGCTAAAGCTTGCCAACGTTCAGTCGATCCGGAGAAATAATTAAAAATATTTTGAACTGTACCGAAAAACGTAGTAATTTCTGGTGTTACACACGACGCATGAACTCCAACTAAGTTAAGTGAGTGAGCACTACACGGTAAAAATCTGGCATGTTCGTTGAGTTGTAAGATTCGCGCTTGAACACCTTTATATTTTCCCGCCATGTTAGCGCCATTGTCATACGACTGTCCTCTACAGTCTGAAAGTATGAGACCATCTTTGCTTAACCTACTTAAAATTTCGTCTGTAAGCCCACTGCCGGATTTTTCATCGGTTTTTATAAAAGCTAAGAAACTTTCTTCAACTATACACTTGCCATTATTTATATTTACGTAGCGCACAATTTCTGACATTTGTTCTTTGTGGCTGATATCTGGAGAACAATCAAAGGAGATACTGTAATATTTTGCTTTCAGGATTTGCGTTATAATTTTATTTTTGACTGCAGATCCTAGTGCAGTAATTATTTCATTTTGTATAGTAGGTGAGAAGTATGAAACACTTCCTTTTGCAATAGTGGACACGTGCTCTTTCAATTCTGGATTGTGTTTGGCCAAGAGTTCTATAGTACTCAAAAATACTCCAGATTTTCGATGTCCAATTTGTTCAACTCCTCCTCTCAGAGCCAAATTGTTTTTGGCACAGAAGAGTACTACGTCTATTACCACCTTCAGAACATATCTCCACTTGTTTTTTTCTGCAGATATGCTACTTTGCAACGCGTTGTCTAAAGTTTTACCTTTTATCAGTCGAATTTCCATTTCTTTCCATGTTACAAAGCATTTACGGTGTTCTAAAGTGTTCTCATGATCTCCTATCCTTGGGTTTAAATGTTTCCAATCACGGAAACCTTTTGAAAATATTGTGTCTTTCGTGGCAAATAATAAACAGGGAAAACAAAATATAGATTTGACTTTTTCACTGTAAATGAGCCACTTTCTTTCTATTTTTTCATTATTTGACAAGGTCTTTTGAAACCAATCAGCGGAAAAAGTTCTACCATCATCATTAATTGAGAGTCTAAAATCGCACTCTCTTCCTTGCTCTGGTCCATGTTCAATGAGGCAACACCTAATCTTGTCATCTATCTTGCACCATGATTTACAGTCATTAAAATCTATGCACTTTGTCTTATCAAAACCGGCATCTTCCGAATCTAAAATATCCTCTGGTACAGCGTCTGAAAAAAGCGTTTTTAAGACTATGAATTAGCGCTAATGCTGTACTGTCATTGAAATGCATTGTTGAAAATTTTGATTTTAGATTTTACAACACAACATTTTCAAATATTTCAGATATCATTACACTTTTGTATACTTGAACATATTAAAATTCTAAATTTCTTTAATTTGATTACTTGGCTTTTTGAGTAACACCAGAAATTCTCACTCAGAAACCTAGTCATTTTATAAAGAATATGATTTTTTATTGCCAAGTGATTTTGTTCAAGCTTTACCAAGATATCAATTTTTTTAGTGAATAATTCAATAAATTTAAATTAAAAAAATGTATATATTATTTAAGTTAAGAACTAGGAATGTTCTTAACTTAAATAATATATATATTTTTAACTTAACATTAAATAAATAATCTATTATGTAATCAGTTCAAGACGTAAGACATACCATGACTTTCTTTTTCTTCAAAATCTGCTTCAACGTCAATTTCATCATTTTCTTCGTGTCTATCCTGTGGAACATCACAATCTTCTATGGAAGAAGGTGTGATGTCAGTTTGTAAATGCGACGTACTAGCTGCGCACACGCTGGCGCTACTTTGTTTTGGTTTCGGCAGTATCCATTTACTTAATGTTTGGGCTAAATTTGTTTGTTCCTCCTTGCGTGCACTTCTGTTCTTACGGAATTCAGAACCAGATGGTTTTTTTGGTCGTGACATTCTAAATAAACACAGCTTATAACTTAAATAATGTATTTGTCTTCTTACAATATTTATTTATATTGAAAAATAATAGTGGACTGTCTAAAGGTTCTACGTACGCTCTGGTCTAAAGTTCCCAACTGAATGAAGATATGTTTCATCTTTTGTGCTATTATTCTGACTGCTTCTCTCCGAAATTCCTATTTTTCGGTCGCAACAACCGCTAATCGTGGCGCGAGTTGCTTCAACTAGGGATAGGATGGTTCGTTGCCTGCTCAGGGTCCAATAATGTACTACGAGGATCATGATGATGCGCTCGCCCGAGAATTTTCTATATCTCGGTCGCAACAACCGCTAATCGTGGCGCGAGTTGCTTTAACTCGGGATAGGATGGTTTGTTGCCTGCTCAGGGTCCAATAATGCACTACGAGGATCATGATGATGCGCTCGCCCGAGAATTTTCTATATCTCGGTCGCAACAACCGCTAATCGTGGCGCGAGTTGCTTCAACTCGGGATAGGATGGTTTGTTGCCTGCTCAGGGTCCAATAATGCACTACGAGGATCATGATGATACGCTTGCTCGAGAATTTTCTATATCTCGGTCGCAACAACCGCTAATCGTGGCGCGAGTTGCTTCAACTAGGGATAGGATGGTTCGTTGCCTGCTCAGGGTCCAATAATGTACTACGAGGATCATGATGATGCGCTCGCCAGAGAATTTTCTATATCTCGGTCGCAACAACCGCTAATCGTGGCGCGAGTTGCTTTAACTCGGGATAGGATGGTTTGTTGCCTGCTCAGGGTCCAATAATGCACTACGAGGATCATGATGATGCGCTCGCCCGAGAATTTTCTATATCTCGGTCGCAACAACCGCTAATCGTGGCGCGCGTTGCTTCAACTCGGGATAGGATGGTTTGTTGCCTGCTCAGGGTCCAATAATGCACTACGAGGATCATGATGATACGCTTGCCCGAGAATTTTCTATATCTCGGTCGCAACAACCGCTAATCGTGGCGCGAGTTGCTTCAACTCGGGATAGGATGGTTTGTTGCCTGCTCAGGGTCCAATAATGCACTACGAGGATCATGATGATACGCTTGCCCGAGAATTTTCTATATCTCGGTCGCAACAACCACTAATCGCGGACCACTCTTGGTCCGTAAATGCACAATTTTTATTTTCCGATGCCCAGTGGTATGTATAAATTTTTCTAGTATCTATGAATATTGCGCCCCCCCCGGGGCTGCGCCCCTGGCGGGCGCCCCGCTTGCCACCCCCTAGCTACGACGCTGTCTTTCTACTTCATTAATTCATCTACGGAGTAGATTAAAGTGTAATGTAACGTACAGCCAACGGTGAGAAACAGAGGCATTCGAGATTAATACCACAGGCTTCCAACGATTAGCCTTGCGATTTAATAAAGGGGAACTGAATTCGCTTGAATTGAAATCGAAGATTAGTACTATGTTGAAATAATCGGATATCGTGGGAAAAGGACATCCACTTCCTTGAAATTGTCCTTGATTGAATCACATTGTTCATCAGTTTCTTGACGGATAACCCACCTTCAGCTGTAAATTATGCAGGGGAGTCAACGGATTTGTGTGAAGGCAGCTCTCCAGCGACTTGACTTTGAATTATGAAATTCAAGCTATCGACGTCCCTATGCTTCGCTGCTAGTATACCCGTTGACTTATCTTATCAAGATTTTTATAATTTCTTGCAATACCGGGAACACTTTGATGACAAACTCGTCCTTTTAAAAAGGCAAAAATTTACCAGGAACGATATCAATCCAGTCAAAACATCAACGGGAACAACAGTCGATAGGTCGCTCTGCAATGTGACTCACATGTTCGTAGTCAATTTCAACTTCTTGTCTCAATTCACTTCGAAAATCCTTCATAGTTCGTCAACTGCATCCAAAGCTCATTTATGCCCCATCGTGCATTAATCTGAGATGATGATTTTGCATTATCGCATCAATTTCGCTGTCGACCAATTCTTTGTCGTTGTGCACGTTGGCTTGTCAACCGTGAAATGATTCATAGGCAGCTTCAAAGCGGAATGTGCAGTTCGACCGCCTTCCAACATAAGGTGGCAACAATGCCAGAGGATGCAACAGGCCTTATTGTAGCTAAAGAGGGTATTGTGCATATGCGCAAGTAACAAAAGTCAATATTTATTGAGTATACAAAACTCACATATTTCTTAAACAAATTTTTTTTTTCAATGTAGCTAAATATTTCTCCAAATAGTATTACAATCAAATTGTTTAATTATGAAAATTCTTTGTCTGTCAATTCTCATAATATATCCTCCACAACAAAGTCTATAGTGACTTTCACTTAATTATCTTGTTTAATTTGCATTATATTCTTTGCTAATAAGAAACACATTCTATCTCAGAAAGTAATCAAATATTCTACAGAATGTATTATTGTTCTTATCCCTCAGAGCTAAAAATTTGTCCAGTAGAACTACAACATTGTTTGAGAATGTTCTATTGAATTTTCCGCCAGCAAATTATGTCAACATTATCTTCAGCAGCGAATTTCAACGTTGTGGGTGGTGGTGGTGGATGTCTTTTTGAAGACAACAACTGAACTGACAGACAACACGACCAAACTGTTTGGAAGTCCCAAACCTATAAACCAGCCAGCCAAAAAATGTTGGTATGTATATACATTATATAAGTTAAAACGATGGGAAAGATGACATTATTAATATTGGATGTCTTTGTGTATTCAAATTTGGGATTGTGATGACAGATGGCTTTTTGAAAAGTCTATGAGTTGCAGTACATTAACAATTTATTCAAGATTTAGGTCGAATTGTTGTATACATTTAAAACTTTTTTTTTTATGGAAAGTCAGAATAATTTAAAATTTTTTGAGAAAATCGTAATTTTGTTTTGAAGATTTCAGTATTCCTTCTCTTCAGAAAATAATCCTTTTTACTTTCTCTCTATATGACAATTATTGGTTTCATGGAGTCTCTGTTTGGGCGGATGTGAGCTTTCTCACGTCATGCAACAGCCTAAACGGTTTGACGGATTTTCTTCAAACTTCATATACCTAGTTTAAAGAAAAACCGTTGAACAAGTTTTTTTTATTTCGTTTCAGCCCGGCTCAAACTGGTACGTTTCAGGTAACGGTTATTTCATTTTGGATTTTCCCAAAAACGGCTCTAACGATTTTGATTAAAATCAAATTTTAACAGACTTAAGGCATTTTCTATAATATACTGCTTTTTTTTATTTCGGCTTAAATTGTCATAATGAAAATCATGTTCAAACGTCTATTTTTCAAATAACCATAAGTTGGCTATGGCTTTATCGAATTCGCTCAAACTTCGTCTGGCATAGTTTTTCAGAATATCCTTGAGAAAGGCATTGCAATTTTTCCAATAAAACTTTTCTAAGCTCCCACACAACGAACCGTTCGGTTTAACAATTATTTTCATTGAACTTTGTGTGTTATATTTTTCGAGTATTCTAAAGAAACCTCGGTTTTTAGTTCTTGGTTAAAAATGAAAATAACGGGGATCTGGTATTAACTGTTTTTACTTGCGATTATAGGTACTATAAGGCGAGTTATGCATTCGTCGAAAAAAAAGTTCAATCAAACATGAAATTACGATGATAGCGAAGACGAAAAAAGATGGTCTAAGAATTCTGTCCGTCTGTATGTCTGTCTGTCTGTCTGTCTGTCTGTCTGTCTGTCTGTCTATCTGTCTGTCTGTCTGTCTGTATGTATAGACACCTACAGCCCAAACGGGTGGGCCAAATTGCTTCAAACTTGGTACATAGAGTTGTTTAGGTATTGTACAGAGGGGAAATTGAAATTTTTTTTAGCTCGAAAAATAACGGTACACCCAAAAAAATCGTCGCTGTAAATTTTACAACATGTGGCAGTCAAATTCACAATCAAGTAAAAAGTTGTATATTTCACAGCAAACGCGTTCACTTTCACAATTAATTGTAAGTTAAACAGCGTTTGCTATCATTTTTACAATTAAACTGTCAAAATGACAACGATTTCTTGTTGTTAAATTGACAGCGCGTTATCAAACTTCGTTGTCAAAATGTACAAATACAAAATTGTAAAATCTACATCAAAAAATTGTGAAATCTACAACCAAAATGTAAAAATTACAAAAAACTGTAAAATACACAACAAATGCATTCAATTCTACAACGATTTTCTGTTGAAACTACGTTGAGTTGTGGATATGACAGCAAATTTACCGTAATCGACTTACATTTATGTAGGACTTTATGACAAATATTGTGATGAAACATATTAGCTAAGTGAGTAGCGCACAAGAACGGCAGCCGAACAACTCGAGTTCGAATCCAGGTGGAGAAAAAAAAAGTATCAAAAGTATATTGCCAAAAGTAACGTATCTTATAAAACTGTCAATATGATTAAAATGGGGAACGTACAGTACTTAAGCACTATTGCACGCAAATAGCAAGCACATACGTGTGACCCAGTCATACACTTTCTTTTCTTATGAGACTCGAAATCAGCCTGATTTCTTCATCCCGAATTTTATAATATATCCCTAATGAGCACCAATATTTTAAATAAATTTTACTTTGTATTTCTTAAAGCATTTACACTTTTCTTCAATTGATATTTTGAACACAACTGTTTTTGTTTTAAAAATGTTTTCAAAAAATTGTAATTTTTAAAATTTTGGTCTCATTTTTAAAAATTCTTTGAATAAATCGATTTAGCAAAAATTAAAAAATTATTGTTTTTATATTTACATTCTTAGATAACTTGAAAGTATTTCGGTTCTTAACTGCAGAATCAGCAGTTGATTACCAAAATGTATATACACATACAAACAATCTCGTAAGTAAAACCTATACTCTTAATAAATAAATCCGTCTTATTCTTAACCCTCCAATTATAACAATTGAAATAATACTTACATAATGTACCTACATTGTATTTTGCTTTATTAAGCATGTCATTCAATATTCCTATAAACAAAAAAATTTCCTACATAAACATTAAAATAAAATACAAGTCAAAGTTATAATGATAAAAACTTTCTACCAAAAAATCTACTATTTTATAGAAAAAGAAAAACATCAAAAGAAAGAATATTGCAAGATCCATGTTTATGCTAGTACTTAGTTAATTTTTAATTTTCTTTTCTGGGTAACATACCTATACCTCACATTGAAAAATGTGTTAATTTATTACGATATAAGAACATTTAACATTTTATTTCTATGTATCTCCTGTATCTTTAAATGTGACAACCCGCAAGTACATATACTAATTTATTTTCTATTAAAGATAAGTTATACAATTTATTACACGGAAAGAATTGAAAAATCACCAATTGCGAAATATTCAGTTGCAATTTACAAAACATGTTTTTTTGTAAATCACGGCGCTTTGATTCGAAACTGATGGACAAATATGGCAATTTAACTTTCAATACATCTCAAATTACAACAATTCCTAAGTTGAGATTTACAATTAAAAGTTATAATTCAAGCTTGTGAACTTCAAAGTAAATTACAACCTTTCTGTCGCAATTTACTACTTCAAGGGAATAATTCTATTTATACTTTTTACCAATCTGGATTTGCTAAAAGTTTTTCGTTATTTACGTTCACTGAGTGTTAAAATCAACTCAAGTGTGTCTGACGGCTACGTCGAAGGTCCGGAGTTCGATCCCTGCCTCCAGCTAATAATTATCTTGTTTTTTTTTTTTTGTACTGTCTTTTTGGAAAATGAAAAATCCTCGAAAAATAAATCTGGTTAATATTAAAAGTGGATCTTTGTAAGCCATTCGGAATCAGCGGGAAATGATATTCCACCAGAATATCAACGCACATACAGGAATCGTTCAGAATATAAGTCATTAGGCCCTGGCCCCGCTTGTGTCTCCAATAATGCCTTTTTTGTAGTTATATTATGTACATAGGGAGTACAAAGTTGAATTTCAACTACACATTATATACAATTTCTTACCTTTATTTAAATGATCATCACACAAAATTGTACATTAGATAATTCAAAACACCCCTAAAATGTAACTCATATTCAGGTTGCTTCTTACTATTAATTTTAATATCCGAATTGGATACATCACCATGGCCTAGTAGATGTGTGCTAGATTGGTATGCAGAGGGTCTCGAGTTCGATTCCTACTCGTAGAATCAACCAAGTAAGTAAAAGTTAAATTTTTCAATAAATAATAATAAATGCTTTTCAATAAATAGAAAACGTTGCTTCTCTCAAAGCGATATAATTTGTTACAAATTGACTTTACAACTCATTTTTTCAAAAACATATTTTTGATTCAAAACAAAAAGATGGAAATCTACGACTCGCTTTTTGCAATTTACAATCGAGTTAATATAAAATTAATACAAATTTGGATCAATTTTCGTTTCGCGATGGCAATGTTTTATTTCTCAGGATCGAGTTATTGACACAAAAAAGTGATAACTTGCTATTTTTGAGTGTCAATATCTTCATTTCGTTCAATTTTGAAAATTGCGAACAAGGAGTCGTAATTTGCAAAACCCCGAGCTAGGGTGAGAAACTGCATAAGATTTTCGTGATTTGCAGCTCATTTTTCTTGATCTGATCTAAAAATTCTTTCCGTGTAGCGTCCCATAAAACAGAATATCTCCCTTTAAGACAAGAAATAACTAATTCTTTACTAAAGGAGTTCTCCTTAAGGCTTGCTTAACTCGCAATAATTCAAGATCTTTGTGTAGCATCCTTTAACAATCCTGCCATTTGGTTCAGATAAATATTCAAATTTGTTTACTTTCGATTATAGGTACTATAAGGCAAGTTATGCATTCGTTAAAACAAAATTCTAACAATTAAACATGATATTAAGATGATATAGAAGTCGAAAAAAGTGGGTCCGACAATAATTCTGTCTGTCTGTATCGGCACCTACTCATGATTTTGAAAAAACTTTCTGAATATTATTTTTGTGCAAACTTTATGTTTCGGTTGGAATAGATTTTTTAGGAAAAGTCTTATAACCGTATCTCCCCATAGGACCGGTTTTTTAAAATCAGATAAGCAACTTGATGAATTTCAATGAAATTTTTAATGACGAAATTATATAAATTCTTAAATTAAAAAAAAATGTATTTACTGTTTTTTTTCACAAACGGTTTGATCTATTTTTTTTAATTTTATTTTTCTGATAAAAACGGCGGGATGACATAAGGTCCACGGACATAATGTCCATGGACATTATGTCTACTTCAAATAGGCACAATGTCCATGGACATTGTGACCAATTAGGAAATAGTCATTAGGTCCATGGACTTTATGTCTATTTAAAAGTGGACATAATGTCTGTATTGAAATTTAGGACTTCAAGTATAGTTTTGCTTATTTACATTATGTCCATATTGAGCTTTGCTGAAAAACTAATAAAAATCAGAGTGTTGATGCTGGATTTTTTATAATTATTTTATAATTAATTTTAACAATTTAAAATGTAAAATATAAGTAAAGGAAAAAGAATAGTAAATTTATTAATATGTAAATGAAATTAGTTGACCCATTAAGTCGGTAGCGTCTAGTTTCGAAGAAAAATGTTTTAGGAATCAGAGAAGCATCTCAACAAATAGACCTAAACAAAAGCATTTGATGTTTATGTAAAATAATGCTAAAGCATTTGATATTTATGTAAAATCAAATTCTTTTGCTTAGGTCTATTTTTTATGACGCGTCTCTGATTCCGATGGCATTTTTCTTCGAAGCTACACGCTACCGACTGAATGGGTCAACTTAAAAAGTTTAAGTATAGACAAACGATTACTCAAACCGGCATTGTTGTTCCATATCAACAACAATACAATATACAAATAAAAGTTACGTTCCAAAACAATAATTTTTCTGAATTTGTGATTTTTGGCATTTCAATTATGTGGACATTACGTCTATTAAAAATTTTGCTAATTAGACATAATGTCCAAATCTTTGATTTCGCCACAAGGTCCATGGACATTACGTCTATTTCGTTCTTGGACCTTATGACTATTTCCAATTGGTCATTATGTCCATGGACATTGTGCCTACTTAAAACAGACATAATGTCCATGGACATTATGTCCGTGGACGTTATGTCATCCCGCCGATAACAACTACAAAGTGCCAGAAGTTGGCATACCTACTCCAAAAAATTTGGAATATTTTTTTGAAAAGTTTTTCAAATAGGTAGTAAATGTTTTTTGAAAAAAACTGGTGTAACGATTTCAAAAAAAAAAATTCTTAAGATTCTAAACAGTAAACGAAAAGAGAGAGCTCACTTAATTTTTTTCAAAAAAAAAATTTTACTAGTGATTTTTAAGTGATCAATAAATTACTTATCATTTTTCCCTGCTCTTTTTCAAAATCTCAAACCCCAAGGCCACACAGTAGATAGAGCAAGTTCGTCCGACCCAGTCGTGCTGTTTATTTTGTTTTGTTGTAAAGCAAGAAAAAACAAGTATCTGAAATACTGATTCCATGACAAAAAAAAAAAAAAAAAAAAAAAACGAGAGAACACAACATTTATTTACATTTAAACATAGCTCTGATAAAAAAAGGGAATATTTTCATGGTACAGTTGGGAAAAGGTGTTGTTAACTGAGAAAAACGATTTTAAATCGATTTATGAACAACCCTTTTTCAAGGCATGGTACAAGGACAAGTATTCTGAAAACATTTTCAGAAGATAATTTAGTTTTTGGAGAAATTATACTTTGTGCTTCGGCTAAGATAACGCTTGGCTGAAATATTTGCTCTTATATTGTGTTTGCTTAAAAACATGTGTTGTAACATGTATCGGAAGTTATTATGTGTGTATGGATATAAGTTCAAGGAAAAAACCAAAAATATGCTTACAAGTAGCGGGATGACAAGCTTATCGTCATGCCACCGCGAACCGTCATGCCGCGATTCATTCGAGGTATCTCAGACGCTAACATGTTATTTTTCCTTAACAGTAGCTTCCATAAACGAGGCATTCATTTCAATCCAAGTTTGTTTAGTTTTTATAAATTTTCTCAAAAATTACTTTACTGATTTTGATTAAACTTTGGATGTATATATAAGAAGTATTTTAAAGATACAAACTGGGTCTTAAATTTCTGCTTAAGAATGCAAATAAAGGAAATGTTGTTTGAACGATAATATTATATTGGTCATAAGTTCAAGGCTTTTTAAGAGAAGACTTAGAAAATGTGCACTATAGTTGAAGCCAAGGTCTTTTTTTAATTTTTATGACATTCACTTAAAGCCAATCGTTTTGTCTATAATATGACTAACAATTAAAAACATTGTCTAAAACTGGATAATAATATACCGTTAAGAAAATTTTAATACTTAAAATGTAGATGCCATCTTTTGGGTGCTATAAAAGATATATAATTTGGCAAGTAATTTCGTTAAGGTCGTAATACACTTATGAACAGTTTAATAAAACCGTTAAAAACAAATTCCGATATTATCTTTTAAAACCAAAACTAAAGATGTAGTTTCCTTTGAAGCCTTCTTTGTATATAACATACAAAGTTTAATAAAAACGTTAAAGCCATTTTTGAGCAAAATAGAAAAAATGTGGCCTATTTATAACTGAACGGGTCTTTGTATGGGAGCCACCGTTTAGAAAGGTTTTACAGAAAAAACTGCATTGTCATCTTTAAAAAAAAAAACTATGATCAACTATGCCATACAGAGTGTGAGTCAATTCAATCAAGCTGTTGCAAACTTATGGAAATTGGAATAAAGTCTGTTTTAACCTTATTTTCTATATGCGACCATTTGACTAAAAACGAATATCACAGTATTATCAAAACTGCTACCTAGGTTTGTTAAACTTAAAGTTTAATCGAAATCGTTATAGCTGTTTTTACTTACGATAGTTGAAAGGTACCATTTTGAGCCAGGCTAAAACGAAATAAAAAACAACTTCGATTAAGGCTGTAGCTTAACGTGAAAGAGTGCAAAGACGCACAAACTCACGGACGCACAGAATCACAGACAGACACCGGCACGGCAGCATTGCGAAAACCACTTTTTTGGGCTTAAAAACTGAAAAGAAAATGTAGTTAAGATTGTCATTCAATTCACCACAAATAAAACAAAACAATGTAAGGCTTTTGGGTTAAAAATTGGTACCATCATTTTATTCGATCGCCCCATACTTAAATAGTGTGTCTTAGTAGGCTTTATCTTCATGCATTTCACTTGAGCCAATGTTAATTGTAGTACCAACCTGTGGTGAAGTGGTAAGTTTGCCGGCTGGTGCCGTGATATTTGGCCATGCGTCATATGGCCATATTTTGAAATGGCAATATGACACTTTCAAAATATAAATATGTCATGTGGCCATATTTCAAAATATGGTCATCATTTCTAAAAGCGTCAAAAGGCCACAGAATTCAAATTTTGACTAAGATAGAACCAATTTGGAGTGTGAAAAAAAATTCGTTGCTAAGTTTTATGTAGTTTGCTATTTAAAAAATTCAATGGAATTTATAGATGAGTTTTCTTGCTGTGAAATTAAAGTTACATTTTAAGAAAGCATTGTCAATTTGCAAGAATATATTTTCAACTATACCTACTTAAATTAATAATTAAAATAGAAAAAAATCTTGATTCGCGAAAGGCGTAACGGGCGAAAAAAAAAATGTGGCCCAAGAGAGAATCATTTTGGGGTGTAAGAAAAAAAATTCACGCTGATGCAATGCAGTTGAAAATATATTCTTGCGAAGTGGCAATGTTTTCTAAAAGTTCAACTGTAACTTCACAGCAAGACAACTTATCTATAAAAATAATGCTATTTTTCCTATTTGAAGATGAATTGTAGAAAATAGTACCTACTACAATATGTTGCTAAGAATAAATTAATTTAATACTAGGTATAAACAAAACCATATGTACATATATTTAAATATGGTATACATATATGAATTCTTTATATTTTTTGTCGTTTGAATTTCTTGTTTTATATAGACATATATTGTGAACAAATATTTTCAGTTCCTTAATGAACCATTTTTAATTTAGAATTTTTCAAGTTCTTTTGTGGGTAAGCAAATGTATTTGAAAATGACATTAGGCCATAATGTTTATATGACACTTTGGCAAAGCGACAGGTGGCCATATTTTGAAATATGGCCACATGACACATTTTGAAAGTGTCATATTGCCATATTTAAAATGTCACGGCACCTTGCCAGCTTGCAACTCAAAAGATTTCAGGTGCTATCCCTAACTCCCTGTTAGCTTTTTTTCCAGGCCACTCTTACGAGGAAGTGACAATTTCTCCAAGATTAGATCTTTTCTTACATAATCTGCCCAGTTGTTCGTATTCGACACTTAATTGTAGGTCTTATGGCGAAGTGTAAGTCACTAGCTTCGCTCGAGGCATCAGATTGATAACAGATGGAAGGAGACAAAAAAGAGAATACCTTTACTCATTATTAATGAAGCAATTTTGTGAAGCTTAAATGAATAAAAGCTTAAGTGCCAATATCGTGTGTAATTTCGTAATTCACTTTTGACAACCTGTAACACCACTACGGCCAACACCGAATACAATATAATTCATCTTTTTAAGGGTTATCTTGCAGTCATCTACAGATCACAAGAAAATGAAGTTAAATATGTGACTAAAGTTGGCCCAAACTCAAACATCGCTCGGCATCGTTCTTTATAGTGTTCTTTATAAATTTTTCAGTGAAGCCTTTCTAGATGGTAGCTCCGATACAACAAGCCGTTGAGTTTTAGCTAACCTTTTTTTGGTTTTTTCTAATTTGCTCGAAAATGGCTCTAACGATTTTTATTAAACTTTGTGTGTTATATTCGTTTAGTGTTTTTAAGAGAACTGCGTTTTCAGTTTTTGGTTAAAAATGCAAATAACGGAGATCTGCTCTTAACGGCTTTTTTTTTAAATGGCCATAAGTTGTCAACGGTTGCATCGAATTCACTCAAATTTTGTTTAGTATAGTTTCTTTCAGCTTCCTATCAGATGGCATTAATTTTTTTTCAGTTTCTTTTTTTTAATGGTGGCTCCTATACAAAGAGCCATTAGTTTTAGGCCAATTTTTTCGTTTTTTCTAATTTACTCAAAAAAGGCTCCCCCGATTTTTATTAAACTTTGTATGTAACATATATAGAATACTTCAAAGAAAACTGCATTTTTAGTTTTTGGCTACACATGATAATAGCGGAAATTTGATTTAACAGTATTATTAATTTGGCCATAATTGGACATTTGTATCATTCACAACACCAAAAAGATGACATCATAATTTTAAATATTAAAGGTTTCTTAACGTTAGCTCCCGTATATCGGTTTTTCCAGTTTCAGTCAACATTTATTGATCGAAAAGTTTGTTTTCATCGTACTATTGCACCCACAGAGCAAGTACGTGCGACCCAGTCGTGCATTTTATTTGGTTGGGTGTTGGTTAGAAAATGATTTTTAGGGTAGTTCAGGAAAAAAATATGAATGAGTAGATAAAGATATTAATTCTTGTTTTACTAAAAGCAGGTACTTAACTTATATTTGGTGTAGGGTAAAACGAACGCCTGGCATAGTAAAATTGTTTAGAAAATTAATTTCAGAACAATAGACATCTCATATTCATACACCTACTACGTGATATACAAAATTAAGGAATACATACCAGTACATATTGGTACGTTTAATGAATCCGTTATTTACAGACTTTCATATTACCTATATTTATGATGGTTATCTTAAGGCTATTTTATATATAGTTATGGTTATAGTTATAACCATATAATATATATAGAAAGATAGGTAGGCACAGCCGGTGGAGGGTCAGCTTTGTTTTCAAAGATCATTTCATGAGTTATAAAAACATAAACTTTGAAGATATGACTTTATCTTATTGGCACATGACAGCACAAATCTAGCACAACGCAGCACAACAAATCTTAAAAAAAACAAAAAAAAAAATGGCGGGGCTAACTTGAGTCATAAAATCGTTTCTTGCATAAACGAGAGGTTTAAATATACAAGTTTATATTTACGGCACATAGTAGCACAACGCAGCACAACAAATTTAAGAAAAAAAAAATGGCGGGGCTAACTTTAGTCATAAAATCGGTTTTTATCTATTAAAACTAGAGCTTTTAAGATAAATTTTGTATTTCAACGGCGCATGATAGCACAAAAAGAGCACAACTCTGCACAAGTAAAAAAAATGGCCGTGGTTTTTTTCTTTTTTTTTTCTTGCTTTGGAGATAAAAAGCTTATATTTACGGCACATAGCAGCACAAGCTTAGCACGACGCAGCACAACAAATCTTAAAAAAAATAAAAAATGGCGGGGCTAACTTTAGTCATAAAATCGTTTTTTGGCTATAAAAGCTAGAGCTTTAAAGATACAACTTTTGTATTTACGGCACATATAGTAGCACAAGTCTAGGACAAAGCAGCACAATAAATTTTATATAAAAATGAAAAATGGCGGGGCCAACTTTAGTCACATAGTTAATTTGTTGTGCAATGACTCTGTCATTCCAATCATAACAAAGGTAAATTTTGTACGATTCCAAGGTTGCACTATTTCCAGCAATTCGTCCCAGGTGGTTCCTCCAATGGAAGATGCCGTAAAAATAATTATATATAATTTGTCACCGCCAAGACTTGCGATACAAGAACGGCTTCCAAATGACCCACGTATTGTTTTACTTAAAGCAGAAATTTCAAATGAACTTAAGGATGCCAATGGGATCTCCCTGGACCATCAGTACTGGTACTTGGGAGGCGCTTTATGTATACCATTCTCTTTTTGTTTACAATTATTTCAACAGTTGCTATTCAAAAAACCTTTTGTAAGACAAGAACAATGTATGCCTATGCCAATATAAGTTACCTCAGCAAGGAAGACAAGATACCTGAAAGCTGGGCACGGACACACGCCAACACCAATAATCCAGTATCCATTACTATCACCGAAGCAAATTGACTAATTTTGCACCTTTTTCTGGCGGGAGATTGTTTACGAATCCAAATAATGCTCATCAATGCACTACCAATAACAATATGCTGACTGCATTAACCTACTTTCAAATAATAATTAAATACTTGATGAAATGATATTTTGCTATATTAATCAAATTACCAAGCTCAGCACTATGTTTTGTATAAATATACTGCACATTTTCTTATTATTTTACTCTTGCAATATATCAATAAAAATAAACTAACTATCCCCCTACCCAAGGTAAGATGGTTATTTTATTGAAATTTAGAACTTGAGTCTTTTTATAAACTCCTCCGTTTTAGCTTTGTTTGCCTGAACACATTCGGAATCGAACCACTGGTTTCTGGGGGGAGGGTGTGAGAAGCCCAATACCTCTGACGCAGCACTTCTTATGGCTTGTTGACATAGCAGCCATTGGTCTTCCGGGTTCATGTCATCAGTCGAAGGATTTCTCGCAAGCTCAAGGGATACGTCTACGAAGAACAAGTAAAAATTGAAATAAATATCACACATATGCCATAACAATGATTTGGAAGTCGGATCTATCTGTAAGTGTTTCTATCTAGCGTTATCGGTTCTCACCTCTTCAGCCTGGATTGGTTCGTATACGCAGGCATTAAGATTTTCTTAGTAATTGGTTTCTGAACTGCAGCGCTCATTTATCGAGCCGCTCGGTTTTATCCATTTGCTTTTCTTTTCTTTTCTGATTTTATTTGCTCAGAGCTGGTTTAAGCGTTTTTGATTAAACTTTGAATGTATAAGTATGCTTAATAATATCTTCATAATATCTATAGCGCAGGTCTCTCTCTCTCTCTCTGTATTTGTGTTTGTGCGTCTCCTTGGAAACTGAGCTGCAGTTTAGTCGAATCAAAGAAATTACTTCAAATTTCGATTTTGTAGAGAAGAAATTCAAATGTTGGTTTAATCCCGGCTATAACTTATATCAAACACCATAATGTTTTAGTTCCTGCTAATTTGTTTTCGAATATGACTATTGTTTTATAAATTATTGAAAATACTTTTAAGAAAACTTTAAAATCTGATTTTAAAGATTTTTTTGAGTATTGCCATTACTACACAAGAACTCAACAAACTTTAATAGAGCAAAGGGGGGAAGCTACAGAACATGCTACACAGAGAGGCCATTGAATACAAATGACTGTGCAATGTTTAGTTTTATAAACCAGAAATTTTAGTTCAAAAAACTTAAAGACCACACTTCCAGAAAGAACCATAATTTACAAATACAAATTTTTTAAGTGCTACAAAATTGCGTGATTATAAATTAGAATTACGAAGATACTTTAGAGCCGCTTTTGAGAAAATCTGGAAAAACAAAGAAATGTTAATCGAAAAGATTCAGTTTAAGTGAGGCTCAAACGAAAGAAAAAACCTTAAAAATATTTTCTTGAAACTACTCATTGCGGAGTCAAAATGTTCAGCCCATATAGCTCAACTAGAAAAAGTATACAGGCTCACAGACGAACACAAGAAACAAAATTATTCCTGAACGTCTCTGTCATCATAATATAATATATGTATTTGTATTTATTTTGTCCTGCGTGACCAAAACTTCTCCTCAATAGCGAATACAAATTGTTTATGTTTTGTCTACGCAAAAGATGATATTCAATGACTTACTTACTTAGTTACTTATGTTGGCGCCACTGGAGCGTTATACTCCTGGGCCTTGAGAATGCCCTCCAGCCAGCTCGATCTCTAGCCTGCTGTCTCTAATTTCGTACTCCAAGTTGACGGCATCATCGCAAATCATGTTTATACACATCATCTTTGCACACATCATGCTGATACAAATCATGTTTATACAACTCATGTTTAGGTACAACTCATGTTCAGGACAACTCATACTATAAAAGGCGGAGTTTGCAATGTATGTCAAAGTTCATTGTTGTTTGTGTTTGGGGTTAGTTCCTAAAGGAATTGGGTTGGACATATCGTATAGAAGATCTTACGATTTTATACATATGAATCTGGTAGGCTAGATTATTTGGCCAAAAGCTTTTTGCCGAATGTCGACTGAAGATGAGTGTGGTGTGTGTGTTTGTATGATACTGTATTTGGATTTAATTTTGAAATTGAAATGGTTGCTTTTTTATGGAAATAATTTTGTGTATTGGCTACTGATTAACGTCGTCGATGTCCATTCGCTCTACATGGCCCAGCCATCTTAGTCTTTGGATTCGAATTTTTCTGGCTAGGCTTATGTCGCTTTACAACTCGTACAGTTCGTTGTTATATCTTCTTCTCCAAACGTTGTTTTGCGCGATTTACGCAGACAGGACCATAGATCGTACGCAGAACTTTTCTCTCGAAGACTCCAAGTGAATTTTCATCCGATTGGGAGAGGGTCCATGCTTCCGCACCATATAGCAGGACCGGGATGATGAGTGTTTTTTACAGTGTCACCTTAGTTCTTCTCGATAGGGCTTTACTCCTCAATTACTCAGCCCAAAGAAACAGCGATTAGCAAGAGTTAGTCTGCGTTTGATTTCAGCGCTGATGATGTTACCTGTGTTTACAGCAGTGCCCAGGTAGACAAATTTACTGACTACCTCAAAGTTATACCTATCAATGGTTACGTTCTGACCAAGTCGGTGGTGGGATTGGACTTTTGTTGATGAAAGCATATACTTCGTCTTGTTCTCGTTTATTTTCAGCCCCATTCTGCTTGCTGCTGACTCCATAGTAGTGAAAGCACCGGTTACTGCTCGCTTTGTTCTTCCTATCACGTAAATGTCGTCAGCAAACCCAAGTAATTGTGTCGATTTATTAAAAATGGTGCCTGATGTACTGGCATGGGTGCTCCGTATTACATTTTCAAGCACAATATTAAAACAGCTGCATGACAGTGCGTCACCTTGTCTTAGCCCTCTGGTGGTTTCGAAGGTTTCAGTAGAGTCTCTATCAACTTGGATGGAATAGCGAGCATTCTCCAACGTCATCCTGATAAGGCGTATCAGTTTAGCAGGGATTCTAAAGTTAGACATGGCACGACACAGTTCAACTCTATTAACACTGTCGTAGGCGGCTTTAAAATCGACGAAGAGGTGGTGGGTGTCGATGTTATATTCTTGGGTTTTTCCAGGATCTGGCGTAATGTGAATATTTGGTCGGTGGTAGATTTTCCAGGTCTGAAGCCGCATTGGTAAGGACCTATCAGGTCGTCAGCAAACGGCTTGAGACGTTCACATAAAATGCTGGACAGGATCTTATAGGCGATGTTTAAAAGGCTTATGCCTCTATAGTTGGTGCAGAGTAGGCGGTCTCCTTTTTTGTGAATCGGACAGATGGTACTGAGATTCCACTCATCGGGCATACTTTCCTCCGACAATATTTTGCAGATGAGTTGGTGTATGCTCCTGACCAGGTCATCTCCAGCGTGTTTAAAAAGCTCCGCTTGAATACCATCACATCCAGCTGCCTTATTCACCTTTAGTCTGGTGATGGCTACTTTGATTTCATTTTGGTCTGGCGGGTGTTATTCTTGGTTATCATCTAGATTAACTGGGACAAGTTTATCTTGGGCGGGATCTTGGCTGTCATCGCCATTTAGCAACCGGTTAAAGCGGTCTCTCCATATGGCTATCATCGCCTGCGTTTCCACTATGGTGTTTCCATCATGATCTTTGCAGGGCCCAGGGCGGCTTGTGAAACCGGATGTATACTGTTTCACCCTTTTATAGAAGTTTCGTACCTCTTTTCTGCAAAAACATCTCTGCATCTCCTCGACTTCGCGTTGCTGGTATTCTTTTTTCTTCCTCCTGAGTAGACGTTTCTCATCTTTCCTTCGCTCAACATAGAGATTTCTGGATGCTCTAGTATCTCTCTGGAGCCACGACTTGTATGAATCCGTTTTGGCTTTATTTGCCTGAGCACATTCGGAGTCGAACCAGGGTCCAGCGGTTTCTGGGGGGTGGATGTGAGAAGCCAAATACCTCTGACGCAGCACTTCTTATGGCTTGTTGACATAGCTGCCATTGGTCTTCCGGGTTCATGTCATCAGTCGAAGGATTTCTCGCAAGCTCAAGGGATACGCGGTCGGCATAGGCAGCGGCGGTCCCTTCCGATTTAAGTCGTCCAACATTGAATTTCCTAGGTGTAGTCGGTGTTCTCCTAAGAACTTCCATGGAGATCCGTACCCTTATGGTGGCTTTGCATGGATCTGCATGCCATAGTCTGCAAAAATAAAGGATGCAAGATACAAAAATCACACTAGTGTGATAGAGAGGTAAGACCAAAATGCAGACGTCTGCACGGATGCAGATTATAGGAAATTCAACTCATGCAGATGAAAATTATGGTGAAGACGAACATGTTCATCTTTTTTATAGCGTTTTCATCTGCACCATATTTTTTTCATCTACACCATAATTTTTTTTGTTGAACTGTCAAAACAATCTGTTTTTTGCTTACATAATGTTATTGATTTGCAAAAGCATACTTTCGAAATTTATTTTGGAAATTGAAATTAAAAAATATGCACACAGCAGCAGTGAAAAAACAAGAAAGTGAGTACTTAATATATTTATTTGTATTCAAAATCGAATGCATTTGTTACAATTCAAGAATTCTAAAAGAGACCAGTCCAACTGAAAGTAATTTCGCCAAATCCCGAAATGGTCTGCATGATGTCAAAAGATACTTAACACTATGTGACTGGTGAAACCGGCCAAAAAGCCAGAATAGCTCTCAATGCGTACTTATTGCTGGCAAAACTTTGCTATGCTTGTGGAGAATACGAGAAAAGCTTACAAAATTTCGTCAAACCCGAATTAAATACACTTGCCGAAAAAGAACTTACTTTGTAATTATTTGAACTGTGACAATATTGTATTCATCGCACAATAATGCATTTACATTCAATTTGCAGGAGAAGCCTTAAAATTCTGGCTGAATCTTACGCCATAAAAGGTCTTTGTTTGGAAAATCTAATAAACAAGCCTACGTCGAAGTTTAAAAATTCCGAACGTGAGTCAGAAATGGTAAGCCTCAAGTTAAACTATTTGTATAAATTGTTAACAGAATTGTTGCATGCGAAGTCCCTTTATCACAATTCAAGGTGGCTTCTTGAAAATAATTGTAATGCCATTCTGTTACCAATCTCTTCTAAATTTTGTTTCAAATATTGTATCTTATCATTTTCCTAAGCTGAAAACAATCGCTTCGTGGTGTTCCAGGTACACTATATACTCCACCATTTAACACTCGACGATCAAGTGGAGCAAATCAAACTAAAAATATGTGGAAACCCAGAATGTATTCGCACGAGGAGACAATTCTCTTGCTTTTAGTCGCAGAAGCATTGTAGAAGCTGTGTATGATCTGCTCACTCTAGCTGCAGTTCGATGGGGCCTTGCTTATTTGCTTAATGAATCATTCGAAAAAGCTCTTAAGTTTTCGTTCGCTGAACCGCACGTATGGCGGCAATATGGTCGCCGGTAGCGATAACAATGATTTAAAAAAACAGTCCGACACAAGAAGTGTTGTACATGTTCACATTTCTCAAATGCCTGACAAAGATTCAAGTAAGTTGATATAGTAAGTCTTTAACTTTTCCCGTAAAAGATCGATGGTTTCATTGCTTGTGACAGTGTTGGATAGTTACGCGTAACTTTGAAATTTTAATTAGTTACACGTAACTAATGTAACTTACGTAACTAATGTAACTAATGTAACTTATTGTAACTAAATGTAACTAACTATAACTAATAGAATTTTTCAAATACAAAAACTCAAATTTTATGTTAAATAGAAATTTAGAAGTTCCGTCCACAAACCCGATCGAATGACGATTGACTCACTGTTTTAGGGCAAAGCTAGGCCAGCTGCCAGCTGTGGCAACGCCAACTTAGCAAGGAGTACATTTTTAAATTACTATATTTCTGAAAAAACAAATTTCAAAATAATAAAACAAAATAGATCTCGTTTGATTTCCTTTGGGCGAGCTAAATCTGAAATTTGAGACCAAATCTGAGATTAAATCTGAATTTACCATACAAAAATAAATCACAATAAACAAAGAAATGTCCAGGAGTCTCAAGAAAGAAGGGAAAACTTCAAATGTAAATAAAAATTTATTGTATGCTCCAAGAATATAATATTTTATTACATTTCCTTTTCATCAGGAAGATAGTAATTTCAATATGTATTCCTTGCCAGGTTGCCGTTGAACTTGCTTATAAAAGAATTTTGTCAATAGTCGATTGGGATTCAGGATGAAATATGACTTTTTTTTATTTTTTATTATTAAGTTGGAGTTAGTTTTATTTAGTTACGTTTAGTTACATTAGTTACGCCAAATATTGGGCGTAACTAATTCATATTAGTTACGCGTAACTAAACGAGTAACTTACTTCGTGTAACTTACTTGCCAACACTGTTGTGAGGCACGTAGCGCTGCGCCGTCTTGGCCAAAAGCAACCTCATTAATTTTCTTTTTTTGTCGTCAAACTCTTACATATTTTGATATTTAAAAGCAGAAAATGAACACTTCGTTTCGTGATAAAAATTATCTTTATTACAGCAAAACAGATGACTTTGACATCTGTCACCGGGCTTTAAAAATTATAGCAAGTAAAAACAGGTAGGTATATGTGTACTCTTTCGTCAACATTGTTGGTTCTTTCATCCGAGGCATTTTCTGCGGTTTTTATCACAATAGAGTTTTCCTTTCATGACCGGCTTGTGAGGCCTGTGCATGACATGCAGATCTTTGTGGTGGTTGGATCTTCAGAGCGTATCTCTTTCCTCCTGCTCCTAGTGCCTGAGAAGATAACTCAGGTATCTACAACCTATGGATCCGATGGATCCAGCGTTCGTCGTTAGTTCACCTTTCGGCTATCCAGCAGGCAGCACTTGGAGGTGACGATACGATTTTGCCCACCATTTTTTCAATGACTTACCTCTTAAAAAAAATTGAGAAAGAAGCTTTCTTTTGAAGATTTAGATATTGTTCATTTCATTTTAAGTTTTGGATAAGATAATGGTTTCATTTATGTGGTTTATACTCGTACATACATTTAATAAGATAATGTATCAAGTTTATTTTAATACTTTTCTTATTTGAATTGTGTGCTATCCTTACAAAAACAATTCCCAGAATTTACGAGTGAACTTAAAACAAGACTTAAATTGGGAGAATATGAAGTTAATAAGAGTCCGAATTTCGTATTGGAGTTAACACACGAAAGGGACACGACTAAATTGAGGACATTCTATGAGGAAACTAAAATTGAAAAACATAGGATCATAGTTAATTTTAGTGCTGCGTATTCATTATTTCCAAAAACATGTATAGTGGGCGCCAAAATTGTGCTGTGTATTTGTTCAAAATGAATTGTGGACAGGGGAAATTTTAAGCGATAGCAAATATATCCATGCGCATGATTAGAAAACATGTGCTTTGCCTCCTAACTATATTCATACAAAGTTCATTTATGCTCAGGAGCCAGGTCAGGACACTTGTTGATGTCTGAAGAATATGTAATATCAGGCAGATGGAAAATTTTGTATGTTATGAATCGATTTAAAACACAAATGCAACTAACTCAGAGAATTCTTTTTTGCTATTAATTTCAATTGATCTAATATATTTTGTTAAAAATGTTTTTATTTATTTTTATATATTTTTCGTACCAATTCTATCAAAATGTAACAAATATAGTTTTTCTTGTTTCGTTCTAATTTTTAGATGAAAAAAAAATTGTCGTTGCAATTCTGTCAAAAAAAAAAAAATTCGTTGCAATTCAATCATTCAAAATGTAGCCAGGTGGTTTTTGATTCGCATGCACCGAACCACCAATGTCACCAACAACGCAGTGTGGCAATAATTTGTAGTTGATTTTTTTGGTAAATTTAGGTTTGATCTGATTTTTCGCCAAGTAGAAATTAAAACAGATTTGATCAGATTTTTAATTGTGTGTGTGTTTCTTTTGACGTTCTTAATTCATAAGCTATAAGCAAAATAAGAAAATTGAAATTATTATAATATGTATAGGTACATACATTGTTTAATGATTTAAATTCACATTTATGTTTTCACTTGATAATAATAATAATAATTTTAACTATATGCCTGTAAGACCCATGGTCTTTTTGAATGCAAACTGCATGGGATTAGTTAGAAGGAATAAGATTAAAATATAATTAACGAAGAAGTTTATTTTTTAGTGGAATTTATTGAATTGAAATTCAAAATAAAAGTTTAGTGACCTTTAGTCCAAATGCGTTTCGCCCAGGTACAACAGTTGGGCTCATCAGTTAGATGCTGTTGTACCCTTCTAAGACGCAAAATTTTGGTCGATGGTTACCGACATTTGATAAAATTACAGCATGAATACACTGTGAATTCTATTTTTAGGGGAATTCGTTTGAATTCATGCACCTAAAACTATACATATATAAATATATATATATACACCCGTGGTCTAGCCGAAATTAACGAAGAAGTTTATTTTTTAGTGGACTTTATTGAATTGAAATTCAAAATAAAAGTTTAGTGACCTTTAGTCCAAATGCGTTTCGCCCAGGTACAACAGTTAGGCTCATCAGTTAGATGCGGTAACCATCGACCAAAATTTTGCGTCTTAGAAGGGTACAACAGCATCTAACTGATGAGCCCAACTGTTGTACCTGCGCGAAACGCATTTGGACTAAAGGTCACTAAACTTTTATATTAAAATATAATGCACGACCGGGTCGCATAAACTTGCACTTATGCTAGATAAATTGTTTGCCACTGTAAAGATTACTGTCAGTGATTAGTAAGCTTGTTCGAACCAGACGTGTGCTTTATTTTTAATAGTCAGTCAAAATGATTGAGGAAAAAGGAAACATTTGTAACAAGATGGATTTTGGTATAGAGGTTTGAACAGAGGTCCCCAACTTTCCCATATACGCTAGGTCAGTTATAGGGGCTAAGAGGTTCAAAAATAGGGTTTTTACCTTTATTCACTTCTATTTCAAAAACACGAAAATATCAAATTCTGGTTGTTTTTTAATAATGCTGCAATCGTACGTTATTCCTTGAACTTAACACAAAATAAAAAGATATTTAGGAAGTGAGCATCTCACTAACATAAAGGCGCTGTAAATCATAAAACTAGCGTCAAAAACGTCACATCAGATTTTTTTTTAATTTTTTAGCATTCTGTGAAATTCATTGTGGAAAAATTTTGTTTATAGAAGCAAAGATAAAAGTTCCAAGTGAAAATTAATTGAGAATTCATAAACAAATAGGTTCCTATGAATTTGCTAAATTAAAGGAGTGTATAATGAATTAATTAATGTGTTTATGTTAAATTCACTGCGGGTGACAATGGTGAAGTGGATGAAGTGTACGGTTGCTAACCTAAGAGTTGTGAGTTCGATCCCCAGCCTGGGCAGCATTTTGTTTAATATTCCCCCAGTTTCAACTGGACGCCACCCGTAATATTTTCGTGACATAAATATCACCTATTTCTTAATCCATTGTCCCAACCAATAATCTTTCTTAAATAAAAATACGTGCAAGTGCGAGTCGGAAAAATCACGTTTGTTGTATGGGAGCCCCCTTAAATATTTATTTTATTCAGTTTTTAGTTATTGTTGTTATAGCGGCAATAGAAATACATCATCTGTCAAAAATTCAGCTTTCTAACTGTCACGGTTCATGAGATACAGCCTGGAGATGGACGGACAGTGCTGCCACTTCGGAAATTATAAAAACATTATATTCAGGCATGATTTGAGTCCAAAAAACATGAGAATAGTAAAATTGAGAACAAAATTAAATTTGACATTTGGAAACCATATAGTACTTAACTTGTGACAAGTAAAACAAATTTATTTCAAACCGGTTTATTAATTCAGTAGGACCTCGGTAATTCGAACTTTATGAATTGACCCTCATTCGAACCACGGATGTGTCCGAATTATTTGATACTTTTTGCGTATTCAATGTATATTACGAAATTATGATGATAGAGAAGCCTAAAAAAGTGTGTCCGACAATTCTGTCTATCTGTCCGACTGTCTGTATCGGAAACTACAGCCTAAACGCTAAACGGCTGCACCAATTCGCTCCAAACTTGGTACATAGTATTATTTTGATGTCCTACAGAGGGGTTTTTGCAATTATAATTCTAGCTCTAAAACTAACTGTACCGTCGTTCATCAACTGCGAAAGAGTGCACTTCGTTGGCGACTTTCACAGTTTTAAATAATTTCGAGAGTGATATTAACTTCAAAAATAAGCAAAGACATTTTAAGTGGCGAGTTAGCCTAATAGAAGAGTGACCGACCCCCAGTCAGAGGGTACCGGGATCGATCCCGGCCGCGACCAACGACAGGGTCTTTTTTTATTGAATTTTTGGGACAAACACCAAAAAAGACAGCAACAATACCAGCATAGCTGGATAATGGAGCAGCTGGCAAGGGCATCGGATGATGATGCCTTAGCAAAAGCAGATAATATAGCGGGTACATCAGCTAGCAGAGCAACGACCGCGGAGATATCTGGGTCAAGGTTAGCTGCAACCAATATCGGAAAGACAAGAAGTTCCGTAGCTAATGCGGCACGTGCCGAAGTTAAGAATTTGGTAGGAACTACACTTCCCAACCAAACTTCGAAGAATAGTGGCTTCATATTAGTGAAAGCTAAAAAAAGAGCTAGAACGAAGACGCTTAAGCCGAGACCGAACCTTGTGGTAGGCATTCACGACTCCAATCCAAAGAAGCTGTTAGCTAGAGACGAGGACGAGACGGCGCGACTATCGAAAAAACCTGCTGTGGCTAGAACACAGCAACAAATGGAGAGCTCGGAGCAAGACGACGCAGAAGAAAATGTCCCTGACGACGTAGAATACGTTTCCGACCCCGAAGGAGGACAGGGACATTATATAAGCAACAGCAGCAATTTGGTTGACCTGACACCACCACCCGTAGAGTTTGTGGAAGAGGTCAACGATGAAGAGAAGATTGCTTCTCTCACAGAGTAGATCAGCGTGCTCACCCAAATGGTGCATGATCTTAAAGCCAAACAAGAGGCTAGAAGGAAGAAGGAGCGACTTAGAGCTCAAGAATTGAAAGCGCAGGAAGAGCAGCAAAAAGTGCAAAAACAGGCTGAGAAAGCAGCCCTGATACCTCAAAAGCAACGGCCAAAAAAGAAAACGCAGCCGCAGCAACAACGGTCACAGCAGCAAATAAAACAACAACAGTTGCCAATAAATCAGCAACAACAACAACATTAACAACAACTACAACTAAAACAGCAGCAACAACAACACAAGCAGCCGATTCAACAGCAGCCGAGACAACAGCAGCAGAGTCAACAGCAGCAGAGTCAACAGCAACAGCCACAGCCCAGAGTAAATAAAGAAAAGGTGCCACCAATTAACACATATAAAATGGAGTTAGCAGATACCATAAAGCTATGTAAGTTGGCCATAGGTGATAAGTTTACAATTAAAAGATTTACCGACCAAAAACATGCAATCCAGTGCTTCACGCTGGATGAACATAAAAAAATTCAGGAACTTCTTAAGAGCTCAGCCACCGAATTTTACACATTTACCTCTAAGGACGAAAAACTGCAGACTATGATCCTTAAGGGCATTGACTCCTCAACGGAACCAAATGCGCTCTTAGATGAGCTCCGTAGAGTGGCGAGCGACGACCTCGAGTTCGTGAGGGTCAAGCCGTTCACCACAGTACGGTCAAGACGGGAGAAACGTAACCTTCCAATGTTTCTTGTTCAGCTCTCGCCCAAAAGCAAACTGAGTAGTTTAAGCAAAATAACCATGCTGGACTACCAGATTGTATAATGGGCAAAACTAAAAAGAAATGACGATGAGCCTACGTGCTTGAATTGTCAAGGCCCTCGACACGTAGCAGGAAACTGTTTTATGGATCCTGTTTGTGTTAAATGTGCAGAAAGCCAAAGAAATGGGGAATATGCAAACTCGGGAATGATAGGGTCCAAGATAGATCCCAGTTAAAATGTTCTCTATGTAAGGGCTCCGGGCACCCTGCTAACTATCGAGGATGTCCGAGGTACCAGGAGATGAAAAAACTAAAAAAAGCCGGAAACGGAAATGTTGAAGTGAGTCGCGCAGTAATGTGCCATCCCACAACGGCCATGACACCTCAAATTTCCTTCGCAAATATGACGTCAGGAAGAGGTAATACGGTACAACCTAAACCAAAGGCTCAACAGGCCCCCGTGCCTGCGGCTCCAGCGGTGCAGGAAGATATGATGTCGGTATTACAGTCCATTCAAGGGCTGTTAACTGATATGCAAAAACAGATCCGGGAGCAGGCAGAAAGGGTAGATTTCCTCTACTCTTTTTTGCCAGCCCAAACGCATGAAGGTTAAAGGAGCGCTGCCTGAGAGACCACTTAAGATCCTAGCTGTGAATGTAAATTCACTGATTAGGACCGATCGTAGAGCAAATCTCTTTCAATTGCTAAAAGACCAAAGTCCTGATGTGTTCTTGGCTAGCGAAACCAAGCTAAACCAGAAACACAAACTGACTCATAATAATTACAATATCGTAGGAAGAGATCGACCCAACTCCACTCGTGGGGGTGGGGTCGCAATCTTCATACGAAAAGGCATTAGCCATAAGGTAATCTATAATAATGAAGTGCGCAGATTCAGGTTGCTAGAAGCCTGCATCATTTGCATTCCTCTCCAACAACTTTTGCCCCACCAAACGACAGGAATCTGACGAACGTTGAGATCGACAGATACCTAGTTCAAATGGATGAGAACAACGAACGATGGACAGAACAATTCCACGATACAAAGAACAAGACGCAACTGGAAGATACAGAAACGCGACAATTGACGCACTACACAAACACAAAAGTAGACTAATTACACGACTCAAACTCTTGTACAGACGGTTTACTGACATAAACGATCCGGAGATTAGGACACTGAAGTCGTCGATCAAAAACCTCAATCTGCTTATTAAACAGAACTATAGACAGGGCCCGATCTAGGGGGGGGGGCTCGCCGGGCATTTGCCCGGGGCGGCAAATTTCAAGGGCGGCAAAATTTGAAAATTGAGGATTATTAAAGCTGTATTTTCAACAAATGTTTACTTGTTTCCTTCTAATTAAGATCATCAAGGGAGAAAATAAGGTACAGTAAAACTACTTTATAACGAACTCTCCTTTCTATAGCAAACTTCATTTTGTTCACCTTCTTCTTAAAAAAATATCCCATATTAGTTAGGTTCCATCGAATGTATGGATGTATTAAAAAATGTACAGTTATTTAGTTTAAGTTTGCAAAGTCGCGTTTCGAAGGTAAAACAAGTTCAATCCTCAGTAGTTATTTTAACAAAGCTGTTTTGGTACTTTTGACAATTGGTCAGCGATATAATCTATAATAATCGAGAACAAGCAATTTGGAAAGAGTTTACTTCAGACGAGATGAAAAAGCCCTACTATAGTGATAAGAGAACTGCATTAAGAATTTTTGAAGTTTTATTGAAACAAGTGATAAAACTAAAGAAGATGCTGCAAATTTTGTTTTTTCTAAACTGGAAAATTTGTATAGTAAAATAAAAAAACAAAATTTCAAATGCGCAATCAAACATTGAATTTCTAAACAAAAGATATGATTTTTTTTTCATTAATTTTTCTATACCAATTTTCTTTGAAAATAAAAAGGAGCACGAGGTTTCAAAACACATTTCACATTTCTTTATAACGAATTTTATCAATTTTTTTATTTTTTGTTCCCTTGAAGGTTTGCTATAAAGAATTTTGACTGTATTGTATATGTCCGTCAAAAATATAAAGTCGAAGTATTTTATTAATCACTTAAAAACCGCTAGTTAAAACGTTTTTTGAAAAAAAATTAAGTCATCTGATTTCTTGAACAGTTTTGATTTTTTTAGAAAAAAAAACTTCTCGAAAACATTTTTCCACATTTTTTTTGAGAATGCACTTTCCAGCACTTTAGGCGTTTTTCTGTTTTCATTCAGTAAAGAGCTCTGAACAAAGTTCAAGTTTATCGAGCTCGCTATGTACGTCCTCTGAACTAATTGTGTTCAGAGCGCTCTGAACTATTAATGAAACAAATTTAATATCCTATTTATTTCCTTTTCTTATGCCATTTTTTTTTAACACTAAAAATTTTGTTTGGCTTTTAGCTCAGTCTGTCCCATCTATTTATTTGGAGCTCGTAGAGCGCACTCTGAACACACTCTGAGAAAAGAAACAAAGTCTATGCTCTGAAGTCTCTGAAGCAAAAACGAAAAACTTATTTTTGTTTGACAACTCAGGCTCTGCTGTGAACTAAAAAAGAAAAACGCCTTTTATTGCTTTTTATCAGGAAGACAAAATTAAATAAAAAATATTAAATTGTTTTTGAAATAATCAAAAAAAAAAAACTTTAATATTTTATGAAATTTTAAGTAGGTAACAAAGTTATTTCGTTTATAAAAGGCCTTTCACTTAAAAAATGTCATCGAAATCCTTTAAGTGGCTTAGGAGTAAATCTGATATGCAAAATTCGGCCCTATCGGAGTTACCGTTATAAAGAATTTTCCAGACAAATTTATTCCAACCAAAACATACATTTTACTCAATTTTTTGTTAACAAAATCGTATAGGCCGTTTTTGAGATATCTAAACGAGTTTGTCAATAAAAATCACATGGCAGGTAGGTACAGTTTATTTCGAAGCTTGAATGCTAGGTCCAAAAATCAATCTACCAGATGTTATAATAATACTCTGTTCTGTGTTCCAAGCTTAAAGCAAATCGGTATAGCCGTTAAGGGTGTACAATCAGACGTACAGGCAGACAGAATTGTCCGACCTATTTTTTCGGCTTCTCTATGATCGTAATGTCATGCTTGATTGTCCAAAAGAAAATTTCCAACAATATTACATTCTTACGGGTCGGAATGAATACCTCCATTTTTCAAAAGTCGGTCAAAAAATGCACCAACAATTTTATATCTTATATGTTCTCATTGCAAAAGGGCGGCAAATTAAATTTTTGCCCAGGGCGGCGAAAAAGCTGGATCGGGCCCTGACTATAGATTATCTATTAATTTGTTTTGGGATAACAAGATTCGGGCCGTTAATTCTAGCGACCCGAGTATGTTTCCTCAAATTAATAAAATCTTTAGGAGGAATGATCAAAACGATCTTTCTTGCCTTAAGCTTCCAAGAAATACGGACAACGAAAACGTACTTACCATCGCAGGTATAGATCCGTTGAACGCCGTCCTTGATGACGACTTCTTTATGATTGAAGATCCTCAAAGTAGGTGGAAGCAGTAGGGGCTGCTTTTCAGCAAGTGTATAAGGTGAATGCTAGCATTCGCCCAAATCACGACCTGGAGAACAGAGCTCTGGTGCACCATTTCTATCTTCGAAACAGCATTACGCAATGGCGATCTGAGAACACTGGTTTCACCAGGTTTTATGAAGACAATTTGGCCAACGCCACTGTCGCCGAGCTAAATGGGCCTAGTTCCATGCCTATATCGAAGGTGGAGCTCCAGCTCATCTTCGAAACATTAAAGAAAAAGTGGTTCATCCTCTCCCGAAAAAGGGAAAGGACAACTCCAATCCGGCAAATCTCCGGTCGATAGGTCTTCTTCCGAGTATCAGTAAAGTATTCGAAAAAGTTCTTAATAAAGCTCTGACCAAGTGGGCAGAGGACAAAAATATTATTCCGTAAAATCAGTTTGGTTTCAAGGCGGGCATGACACCATTCATGCTGCGTCTAAGTTAGTCTCTGATATCCAATGGAACAAAGCTAAAAAACAATGCACGGGTGCCGTTTTGGTTGATTTGGAAAAGGCCTTCGATACCGTTTGGTTAGAGGGGCTTTATCTGAAGCTGACCAGACTTGGCATAAGTAAACCATTATTATACATTCTCTATGACATGCTTAATGGTAGAAAGTTTGTTGTCAAAAGTGGCAATGTAACTTCTACCACAACATTTGACACACAAATTGGTCTACAGCAAGGAGCGGTACAATCGCCGATCTTTTTTAGTATTTACACCAGCGATCTGATAGGTTGTCTTACTCATGTGATTGCGTATGCCGATGACCTTGTAGCGTACAGAACGGCTCCAAAAGTCGAGGTTATCAGAATTATCTTACAGCGTGACTTCGACAAGATTCAGAAGTATTGCGATGACTGGAAATTGAAAATCAATTTCCAGAAATGCGAAACTATCCTGTTTAGAACCCCATTGTCTAGGGCTTCTGGGGATACGAGAAAGAACTGGAGGAATCTAGTGATCGTTGGACCAAGTGGACATTCATTGGGGAGTAAAAGTGTGGTAAAGTACCTTGGTATCTGGCTGGATCAGTATCTTTATTTCAACCGACATATAGATGCTGCTCTGTCCAGAGCTAGGGGAGCTTTTGCCCTGACAAAACGGCTGTTTTATAGCAGCCGTCTTGACAGCAGGGTGAAGGTGATTTGCAACATGGCCCTCATCCGGCCATTGATTGCCTATGGGTGCCCTGTGTGGTTCAACGTTGCCCCATCTCAAATGGAAAAGATTCGGGTGTTTGAGAGGCAATGTCTAAGGACCTGCCTTGGATTACACAGAAAACCAGAGTCGGAGTACAAACGATACTATTCCAACGAGGTCCTATACAATGTGGCCAACATAAACATGATAGATAACTTCTTGTTGAAACTTATTCGCGGTAACGTTGCGAGAGCTATGATCTCTTCTAATGGACTCATCTTTGGGGCTTACTACCCAAATGATGAATATTTTGAACAAGCACGTTTAAGCGGATTTATCCCACCTGAGGCTTTCCCCTTTCTAGACAGTCGGGGGCTGATACAGGATAGATTGGCGGTTCCGTTGATCTACCACGTCGGCCGTAGAACTGTGGATCGGCGACTCCTGTACGACCGAGATGTCGCCGCAGGAAACGGAGCAGAGTGCCTTCGGTTCAGTAGGACTGTATCCAACCGCGACCGTAGGGATATTCTTAAACAAGCTCGGCACTTTTGGTGGTTGAGTGATGAAGTAAGATAAAGAAAGTTGGTCAATGTTAATCACCTTGGTCAGCTTACATAGGTTTAAGGTAGAATAAGGTAGAGCAGGCACGGTGGCAAAAAAAAAAAAAAAAAAAAAAAACACACACACACAAAACACAAACAAAAAAATTACAAAAACAAAAAAACACGTTGCTGTGGCTATTCTAGATATAAGTAGTTTAAGGTAGTTTTAAGTAGTTTTAATTTTAATATAGGTATGTATAAGGTAGAGTTTAAGTTTTATATAAAATAATAAAAATACGATACGAATTTGAGTTTAAAAAAAAAAAAAAAAAAAAAAAAATTACTAGACATAAGATATTGAATTACTAGAAATAAGTTAAATTTAAGCCGAAAGGTATAGTTTTAATTGGTTATGGGATAATTAAGAGCGCCCGCACAGGGCCAGTAAGTTATATTAAATTGATATTTAAGCTAGTTTTTTTTAAGGTTTTTGTTAGCATTAAGATAGTTTTAAATAATGAAATGAATACAAACTGAATATACAGGGTGATTCACCAGCGTTGTGCCAAAAAGCTAGAGCGTGTAGGATAAATTGAGACAAGAAAAAAATCGTATCGGAGGGGGGTCTATTCCCCTCCGTTTAGCCGGGAGGGGCAATTTTCTGAAAAATTGACTTATTTTGTAAAAAAAAATATTTAAAATCAACGGGTTCGTTTACAACACCGTGTTATATCTTTTTGAAAAGCCAAAGATTTCTCCTTTTATTTTGTTTTTAAATTAAATTGTTTTAACGAATAGTTTAAAAAATATAAATTTTCAAACTCAAAATTTTGAAAAAAAATTTGAAAAAATAATTTTAAAATTAATTTTTTTCAAAATTTTACGTAATTAAGTATAAGTTTTGTTCTCAGAATTCAACGCTTCCATTAATCTTTAATCCAACACTGAAAATCGTATGGCTCTTCGACCTTTGTTGCCAAGGTATTCAAAAATAACCGAACCTACTTCTTCACAAAAACACAAAAAAATTGGCTAAATGGTCACTTGTGCCATCCCGTAAGGCTAGGTTTTCTTGTTTTTGTGTTGGATTAAAGATTAATGGAAGCGTTGAATTCTGAGAACAAAAATTGTACTTAATTACGTAAAATTTTGAAAAAAATTAGTTTTAAAATTATTTTTTCAAATTTTTTTCTTCAAAATTTTGAGTTTGAAAATTTATATTTTTTAAACTATTCGTTAAAACAATTTAATTTAAAAACAAAATAAAAGGAGAAGTTTTTGGCTTTTCAAAAAGGTATAACACGGTGTTGTAAACGAACCCGTTGATTTTAAATATTTTTTTTTTACAAAATAAGTCAATTTTTCAGAAAATTGCCCCTCCCGGCTAAACGTAGGGGAATAGACCCCCCCTCCCATACGATTTTTTTCTTGTCTCAACTTAGCCTACACGCTCTAGCTTTTTGGCACAACGCTGGTGAATCACCCTGTATATATAAAAATAACTAACTGTACCTGTCATATGATTTTTTATAAAAAACTCATTTATCTCAAAAAAGGCTCTACGATTTTGATAAAGCTTTCTGAATACGATACCTCCCATAGGACCAGTTTTTTTCATAGCAGATTTGCTCGTAAACTGCTCATATGATTTTTTCATTGCCTATTTCCCAAAATCTCAAGTCCCAAGATCTTTTTAACACATTAGAGCAAGTTCGTACGACTCAGTCTTGCACTTTGCTTAAAATGATAACATTAATAATCGCCACATTAATCAATTTAAAAATCGCAAGATTCTTACACTGACAACATGAAAAATCGCCACAATAATCATTAGTTCAAGAATTGCGAGATTTTTTAAACTGATAAAATTAATTACCACTACAAATTTAAAATTGTGTTTTTTTTTTTATTTGTATAAGTTAAAGTTTCGAGCTTGGAGAAATTAAGGATACACCTGAATGAACAATGATATTTTATACTTACATACATATGTGTTTTTGTTTTGATTTATTTATGACATTTCACTTTGAAATTACTCGAAATTGGATTATTTCGTTTTCGAAAACGCAATAAGACCAAATTTTCAGTTTGGTCTTATTTCGATTTCGAAAACAGACAACATTTTTGAAATTTGGCCTCTTTTCGTTTGGTCTTGTTTCACGTCACCCTTATTGCCTTATCTTTTTTATAAGAATCTAAAAACGGAAAATCATTAAAACGTTACCATACCTGATCTAAAATTCAATGGATACCTATAAATTTTCTGTTCATTGGATTCTTCAAGAATTTTTCTTGAACTGGCACTCAAGATTGTCAGTTTGTATTTGCTTCCAAAAATTGCTTTTGATTTTATTCTAGCTTACTTACTTTTTTCCATTCCTGCAGAATATCAACGCACACACAGGAGTGGTTGAGAGTGTAAGTCACAGGCCCCGGCCCCGCTTGGAGCTGTTGTGCCAACAATTTATTTTTTTTTATTTTACTTACTTTTTGATGACGGTATTTTCAAAGCAAACTCTAAAGTTTCTCATGAATATTGCTTACTTTTGTTTCCACCAAGCTGGTCAAGGTTCACTCCTGGTTTCACCTTGGTGAAATTCTGTTTCTGACAGGAAGTATTTGTAAATACATTAAGGGATTTTTACCAATCAACAACAGCAGGAGCCTATGTATGACGGTTAAAGTAATCTTTCTCCATTCAGCATACTGAAATAATACAAATGACAAGAAGATTTTAAAGAATGCACTGTTGTATAGTGAAGTTGCGGACCCTTGCAAATAAATTGAATTCAAAAAAAAATTATAAGGCAGTGTACTGTGTACCATAAACCAACTAGTGCAAAACGAGAAATAACAAAATGATTCTTCTTGCCCTATTCAACACAAGCATGCTTCGTTTCATTCCATAGCTTATCGCCTGTAGTGAATTTTAAAAAATAAAAAAAAAATTGAATACATAGTTAACGTTGCAAAATTAAACGGCTATCCGAACATTCTTGTAGATTCTATTATTAAAAAACACTCCAAGTTACGTGGAAACCACAAATGAAATGAAAAGAGAAGTTAACAATTATGTTCTGGAAATATACTGACGACATTTAGTGAATATGAATTTTGTGAGTGTTTGTAAATCTTGCTCTGAATCGAGATTTGCATAAATTGATCTGTAGATTCAATCTAATATCAAATACAATTTCCTGATAAGAATTTTAAGTTGCTAGATGTTGGCATACCTACTCACAACAATTTGGAATATGTTTTCGAAAAGTTTTTTGAAAAAAAAACCGTTTTAAAAAAAACTGGTCCAACGATTTTGCAAAAAATTTCCTTAGAAGTCAAAACAGTAAAAGAAACCAGATGGCTTACTTTATTTTTTCCAAAAAACGTTTTGACTACTGATTTTTATGATTCATAAAATTTCATATAATTTTTTCAATGCTCTTTTCCAAAATCTCAAGACCCAAAACCACTTTAACAGATTACAGCAAGTTCGTCCGACCCAGTCGTGCACTTAATTTATTATGTTTTCAGTATAAATGTGTATGTAATTCTCTCGTAGATCCTCCTGTAGTTTTGAGATTGCAGATTTTACATTGGGCATTGCCACTATTCTCAAATTTTCCCGCTTAAAAGTTTCCCCAAAGGTATTGTGTGTGGGCAAGATTTCATACCGATTTTACTTTAAAAGTAATTAGCGTTCTTCTCTGCATATTGCTCTAGAAATTATGATCGATTTTTTGAAATTCAAAATAGTTTTTGTATAAACAAAAACCCAAACTAATTATTTTTGTCAAAAATACTACTGCATTGAGTTCCTATTGTGAAAACATACATGAACTGTTTATTAGAGTAAAACGTTAATTTTTTTTATTTGCTTTTAAGTGAGTTTGAATTTACACAAACAATAAATTCAGACTCACTTAGTTATAGCCAATATTATTATAAGAAGTATTATAGTTCCTTAAAGAATTTAATGGGTAATTTCCGCCGGCACTGTTCATGCTGAAGTGATACTATGATTGTAATTTAAGAAAAACTATTGATATACATATAAAATTTGTAAGACTTAATAACATTCGAAGGGCAGATACAAAATATATATACATACACAGCTGGTCAAACAAATATTTGCAATTATTTTTTTTTATATAAACTTAATTTTTTAATATGTTTTGTTTATTTAAATATTATTTTAACATTAGTTTTCATTAGACTATCAATACTTAATGAAATATTAATATTTAAGGCTTTTAAATTAAGTAATTATAAATTTTATACAATAAAACCGACGGTGTAGACATTTGCGCTTGGACAAAAAAATAGGTGTGTCTTCCTAAATAATGAATAATGATAGCTAGTTTGAATGCAAAATTTGTTGTATTTTATAATAATTTTCGTTTACCATTCTCTTATAACCCGAGTATACGACATTGTTATTCAAAACTTTTTAAAGTCAGCGTGGTATTAACTCTACAAACTTTTGGCATCTTTCTTGGGGTAAGGAATACCATTCACTCTGAACAGCATCCCACAATCGTTTCCAGTTTGGAAAATATTGGCAATTGGCATCCTAGTTTCCGCATAAGCTCATTCCTCAAGTTCTCAATCGGGTTGAGATCTGGGATTGACTTGGCCATGAAACAATTGAAACTTCTTTCTCTCGATACCACTCTTTCACAAGATTTGCCATATGTTTCTGATCGTTATATCCTGCTGAAAAATCCATCGGAGAGTCATGTTTTCTTCGGCAAATGGAAGCATGATATCTTCCAAAATATCCCTATAACCTTATTTGGTCAAGATGTAACTAATACGGAATAATAGGAATTAGGGCCCACACCATACTAGAAAAAACGGAACCAGACCATAATATTTCCTTCTCCGTGTTTAATCGTCTTTTGGGTATAGCGAGGGTGATAGTCCTTTCTTTTTGGTCGCCTGAAATACGCCCAGAATCTGATGAGAACAAATAAATTTTTGTTTCGTCACTCCAGAGGATATTGCGCCATTTTTTGGTCCTTCAGGTCCGCTCCAACTTCTATGGCTATAAGATATAAAATTTAATCACACCTATTTTTTTGACCAGCAGTGTATATATATATATATATTCAGCTAGATGCTCCAATGCTCTCTCGTTGGGTTTTGGGTATCAATGGATTATTCATTGTAGATGGTAGATTCTGCTCTACCAAAGTCAAGAAAAAAACCCGGACCAAGAAAACGTGAAGGGTCTAAAATATGGCTCCGTGAAATAACTCCCCAAGAAATAACTCCCCAAAAACGAAAATGAAATAACCCCCCAAATTGGGGACTTATTTCATAATGAAATAAGTCCCCAAACTCGAAAATGAAATAAGTCCCCAAAAAGCATGAAATAAGTCCCCAAAAAATAATGAAATAAGTCGCCAACAAAATTGTGAAATAAGTTCCAAATTTTAAGAATTGTGTTGCCATTTTAAATATTTTCCAATAAAAAAGTATTAATTAAAAAGGCAAAATAAGACTTTAATATACATTTTTAATTCAGGTAACTTCCTTTATTAACAATTATTTTAAATATTTGAAAAGTTATGCATATACATCAATAGTATCTTCAACGTTGCTTCTACAGTAGGGACATTTAATAAATTGAAGACCTTCAGCAATTGACTGGGCCTGCATTTTCAAATTGCATTCTGCACAGACTTTAAGATGTCTGCATGGCATATACAGGATATTTGGCTGTAAATAAAATTTTGTTTCTGAGATCTAAGAAATAAAATCTTTTCTCAACAGAAAAACACTGCATAAAATTTGAGAAAAAGAAAAGAAAGCAGAACAAGATTTTGTTTCTGAAAACTAAGAAAAATAAAAGTGAAAATTCGCCGCGAATTTTCACTTTTATTTTTCTTAGTTCTCAGAAACAAAATGTTGTTCTGCTTTCTTTTCTTTTTTCTCAAATTTTATGCAGTGTTTTTCTGTTGAGAAAAAGAAAAGAAAGCAAAAACAAAATATTATTAATATTAATATAATTAAATTTAAAATTTTTTAGCCTTTCCTTCTATCAAGTATTTATGACATGTAAATATATTTCATTTTTCAACTTGGGGAGTTATTTCATCATGCAATAACTCCCCAAACTAAAAATGAAATAAGTCCCCAAAAAACAGGAAATAACTCCCCAATCTCATACAAATTTTTGGGGGGTTATTTCATTTTTTTTTTTGATAGTTATTTCTTGGGGAGTTATTTCACGGAGCCCTAAAATATGTGTTTCTAAACTTTACTTACTCCAGTAACACACTAAATATGAATATCAATTCGCGCATCGGAATTTCCTTATATTTCTTTCTTTTTTTAAAATGCGGACTCTTTCTCAACTTGAGACAACCCAACCGTGCTATCGCATTTAAAGTCTGCATTGTTGAATCATTATGCGTCATACTTTATTTTAATCTTAAAATCTTCTGTTCTACGATGCCAAACGAAGGTATTATAAATCTGAATAAAACTGAACACTGCTTGTTATTATAGAAGTACGCATAATGATGTGCGATAAATTTGTGAATCTGATCCCCAATTGTTAAAAGGGTTTATTTTCAGTATGCAATAAATTAATAAAATGTACCTTATAGAATGCATACTGTGTAAGGGTTACAAAAGAAATCAAGTGCATACGACTGGGTCGTACGAACTTACTGTTAAAATGGTCTTGGGGCTTGGGATTTTGGGGTAAAAACATTAAAAAAAGCATATGAAATGTTATTAATCACTTAAAAATCAATAATTTTTAAGGAATTTTTTTTCAATTGTTCGACGAGTTTTTTCAAAAAAAGTTTTTTTTTTTGAAAAACTTTTCAAAAATACATTACAAATTTTTTTTGGAGTATGCCAACTTCTAGCACTTTGGAGTTTTTATCAGAAAAATAAAATCAAAAAAATAGCTGGATTTGGAAAAAAACAAAAAAGAAAAAAAAAATTTAAACTTTTTTAAAAAACTTAAAAAAACTTTTTGTGAAACATTTAAGAATTTGTATTATTTCTTTTATAAAAGGGCTTCTGCATTAAAAATTTCATCGAAATTCGTCAAGTGGCTTACGAGAAAATCGGATTTCAATAAACCGGTCCTATGGGAGGTACCGTAATAAGACTTTTACTGGAAAATCTATTCCAACCAAAACATACAATTTGCACATAAAACGCTATTCAGAAAGTTCTATGAAAATCGTTAGAGCCGTTTTTGAGAAAAATTAATTGTTCACTAAAAATCGTATGGCAGGTACCGTTAGTTTTAGAGCTAGAATGGTAATTCCAAAAACCCCCCTGTAGGACGTCATTATAATACTATGTACCAAGTTTGAAGCAAATCGGTCCAGCCGTTAAAGCTGTAGCTTCCGATACAGACGGACGGACAGACAGACAGACAGGCAGACAGAATTGTGGGACCCATTTTTTTAGGTTTCTCTATCATCGTAATGTTATGTTTGATTGCCCAAATTTTTTTTTTCTTACGATTGCATAACTGCCTTATAGTACCTATAATCGCAAGTAAAAATACGAAGAAGGATAAGGAAAAACAGAAACTTTGATATGCAAATAAGAACGAAAACGCATTCGAATGTAATAAAAAAATGGAAGCAAATTTTAACACCAGAAACAATGAATATTTTCTTGAAATTAAATGTAGTAGATTCTAAATGAATATTTTTGTTTAAGTAGGTAACATCAGGAATGCTTTTGTGTGTGAAACTTACATCATTAGGATTTAAAAAAGCAGCTGCGTAACAATTAATTCGTAGGAAAAACCACACTGCTGAGGCAAGGTTTTTTCGGAATTCGGGAATTATTTTGAATTCAAATTCTTTCTGCGGTTTTGTTTAATTATTTGAAAATAAAGTTTTACTCTGACAAACAACTTGAAGGTTGGCATTTAAATTTTTATAATAATTTAGAGGGCTGTATAATACTTTGCGGTTGGAAAAGGATAGAAACATTAATATTAAAAATATATACATACATACTTACTCAAAAAAAAATAAAATAAATCATTCACTAAATTTTATTAAAATCATAGTAGCATTTTTTGAAAAAAAAAAAAAAACAAGTATGTCATTAAAATTCGAATGCCAGTTAGGGGCCAGTTATAGCGATACGGAAAACCAAACCGAAAAAAATTTCAAAGGGAAAATTTAGTAGGTTATGGTTCGATTTAGAACACAAATGTTACACTGATCGATGGCAACCAACTCAGATAATTTATTTTGCAAATAAAAATTTGAATTGAACTCGTACTTTTTGTTTAAAATTTAGTTTTTTATTTTTCTTTTATACTTTTAACAGAAAAATAAATAAATACATTTTAAACAAAAAGTACGAGTTCAATTAAATTTTTTATTTGCAAAATAAATTCTCTGAGTTGGTTGCCATCGATCAGTGTAACATTTGTGTTCTAAATCGAGCCTTAACATACTAAATTTTCCTTTTGAAATTTTTTTCGGTTTGATTTGCCGTATCGCTATAACTGGCCCCTTACCGTTAGTTTTAGAATTAGAATGCTAATTTTAAATAACCCTCTGTAAGACGTCATAATAATACTGTGTACCAGGTGTGAAGGAAATCAGTTCAGCCGTTGAGGCTGTAGGTAAAAATATAGACAGACAGACTGACAGACAGACGGACTGAATTTTCGGACCCACTTTTGTCGGCTTCTTTATCATCGTAATGTTATGTTTAGTGGTAACAAATAATTTTGTTATGTATGCATAACATGCCTTATAGTATACTTACCTACATCCAACATAAATTCGCAAGTAAAAACTCAAAGGGAACAAAATCATTTTAAATTGTATTAATTAGAATCCCTAAAAAATCACTAGTTAAATTGTTTTTTTTTTTCGAAAAAAATAAGTAATCTGATTTCTTTTACTATTTTGAATTTTAAGAGAAAAAAATTCAAAATCGTTCGACTTTTTCCTTTATAAAACAATTTGTTTTGTAACACGCAGGCGCATATACACAAGCAATATACAGGCGCACAGATAGTATTATGTACACTGCTTTGAAGATGAGGGTTCGGAGGCTACGAAGATTGGCAAAAGAAAAGAACCTAGAACAAAAAATACTATGTAATTTTAATATATGTATATGTATTTACTAGCGGCCCGGTACGTGCTTCGCTACGTATAAAGTGAAATAATAGAATTGGAACATCAAATTCATTTATTCAAACAAAAAAATATTTTATTTATTGCTAGCTATTTTAAAACTTAATCCAAAACATTTGGATAAACAATATTTTTTGTTTTTCCATTTTGAGCATGAATAAACAAACGGCTGGGGGTACCGACTCTGGAACAGGCAACATAAAGTTGGCCATGTGAAAAACATGATTCCTCCAAATTCACACCACAAACGTTAAGTGTTTGCCCTTGGGCCTTGTTGATGGACATCGCAAATGATAAACGCACAGCAGGATATTGTAATCTTTTGAATTCAAATGGCATATCAGTTGGAATCATAGGGATACGCGGTATCAAACAAACTTCTCCTTTTGATTTAGCAGTTAAGATCGTAGCTTCAATCAAATTTGGCAATAAATTTTTCACTGCCAATCTGGTGCCATTACCCAGTTTTAGTGGATTAATATTTCGCAATAATATAATCAAAGAACCAACTTTCAGATTCAAGCAGTGATTCAGTGTCGATCAAGTACTCGTCGTGTGCGGTCGCGTTGCTTCTGTGCGCGTGTGTCACCCAAAATAATCGAAAAAAAAAAAATAAACCAAACCCAATCCATATATCACATACACAGTGCAATTTAATTAATATCAAAAACTAAACCCAGCCCTTTTCGTTACCCAAAATTAGAAAAAAAAAATAAATAGAATAAATCAGTGGAAAATAAAAAGAAGAAAATAAAAAAAAAAAAAAAAATATATGTACACCAAATACCTCGCTCGCATTCGCAGCACAGCATCCAACAATACCCATCCTCTCCACCCGCGCCACACATAACTGTTGCTTTCTATGCAATGCAAGCCTCTTGTGAGGCTTATCGCAAGAGGTTTTGCATTGGATGGTGAGCAGCATTTGATGTATATTCTTTCGTGTTTTTTTGTCTGTATTAATTCCCGTTTGCAAATTGTTTTATGGGCATAACACCTAGGACAGTTTGTTTATAATTGGAATTAATATGGGCCTATACTGCACGTCTGAAATTAGTTTCGTCAAAGTTGAATCTTTTGTGTTTAGTTTTTCAAAATGGTAAGTGATTTTTGTGTTGTGTATTCAAATGTTCGTGGGCTAAGAAAGAATTTCTTTTCTGTGTACGCCCATACTGTGCAATACAGGCCAGCTGTTTTGGCATTAAGTGAAACCCAGGTTGGACAGAATACTGATTTATCAGAATTTTGTTTGTTTGGATATAACTTAGTGCCATTACTTTTTTCCCACCATGGTCTTGTCGTTTATGTTAGGAATGATATTGCTTGCCAGAGCCTTCCCCAATATGGGCATTGTTCTAATACGAACTTTAATTTCCTGTGGCTCAAATTCACTGTCCGCAAGCATATCATTCATTACTGTTTTCTTTACAGGAGTCCGAATCTTGACAGCATGTCTACTTGTGATGAGTTAGATGTTTTGTCAGATTCAATTTCCCGAATTGTTTCCCATTGTCCTCACACTGAAGTCGTGATTACGGGCGACTTCAATGTACACAATTCAAGTTGGCTCCGATATTCTGGCCAGACAACACTCGAAGGAAGGTATACCGAGATCTTTGCTGAGTATAACCATCTTACCCAGCTTGTCGATGAGCCTACTCGTATACCGGATGTTGATGGGCATTCCGCCCATACTCTTGACTTGTTCCTTACTTCCCATCCTGATAAATATACTATTAAAGTAACTTCTCCATTTGGCACCTCGGACCATTGTGTCATTTCAGCTAATTTCTCGATCTCCAACCATCCAGTTAAAGAAAAAATTCCCACTAGGACCGTTTGGCAATACGAGAAAGCCAACTGGGACGGTCTGAATATTTTCTTTCGCAACTTTAACTGGTCATTATGCTTCCTCGATAATGACATTGATGCCAGTGTTGAAATGATTACAGAAGTGATTTTTCTTGGAATGAGAACTTTTGTCCCTCACAGAACAAAATGTATCAAACCAAAAGAAAAGTCTTGGTTTTCCGAAGAGTGTAAAGAAGCTATCAGGTTGAAAAAAGTAAGCTTCCGATCCTACAAAGCCAACCCAACTGAGGAAAATCGGAAGAAACACAAACAAGTTAGGAACTCGCGCAACTCCGTTATACACAAAACGAAATTTTTACATGACCAGAAGTTACGGCAAAAAATTCTGCAAAGTCCCAAAGGCAGTAAAAACTTCTGGTCATTTGTAAAAAACGTCAAGAACTCAACGTCATCATCAGTTCCAACGCTCATCGTCGACGATAAACCCATTGTCAGCTCTTCAGAGAAGGCGAATATGCTCGCAGCTCATTTTGCTGCAAGTTCTACGTTGCCTGCAAGCAACGATGCCCCTCCTGTACTTGAGAACGTTAATTCTTTTATGGGACAGATATTTTTCCGCACTCGTACAGTAGCAAGAGTACTTCAAGATCTTGATATACACAAATCCGCTGGCCCGGATGGTATACCCTCTATTCTTGATATGCCATTTATTTTGAGAGTGTGACGCTCTCCCTTGCTTTAAAACCCATTTAGCAAACACACCTAAAAAATAAATGGCATACGCAGGTATAGTTGCCATTACAAAATGCACAGAGAGAGATGTACACGTATTCACAGACTGGTAAAAATATTTCGAGGGTGTTTCAGGCAAGAGGAGTACGAGTTGGCAGTCTGTATATGGTCTGTGGCCTCATCTTGAATCATAACACTGTCAATTGATTTATATGTCGTGACTACACCTGGCAGTTTCGCTTGAATTTGAAAATTAATAGCATTGATATAAATGTTCTTCGGTGCTTAAATAACGCGTTCTCTCAACTAATTATGATTTCTGTAATTCTGAAGAATATTCGGAAAAACACATTCAATCAATTCATCTATCGATTGCGCAATTGTACAAAAATTGTTCGGTACAGCGATCAATCGTACTGTCGATTTGTATTTTTCCATCACCAATTTCTAACAATTGTTTTGAAAACTCATGGGCAGCTGGATCATTTTGTGATGTATACGCATATTAATGTTCAGTGTCAATTTTTGTACATAAGTATATCCAAAGAACTGATGACTTCAAACAGGCATTTATTTCATCAGCAAGAGTTGATAGGAATGACAGGCAATGTTTGACGAAAATCCCCTGACAGTAATATCAAAGCACCATACCAAAAAGTTGTTGATTACCACGTAAATCTTGCGTTGTTCGATTAAATGCTTCTAGTGTTATTCACTTCAACAGTTCAAAACTTACCGTTTGTGTAAATGCAATTGACAATTTAATTCAAAAAAAAGCCTGTAAACGATATGAAACACCGACGGCTCGCTAAAAAACTGAGAAAAATACACGCACACATATACATATTACATTTGAACAATTGAACAATTCAAGACTCACCATTTGTAAGAAAGCACCCAACAATATGTTGAAAAATATAAACACAAATCAATAATTATCGCTGACAATTTGTTTTAATCGAAGCACGTCCAAAATGAAATAACCGCATGAATGACATAACAATATGCTTGTACTGTCAACACTGAAAAAAGTTTCAATTTGACAGCACAGTCCCCACCTGGAAAAAGTTTCAATTTGACATCAAAATCCCCATTAACAAAATGATAAGCCATTGAATTCGTTTGTTACAAAAAATGCGATAAATGAAGAACCGCTCGACCGATTTTGTGCAAACTTCACATAAACCATCTAATAAATAGTCCGAACAAAGCCTAAACATTTGGTTTGGATAGGTGAAAGGTGAGCCCGTTCTTGAAAATTACAACGAAAAGGGGAAACTATAGCTAGTATTTTCGCATCACTTACTTCATTGAACTCTAACCAACAAATTTTGTTTTGCCAAATTTATCGATCAAATCAAACCATACTTGCTCAACAGATTTTTCACCAGATCCAGTTCATTTAGCACGTGCTTTCTCTTTTTGCTCTTCCATTGCATCATCAAAACCTTTCTGGTCAAAATTTATGTTTCTCTCTTTTAAAATATCAAGTATAATATCCAAAGGAAATCCATAAGTATCATATATAGCTTAAACGCTAATTCTCCAGGCACGTTAAATAAAAAGCAATAATTAATAATAATAATAATAATAATAATTTTAACTATATGCCTGTAAGACCCAAGGTCTAATTATTATTGCTGACAATTTGCTTTAAGAAAAGTACACGCACACATATACATAGTACTATTGAACAAACAACATGCTTGTACTGTCAACACTCAAAAAAATTTCAATTTGACAGCACAGTCCCCATCTGAAAAAAGTTTTAATTTTACAGTAAAATCCTCATTAACAAAATGTTATAAATGAAGAATGGCTTAACCGATTTTGTGCAAACTTCACATAAACCATCTACTAAATAGTCCGAACAAAGCCAAAACATTTGGTTTGGATAGGTGAGCCCGGTCTTGAGTTATAAAATTACAACGAAAAGTGGCATTGATTTTTATATATATAGATATTATTTTGTTTATAAAGAGCTCTCACATTAAAAATTTCATCAACATCTGTTGAGTGGTTTACGAGAAAATCTGCTATGAAAAAAGTGGTCCTATTTGAGGTACTTACCGTTACAAGACTTTTTCTGGAAAATTAATTCCAACCAAAACATACATTTTACTCCAAAAAAACCATTCAGAAAGTTTTATCAAAATCGTAGGAGTCGTTTTTGAGAAAAATTAATTTTTCATAAAAAATCATATGGCAGGTACCATTACATTTGGAGCTAGAATGCTAATTCTAAAAATCCCTCTGTAGAACATCATAATAATACTATATACCAAGTTTGAAGCGAATCGGTACAGCCGTTTCGACTGTAGGTGCCGAAGCCGATGCAAACAGACTGGACCCAATTTTTTCGACTTCTCTACCATCGTAATGTTATGTTTCATTCTCAAACAATTTTTACTTGCTCTATAGAACAAGTATTGGTTTCGAGCAGAAAAAAAAATCGAGGTTTTAATCAAACATGACATTACGATGATAGAGAAGCCCTAAAAAGTGGTTTTCGCCATACCGTCCGTCGGTCTGTCTGTGCGGATGTGCGGATGTGCGCTTTTTCACGTCATGCTACAGCCTAAACGGCTTGACGGATTTTCTTCAAACTTGGTATATAGCAGTTTGAAGAATAACCATTGTTGAGGTTTTTTTATTTTGTTTTGGCCCGGCTCAAACTGGTACCTTTCAAGTACCGGCTTTTTTCAATTTGGATTTTCTCGAAAATGACTCTAACGATTTTGATTAAATTTAAAATTTAGCTAACTTTAAGCATTTCTAACAAAACTGCGTTTTTTTGTTTTTGCCTCAAATGGTCGCAACGAAAATCAGGTTTTAACGGCTTTTTTCAAACAGCCATAAGTTCACAACGGCTTGATTGAATCAACTCAAACTTTGTTTGACATAGTTTTTCGTAGTGTTCTATAGGATGGTTTAGTAAATTTTTCACTGAAGCCTTTCTAAACGGTGGCTTCCATACAACGAGCCGTTGAGTTTTAGCTAACTTTTTTTGGTTTTTTCTAATTTTCTCGAAAATGGCTCTAACGATTTTGATTAAACTGTGTGTGTTATATTCTTTTAGTGTTTTTAAGAGAACTGCGTTTTTAGTTTTTGGCTAAAAATGCAAATAACGGAGATCTGCTCTTAACGGTTTTTTTTTTCAAATGGCCATAAGTTGTCAACGGTTGCATGGAATTCACTCAAACTTTGTTTGGTATAGTTCCTTACACCTTTCTATCAGATGGCATTGATTTGTTTTTCAGTTTCTCTTTTTTAAATGGTGGCTCGTATACAAAAAACCACTTGATTTTGGCCAATTTTTTCATTTTTTCTAATTTACTCAAAAAAGGCTCCCCCGATTTTTATGAAACTTTGTATGTGACATACATAGAATACTTCAAATAAAACTGCATTTTTAGTTTTTGGCTATACATGATAAAAGTGGAAATTACTTTTAACAGTATTATTAATTTGGCCATAAGTGGACACTTGTATCATTTATAACACCCAAAAGATAACGTCTTAATTTTAAATATTAAATATTTCTTAACGTTAGCTCCCGTATATCGAGTTTTCCACTTTTAGCCAATTTTTTTTGGTTTTTACCAAATTTTTCAAAAATGAATTGTTCTTATTGATCGAAAAGTTTGTTTTCATCGTACTATTGCAGTCGTGCATTTTATTTTTTTTTACGAATGCATAACTTGCCTTATAGAACCTTTTTTTTATTTAAAAGAAATTGTCGATATTATATTTGTCGTGTAAGTGGGATAATTTGGTTCTAGCATATCATCTGGCAACCAATATCTTCACAAATTAAAGCGGTTTTTTTACGGAAAAATTGTTTTTTTTTTATTTTCTTATAAAATAATGTGTTAACTTCTTCTTAGACACACCAACAGTGTGACCACGACGACCGATTGTCTTTGTGTGTTGACCACGGACACGGAGACCCCAGTCCCCAGTAATGACGCATACCGCGATGGGCCCGGATCTTCTTCAAACTTTCCAAATCCTCACGAAGTTTTGAGTCCAAAGATGATGAAGTGTATTGAGTATACTTGCCATCGACGACATCCTTCTGCCTGTTGAGGGACCAGTTGGAAATTTTGTATTGCCTTGCTTCTGGATGATGACGACAATTTGGTGACACTTTGTCTTCAGAGTTCATCAAATTCAAGCGAAAAAAGAAGTTTAAGGTTTAAAGGAGGTTCTTTGCTTGTCAAACTTCAGCTGCGGTGATCATGGTGCAGACACGCATCCATTCTTGCTGCATAGATTGTTCTGCGGGAAGAAGAATTCAAATTGGTGATGGAATATGTTACTGGAAGGAGATCACAGATTTCACATCAAATTTTCTTTACAAATAAATAGTAAAAAAGAGTTGCTTGTAAATGAGTTTCTATCGGCCGTATTCATGGCATTGTCTTTAAAGTAATTTGGAATTTAGCGAACCTGAAAAATTAAGAACATTTTTTACATTTTAAAATAATTTATAATATAGATTTAAGTAACATTACTTCTAATCAAAGACCTTCTTTAGCTTTGAGTTTGAATCTTTCATCTTTGCATTACTAATTTAATTTTTGCCTGCCTCATTTTGATTTTTTTTTTTTTTACATTTGCTTTCGAAGAATGAGTTTGGTATAGTTTTGAAATAGCTGTAAGGTGAGTTCCGGAATAAGGAATCCGCCATTTTTCGAATATTCGAATTAGAGTTAAAAGTGTTCGATGAATAGCACTTTTCGAACTTAAGTTAAGAGGCTCTAAAAGTTACGAGCGGTTTGAAGTTTGATATTGTTCGATAAATACGGGCCTTAAATTTGAAAAAAAAATTATTAAAAAATAGCAGTATCTCCTTCAATGTCATGCTATACCTTTTTGTAAAGCGGAAGACTTATTATTTTATTGTGATTTTAAATGAAGTTATTTTAGTTAACCGTTTTCAAAATATTAACTTTCAAACTTAAAATTTTGAAAAAAAACGTTCGCAACTCCACTACAACCTCGGTTCCGACGATTGTCGATAATAACACTCCTGTGGTAAACTCCCAAGCGAAAGCTGATTTATTTGCAGCAAATTTTGCTGCCAATTCAAACGCTACCCCAGTGTGATATGACTCCTCCTGTACTTGAGAACGTGAATGGTTTTATGGGACGAATCTTCTTTCGTACTGGTACATTTGCAAGAGTACATAAAGATCTCGACACAAATCCACTTGCCCGTATAGTATTTTTACCATAGTTCTGAAGAGGTGTGTTTCTACGCTGGCAAAACTATAATGCGTAAGCTTTTCCATCTATCTTATTCTACAGCTCTCTTTCCGAGTGGATGGAAAACAGCATTTGTTCAGCCCACCCCAAAAAAGACGTATCTTCACCCTTCTCAAACTACCGACCGATTGCACTGATGTCCTTCTTTCCAAGGTCATGGAAATTCTGATAAACTTTAAGATCAAGAAATATCTTGAGAAACGGAAACTTCTTAATGACCGGCAGTACGGTTATCGTAGCAATAGGTCCACTGGTGATACTATATTATATCTCACCGAACAGTGGAACCAATCCTTACATAGTCTTGGAGAAAGCAAGATTATTGCACTTGATTTTTCTAAAGCATTTGATAGAGTCTGGCATCAGAGTCACGGCAATTTTCAGATCCTTTTGTTACAAAACAGCTTTTTATAACATTTGTTCGTCCCATTCTTGAATATGCTTGCCAGGTTTGGTCACCCCATTACGAATGCCATATATTAAGGTTAGAACGTGTTCAAAAAAGATTTCTGCGATTTGCCTTGCGGGGCTTAGGTTGGGAAAATCCTTACGAGCTTCCCGCATACATCAGTCGACTGAAACTAATTGATTTGCCATCCCTTGTGAATAGACGTTCTTATTTAAGTTTTGTTTTTATCGTTAAATTAATAAATGGTAACATAGACTCTTTGTACCTTTTGTCTCGAATAAATTTTAATATTCCTCAAAGAAACTTACGGAATCTACCTAGCTGCTTAAATGTACCAAACTGTCGTACTAATTATGAACGATTTTGTCCCTTAAACAAAATGTTTGAATTATTTAATCTTCTCAATAATATATGTAACAACTTATTTGACCAATCGTTAAATTTTTCATCTAAATTTCAGTCAAATTTGTATTCAATTATATAATTGTACTCTTATTATAATAGACATAAGTACTTATATCTGAAGCTAGTCTTTAGCTATGTAAATAAATTAAATTGAAATCAGGCTCTCTTATCGAAAATGGGTGCATTTGGCATCGATGAACCCCTCCTTCGATGGATTAGAAATTACCTTTCGGACCATTCAATTCGCGTTGTTTTAGACATTTTTCAGACTGCTACCCACAAAATAAATGCTGTTGTGCCCCCACGGCTCCGTTCTGTCTCCGACTCTCTTTCTTATCTTTATAAATGATCTCTTGTCTAATAATTCTAATCCACTAAGTTGTTTTGCTGACGACAGTACTCTCAGCTTATCATATTCGTTTCCAGATTCACATCCATGTCATTCGGATGTGGAACTGAAACGGTATCGTATGATAAGCTCATTAAACTCTGATCTTGACAGCATAGTGGGGAATTATCAACCGCGTAGAATTTAAATCTTCAAAAACTCAATGGTGTCTTCTGTCGTTAAGACATTACCTTCCCCCTATGCCACTGTCTGTGAGTGGCACTTGCATTGAGGAAGCCGGCCAGCCTTGCGTTCTTCTGTGGAACGATCACATATTTGACTTCGCCAAAAGTGTCGCCAATTGCTTAGGTTTCCTAAATCGATGGAAGAAATGTTTTTCCCCTTCTGATCTGGCTATAATTTACAAGGCATTCCTTCGCCTGAAGCTAGAGCACAATTTTCATATCTGGGCTGGTGCTCCTGTCACTCACTTGTGCTCCCTGGATAGGATTCAAAAAAGAGCCATAAAATTGATAGGTGAAGGAACCATTATATACATACATAGATAGATTATAGTGTATAGATAGGTTCTATATTATTCTTTCACTTTATGCTATATTCATATTTATGTGTTGTGTTTCGTCACCGTTACGGATTTTCGTTTTATCACGGGTGGAATCGGCTAATGTGATTTGTGATTGTCACATTTCTGACAATCACATGTGATAAAATAATTTTGTGCGTCTGCATAATGTGATCACCGGAATTTTGTTTATTTTCATTATGTCATTTTCCGTTGGGCAATTGGAGAGAACTCCGAAGACAAATCGTTTCTCTTCGGAGTTGTGTTTTGCGAGTCTTACTTCTTCTGCTTTTTATGAAATATGCGGTCTGAAGGCGCATATATACGAACGTCACAGTTTCTATATATTTTGTATTTCAAATTAAACAATTCGAACAATTTTAATATATAATTTACATTAAGGGACGTGACAATTATGTATTTACTAGCGTTACCCGGCGCGCGTTGCTACGCCCAAAAAAACACTTATGTGTATTTAATGTGAAACTAAATTTATTTATATGTATATTTTATCTCAATGTTAGCGGATAAGCAATATTTTTGGTCGTTTCGGTTGGTGTATAATACAAATTTTTTGGCATACACACAAAGTGCAGTTAATTTGATTGTTAAACTGAACATGATAACATTGATAAATTGTGGCTTGAATATTTTGCTGCATTTGACAAAAATTTGGGAACATAAAATGTCATTTGTTGTGCGATTCAATTCCTTTTCCTATGTTTAAAAGTTGTTTGGAAAATGTTTGGGTGGACGATTCTTGCACCAAATGGACACGCACGTTCGTTCAGAGTTTGATTTTTTCGACTCAGTTCCATTAATATGATGCTTTTATTCAACGAAAGGAAAACATTTTTATAGAAAAGTTGAAAAAAAAACTTTGCCAAAAGCCCGCATTTTTCTGTCTTCCACCCGGGCATTCCGCTTAAAAATTTATAAAAAACACCAAAAAAGAATTTAAAAAAAACTGAACCAAAATTGTTAAAAGCATGCATTTTTTTTCCTTCCACCCGATCGGCACGAAACCTTCACAGGAACCATCCCTGGACTAAACTATATTTACCCCAAAAATTTCATAAAGATCCATTGCGTTGTTTAGGAGTCCATACGCAACATACATATATACACAAATCCATTTTTATATATACATATATAGCCTTTAACCGCGGCTTCACTCGCGTTTCAGCTGATCAAGAAGTAGACTGTACCTTGAGGAGTATAGTCTATCGTAATCTAGCTTCTTCTTCTTTTATAGCTTTATAATTTAATACCTACATTTTACCGTGATAAAAAGAAACCTATAAGATATACCAGATTATAATCTAGCTCTGTGCTAAATTTCATTCCGATCCGGCCAGCCATTCTGGTGTGATTTCAAAAATAGCCAATATGCTATTCCAGACTATAATCTATCTCTGTGCTAAATTTCATTCAGATGAGTTCAGCCCTTCTGGTGTGATTTCAAAAATTAAAACAAATCTATCCCACGTTAACCATACATTTTAACGGGATAAAAAGTAGCCAATATGCTATTCCAGACTATAATCTATCATTGTGCTAAATTTCATTCAGATGAGTTCAGCCATTCTGGTGTGATTTCAAAAATTAAAACGAATCTATCCCACGGGAACCATACATTTTAACGGGTTAAAAAGTAGCCAATATGCTATTCCAGACTATAATCTATCTCTGTGCTAAATTTCATTCAGATCCGTTCAGCCATTCTGGTGTGATTTCAAAAATTAAAACAAATCTATCCCACGGGAACCATACATTTTATCGGGGTAAAAAGTAGCCAATATGCTATTCCAGACTATAATGTATCTCTGTGCTAAATTTCATTCTATCCCACGGGAACCATACATTTTACCGGGATAAAAAATAGCCTATCTGCTATTCCAGACTATAAGCTATCTCTGTGCCAAATTTTATCCAGATCCGTTTAGCCGTTCTGGCGTGAGTTAGCAACAAATATCCAAACATCCAAACATCCAAACATCCAAACATCCAAACATCCAAACATCGTAACTTTCACATTTATAATATTAGTAAGATTTAGAAAGGATTAATTTAGTTGTCACTTCACGTGATTGCTCACAACATATACGCGTTTCAGAAAAATATCTCAATTAAAAAAATGTTCATTTCTGTTTTTTTTTTTACTTGCGATTATAGGTACTATAAGGCAAGTTATGCATTCGTCGAAAAAAAAAATTTTGAGATAACAATCAAATATGACATTACGATGATAGCGAAGACGAAAAAAGATGGTCTAAAAATTCTGTCCGTCTGTATGTCTGTCTGTCTGTCTGTCTGTCTGTCTGTCTGTCTGTATGTAGACCTACAGCCCAAACGGGTGGGCCGAATTGCTTCAAACTTGGTATATAGACTTTTTTAGGTATTGTACAGAAAGGAAATTGAAATTTTTTTTTTAGCTCAAAAAATAACGGTACCTGCCATACAACCGTTACGTTAAACCTTTTTTTTCTCAAAAACGGCTCTAACGATTTTTAATTAAAAAAATCAGTGTTGCTTTTTAGGTACGACCAATCATATGGCTGAAAAAAAAGTTTTAAAAAATGGCTAAGAACGGTACTTTCCATAGGACCGTTTTTTTTGCTTTCGACTATCTCGAAAACGACTCAACCGATTCTTTCGAAATTTCACACACATATAGCTGTAGGTAGCTCAATTTGTATTGCATACCAATATTTTTGAAAAATATTTTTTTGTATTTTTAAAAGCATTTTTTAAAAAAAAATTTAAAAAATTAATATTTTGAAAACTGCTTATTAATTTTTTTTTTTAAATATTAAATAAATGTATTTGCTGAATACCTATGAACTGGCGTTTTTGAATTTTTTTTGGAAAATTTTTTCAAAAAGTTTTTCAAAAAAAACTTTTTTTCTCAAAAACCGCTCCACAGATTTTTCTAAATTTATTCTCATAAATTCAAATTTATCTAAGAAATAAAATGGCGTACTTTTTTTTCAGCTCAAATTAGTTTAAGTATTTATTTAAGAATTTTGAAAATTTTATTTTTATCAAAATCTCAAGCACATAAACCACTGCCACTCATTAGAGCAAGTTCGTGCGACCCAGTCGTGCATTTTATTTTTATTGTTTTTATTTTTACTTTAATCATGAGGAGAAACTAATTTCTCCCAATCGAAAACAACATTAGTGTAGATCTTTGACAAATCTTTGACAGCAAAAGCAAATTATTTTGTTTTATAAGTCAGCGTCAGAGGTTTATTATTTATTTATTATTATTTTTGTATGCAAGTGACACCTAAATAGCTGTCACAAGAAAAAGTCACAAAAATGTGATTGTCACATGTGACAATCACCTTAGCCAGACGAAATTTGTAGATTGTGACTATCACATATCACAAATCACCTTAGCCGATTCCACCCTAGGCTTCAAATGAAAACGATTTAAAGAAGTTTTACTTCGAAAAGTATCCTGATTAATAAATATCACGAAGAAAAAATGTTAAATGGTTTAGTCAGTGTGTAGCACATATTTTAAAATACAGCTCAAACTATTTTTAGGAAGCACAAAACTATACGTAAAATATATAAATGGTTTTTAAACTATAGGTTTATTGCATTTGAAAATTAAAATGGTTTACAAATTTTTTTGATATTGTCAAATTTTCGAGTTGAAAAATTAATTTAAAAGCTTATCTAATCCAATGTCCGAACCCAAAAACACTTTCACTACTTTTTATAGAAAACTAGCTGATCCGGCAAACTTTGTTCCGCCTTAGAGGAAATAAATAAACATATTTTGGATTTTATTAAGTTCAATTTTTTTATTTAGAAATACAAATAAAAAAATCAAGTATTTTAATGATTCTTTATTGTTCATGTATTTTGTTGCATAGGTTGCACTGTTCAATCAAGCACCTTGTGATACACGACATTTTTATAGATTATTGATTATAGGTACTATAAGGCAAGTTATGGATTCGTGCAGAAAAAATAAAATGCACGACTGGGTCGCACGAACTTGCTCTAATGAGTGACAGTGGTTTATGTGCTTGAGATTTTGATAAAAATAAAATTTTCAAAATTCTTAAATAAATTTTTAAACTAATTTGAGCTGAAAAAAAAGTACGCCATTTTATTTCTTAGATAAATTTGAATTTATGAGAATAAATTTAGAAAAATCTGTGGAGCGGTTTTTGAGAAAAAAAGTTTTTTTTGAAAAACTTTTTGAAAAAATTTTCCAAAAAAAATTCAAAAACGCCAGTTCATAGGTATGCAGCAAATACATTTATTTAAAATTAAAAAAAAAAAAATTAATAAGCAGTTTTCAAAATATTAATTTTTTAAATTTTTTTTTTAAAAATGCTTTTAAAAATACAAAAAAATATATTTCAAAAATATTGGTATGCAATACAAATTGAGCTACCTACAGCTATATGTGTGTGAAATTTCGAAAGAATCGGTTGAGTCGTTTTCGAGATAGTCGAAAGCAAAAAAAACGGTCCTATGGAAAGTACCGTTCTTAGCCATTTTTTAAAACTTTTTTTTCAGCCATATGATTGGTCGTACCTAAAAAGCAACACTGATTTTTTTAATTAAAAATCGTTAGAGCCGTTTTTGAGAAAAAAAAGGTTTAACGTAACGGTTGTATGGCAGGTACCGTTATTTTTTGAGCTAAAAAAAAAAATTTCAATTTCCTTTCTGTACAATACCTAAAAAAGTCTATATACCAAGTTTGAAGCAATTCGGCCCACCCGTTTGGGCTGTAGGTCTACATACAGACAGACAGACAGACAGACAGACAGACAGACAGACATACAGACGGACAGAATTTTTAGACCATCTTTTTTCGTCTTCGCTATCATCGTAATGTCATATTTGATTGTTATCTCAAAATTTTTTTTTTCGACGAATGCATAACTTGCCTTATAGTACCTATAATCGCAAGTAAAAATTTGAGATAACAATCACACATGACATTACGATGATGGAGAAGTCGAAAAAAGTGGGTCTGGGAATTCTGTCCGTCTGTCTGTCTGTCTGTCTGTCTGTCTGTCTGTATGTCTGTTCGCGCCTCTGGAGGCTGAACGGGTGGGCCGATTTGCTTCAAATTTGGTATTTAGGATTTATTTGGCCGTCCCTCGGAACATATTTTTACTTGCGATTATAGGTACTATAAGGCAAGTTATGCATTCGTCGAAAAAAAAAGTTTTGAGATAACAATCAAACATGACATTACGATGATAGCGAAGACGAAAAAAGATGGTCTAAAAATTCTGTCCGTCTGTATGTCTGTCTGTCTGTCTGTCTGTCTGTATGTAGACCTAAACCCAAACGGGTGGGCCGAATTGCTTCAAACTTGGTATATAGACTTTTTTAGGTATTGTACAGAAAGGAAATTGAAATTTTTTTTTTAGCTCAAAAAATAACGGTACCTGCCATACAACCGTTACGTTAAAGCTTATTTTTCTCAAAAACGGCTCTAACGATTTTTAATTAAAAAAAATCAGTGTTGCTTTTTAGGTACGACCAATCATATGGCTGAAAAAAAAGTTTTAAAAAATGGCTAAGAACGGTACTTTCCATAGGACCGTTTTTTTTGCTTTCGACTATCTCGAAAACGACTCAACCGATTCTTTCGAAATTTCACACACATATAGCTGTAGGTAGCTCAATTTGTATTGCATACCAATATTTTTGAAAAATATTTTTTTGTATTTTTAAAAGCATTTAAAAAAAAAAAATTTAAAAAATTAATATTTTAAAAACTACTTATTAAATTCTTTTTTAAAAATTTTAAATAAATGTATTTGCTGAATACCTATGAACTGGAGTTTTTGAATTTTTTTTGAAAATTTTTTTCAAAAAGTTTTTCAAAAAACACTTTTTTTCTCAAAAACCGCTCCACAGATTTTTCTAAATTTGTTCTCATAAATTCAAATTTATACAAGAAATAAAATGGCGTACTTTTTTTTCAGCTCAAATTAGTTTAAGTATTTATTTAAGAATTTTGAAAATTTTATTTTTATCAAAATCTCAAGCCCATAAACCACTGTCACTCATTAGAGCAAGTTCGTGCGACCCAGTCGTGCATTTTATTTATTTTTGCTCTAGGTCCAAAAATAACGGCACCTGCCATACAATCTTGAAGACAAAAATTGATTTTCTCAAAAACGGCTCTAACGATTTTGATAAAACTTTCAGAATGCTATTTTTGCAAGAAAATCTATCTTTTTGTTTGAAATTTTTTTTCAAAATTTGTCTAATAACGGTACCTCTCATAGAACCAGTATTTTCAAATCAAATTTTTTCGTAAACTTTACATTCAATTTCAATAAAATTTTGACCACAGGAAGTAATTCATAATTTAATTAATATGGCATTTCAAAATTTTCAAAAACTTTTTTTTTTGATTTTTTATAATTTTTTCAAAAAAATTGTTGGTTTTCGAAATATGTTGGAAACGGGTACATTGATTTTTTTTAAAATTATTTTTCAAATGTAAACTACGGATTGCCACATATTTGCGTACTCAAATAAATTTCAAAATATTTTTTGAAAAAGTTTTTCAAAAATAACCTTTTTAAAAAAAAACTGGTTTTTTTTCCTAGATTGACGTTTAGCTTTGAAATTTTATTGCATACTTAGTTTTTCCGAGAAAACTCTTAAACTAATTTAAAAAATAAAAGAATTTTCGAAATTATTTAATTTTTTTTTAATATCCATATATGCAGCCACTACGCAATTGCTTATCATAAGAGCAAGTTCGTGCGACCCAGTCGTGCATTTTATTTGTTTTATTATCAGGCGCAAAAACAAACAACGCAGATGGTCGTCCGACCCGCGAACATGCCACATATAATTGACCATGGGAAAAACATGGATTTTCCAGATTCAGACCACAAACTTTCAAGGATTGGCCTTGTGGATTTGTTAATGGCCATATCAAATGCAAGACGGATCGGAAATTGAAGTCTTTTAAACACAAATGGCATATCGATCCTTGGAATTAGAACTTCCTCACCTTCGAATTTTCCTTTGAGTATCGTCGCGTAAATCACATTGTTCATCCATTTATTTACCACCAAAGGCGTTCCGTTGCACAATTTTGGTTGGTTTATGTTTCGAAGCATGACTACTACGGAGCCAACATTTAGGCGTAATTTGTGCGGTGGTAAGCCAGGCACATCCAATGAGTTTAAAAATTCAACTGGATAGTTGGTGGCTTCATCTTCATTTGTTACACAGTCAATAGATTTGAATGAATGCATTGTTCCAATGATCTCATTCTGAATTATGTAGTTTGGGTCATTTACATCTTTATTCTTAGCCGCTTAAATTGCTCGCTCACTCAACCATTCATTATTTTTGAAGTTAGTAATGATGTTTGGGAATACTTTGTTGATAAGTTCGTCTTTCTATGAGACAAAGTTACAGAAATTCTGAGGAAATGTAATCACACCACTCGATTCGTCGACAGGTACTCGACCATTACCGATAGTCAGAAATTGCTCAGAGGAATCCTCAGCAGATGCATCATTCAGCAATGCAATTCTCATGTTTGTTGTCAGCTAAAGTTTCTTCACATAGCGCCATAGATTCGATGATTTGCGGCAAGCGTTTGATCTTGGAGTTACTGGCAGTGTTTTGCGGAAATTGCCAGACAGTAAAATCGCCAATAAATTATGCGCCATTGTGCATTCGTCCGAGATGATGATTTTCGATGATGATAAAACTTAGGCCATTGTGGAGTTTTTTGCAATATTACTCATGTTGGTTCTTCAATAGTGTGAAGATTGAACGGCAATTTTAATGCTGCATGAGCCGTACGGCAGCCTTCTAACAATGTGGCTGCTATTCCAGAAGAAGCAACTGCAACCGTCTTCTACCATTTACCACCTTCTACCATATACCATCTACCATCTTCTACCAACTACCTTCTTCTATCAACTACCATCTTCTACCAACTACCATCTTCTACTGCTAACTATCTTCTACCATCTTTCACCATCTACCTTCTTCTACCAACTACCATCATATAGTACTAACTATCTTCTACCATCTTCTCCTATCAAAAAGTGTTTCTTTGGAAAAGCTTTTCGAAGTAAATATTTTTGGAATACCTACTTACGTATGTACGTAAAATCTATAGCATTCACAAATTTAAAATACTAAACGATAAAATAAAATCGACATATGTACATACTTTGTTTTTGTATTTAACATGCGGTCTCCACTAGCGATAAATTGAAAGCTTACTTTAAAGCTTGCTTCCACAATCGCAAATGGAGACCATCATAGCAGAGATCATCCCAGATAGCCATTCCAAATTTTAAAAAATCAAATTTTCGAATTTTTTTTAATGCCAATCGTTTGTGATTCGTTTGTGACTGTTTGTGACAGCAATAAAAAGTTTTGTGACTCGCTAGTTATTAAGTTATCAACAAATTAAAAAAATTTACCTACCACTACCAGTTAGCCATTCTTTTTTTGAAAATTGTAGTAGTATAAACTTTTTTATACTCAATCGATCAGAAATCGTTTGTGACTTCTGAATATATCAATAAAATCGTTTGTGACAACGTAATTTTCGAGAAAAATTAGAAAAACTGATTTAATTTCACCACATTGCAGCATGTTGCTCACCTCGAAGCATAGAAACTCACCTCAGCATCATGAATCAGGTACACGGTACACATACATCAGCACTAACCTTTGCAAAGCTCCGCCCATAACAATAAACAAAATGAAAGTGTGGTGAAATTAAATCAGTTTTTCTAATTTTTCTCGAAAACTACGTTGTTACAAACGATTTAATTGATATATTCAGAAGTCACAAACGATTTCTAATCGATTGAGTATTAAAAAGTTTATACTATGTACTACAATTTTTAAAAAAAGAATGGCTAACTGGTAGTGGTAGGTAATTTTTTTTAATTTGTTAATAACTTAATAACTAGCGAGTCACAAAACTTTTTATTGCTGTCACAAACAGTCACAAACGAATCACAAACGATTGGCATTAAACAAAATTCGAAAATTTGAATTTTTAAAAATTGGAATGGCTATCTGGGATGATCTTCATAGCAGCTATTTATTAATAGTAAGCGATAAAAAGCATGCTTTCATCGCAAACTATTTATTGCATACTTATTGCTTTGCTATAACTGTCAGTTTTTATATTTCAATTCAAATTTAATAGTTTGACGTTCTAGTATTTTCGTTTTTACGAGGTTTTGTTCTTTGTTTTGTTTAAATTTAACAATGAGTGAAATTATCCCAAGAAGATATAAAAAAACTTAAATAATAATAATTATTCTCAATTCAAAAGTCTATGGATTTATAAAAGTGCAGAATATAAAGGGCTTGATTTGAAAAAAAATATTCAAATACCTATGTATGTTTTAGAATAAAAGAAATACATATGTATGATGGTTCCAGAAAATCTGGGAAGTCGAGTGATTTAAAAATATATTCAGCTGGAAACTACAAACGTAAGCCAAATTAACGAAATGCATATTTTGACGTTTCGTTCACATCAGATTTTTACTTGCGATTATAGGTACTATAAGGCAAGTTATGCATTCGTCGAAAAAAAAAGTTTTGAGATAACAATCAAACATGACATTACGATGATAGCGAAGACGAAAAAAGATGGTCTAAAAATTCTGTCCGTCTGTATGTCTGTCTGTCTGTCTGTATGTATAGACACCTACAGCCCAAACGGGTGGGCCGAATTGCTTCAAACTTGGTATATAGACTTTTTTAGGTATTGTACAGAGGGGAAATTAAAAATTTTTTTTTAGCTCAAAAAATAACGGTACCTGCCATACAACCGTTACGTTAAAGATTATTTTTCTCAAAAACGGCTCTAACGATTTCGATTTAAAATAAAATGCACGACTGGGTCGCACGAACTTGCTCTTATGTTCAATAAATTGCGTAGTGGCTGCATATACATATGGATATTAAAAAAAATTAAATAATTTCGAAAATTCTTTTATTTTTTAAATTAGTTTAAGAGTTTTCTCGGAAAAACTAAGTATGCAATAAAATTTCAAAGCTATACGTCAATCTAGGAAAAAAAATATTGAAAATCGTTGGAACAGTTTTTTTTTTTAAAAGGTTATTTTTGAAAAACTTTTTCAAAAAATATTTTGAAATTTATTCGAGTATGCAAATATATGGCAATATGTAGTTTACATTTGAAAAATAATTTAAAAAAAAATCAATGTACCCGTTTTCAACATATTTCGAAAACCAAAATTTTTTTTTGAAAAAATTATAAAAAATCAAAAAAAAAAGTTTTTGAAAATTTTTAAATGTCATATTAATAAAATTATGAATGACTTCCTGTGGCCAAAATTTTATTGAAATCGAATGTATAGTTTACGAGAAAATTTGATTTAACAATACTGGTTCTATGAGAGGTACCGTTATTAGACAAATTTTGAAAAAAAATTTCAAACTAAAAGATAGATTTTCTTGCAAAAATAGCATTCTGAAAGTTTTATCAAAATCGTTAGAGCCGTTTTTGAGAAAATCAATTTTTGTCTTCAAGATTGTATGGCAGGTGCCGTTATTTTTGGACCTAGAGCAAAAATAAAAAATATGTTCCGAGGGACGGCCAAATAAATCCTAAATACAAAATTTGAAGCAAATCGGCCTACCCGTTCAGCCTCCAGAGGCGCGAACAGACATACAGACAGACAGACAGACAGACAGACAGACAGACGGACGGAATTTCCAGACCCACTTTTTTCGACTTCTCCATCATCGTAATGTCATGTGTGATTGTTATCTCAAATTTTTTTTTTCTGCACGAATCCATAACTTGCCTTATAGTACCTATATAATCGCAAGTAAAAATCAGTGTTGCTTTTTAGGTACGGCCAATCATAGGGCTGAAAAAAAAGTTTTAAAAAATGGCTAAGAACGGTACTTTCCATAGGACCGTTTTTTTGCTTTCGACTATCTCGAAAACGGCTCAACCGATTCTTTCGAAATTTCACACACATATAGCTGTGGGCAGCTCAATTTATATTGCATACCAATATTTTTGAAAAATATTTTTTTTTGTATTTTTAAAAGCATTTTTTTAAAAAAAATTTTAAAAATTAATATTTTGAAAACTGCCTATTAAATTTTTTTCTAAAAATTTTAAATAAATGTATTTGCTGAATACCTATGAACTGGCGTTTTTGAATTTTTTTTGAAATTGTTTTTCAAAAAGTTTTTCAAAAAAAACTTTTTTTCTCAAAAACCGCTCCACAGATTTTTATAAATTTATTCTCATAAATTCAAATTTATCCAAGAAATAAAATGGCGTACTTTTTTTCAGCTCAAATTAGTTTAAGTATTTATTTAAGAATTTTGAAAAATTTATTTTTATCAAAATCTCAAGCCCCAAGACCACTGTCACACATTAGAGCAAGTTCGTGCGACCCAGTCGTGCATTTTATTTGTATTCCTTGCGAACAACGAACAGCATACCAGTATTAAACACTGATATTTTGAGGTTGGTCTTACTAGAATATAATTTATTCGAAGAGGTAATGCTATGTGGAACGCAAATGGACTTTGACAGTTCGTAATGACCACTCTGCTATATAAAATTTTGCTTATTTAAACGTTAGAACTTATTGTTTATATGTATATTTCGAAGAAGGGAGTTTCTTTCTTTAATGTACAACTAATGCAATGCCTTTTTGAATCAACGAAGATGTTATCGTTGAGTTTTTGTATCTCGTTCATTCTAAAAGCGATAATTTATAGGGATGTGCAAATGAAATAAAATGCACGACTGGGTCGCACGAACTTGCTCTTATGATAAGCAATTGCGTAGTGGCGAAAATTCTTTTATTTTTTAAATTAGTTTAAGAGTTTTCTCGGAAAAACTAAGTATACAATAAAATTTCAAAGCTATACGTCAATCTAGGAAAAAAAAAATATTGAAAATCGTTGGACCAAAAAATATTTTGAAATTTGTTTGAGTATGCAAATATATGGCAATGTGTAGTTTACATTTTAAAAATAATTTAAAAAAAAAATCAATGTACCCGTTTCCAACATATTTCGAAAACCAAAAATTTTTTTGAAAAAATTATAAAAAATCAAAAAAAAAAAGTTTTTGAAAATTTTCAAACGCCATATGAATAAAATTATGAATGACTTCCTGTCGCAAAAATTTTATTGAAATCGAATGTATAGTTTACGAGAAAATTTGATTTGAAAATACTGGTTCTATGAGAGGTACCGTTATTAGACAAATTTTGAAAAAAAATTTCAAACCAAAAGATAGATTGTCTTGCAAAAATAGCATTCTAAAAGTTTTGTCAAAATCGTTAGAGCCGTTTTTGAGAAAATCAATTTTTTTCTTCACGATTGTATGGCAGGTGCCGTTATTTTTGGGCCTAGAGCAAAAATAATTGCTCTAATGTGTGACAGTGGTTTAGGGGCTTGAGATTTTGATAAAAATAAAAATTTCAAAATTCTTAAATAAATACTTAAACTAATTTGAGCTGAAAAAAAAGTACGCCATTTTATTTCTTGGAAAACTATGAATTTATGAGAAAAAATTTATAAAAATCTGTGGAGCGGTTTTTGAGAAAAAAAGTTTTTTTTGAAAAACTTTTTGAAAAAAAATTTCAAAAAAAATTTAAAAACGCCAGTTCATAGGTATTCAGCAAATACATTTATTTAAAATTTTAAGAAAAAAATTTAATAAGCCGTTTTCAAAATATTAATTTTTTAAATTTTTTTTTTAAAAATGCTTTTAAAAATACAAAAAAATATTTTTCAAAAATATTGGTATGCAATACAAATTGCGCTACCTACTGCTATATGTGTGTGAAATTTCGAAAGAATCGGTTGAGTCGTTTTCGAGATAGTCGAAAGCAAAAAAAAACGGTCCTATGGAAAGTACCGTTCTTAGCCATTTTTTAAAACTTTTTTTTCAGTCATATTATTGGTCGTACCTAAAAAGCAACACTGATTTTTTTAAATTGAAATCGTTAGAGCCGTTTTTGAGAAAAATAAGCTTTAACGTAACGGTTGTATGGCAGGTACCGTTATTTTTTGAGCTAAAAAAAAAATTTCAATTTCCCCTCTGTACAATACCTAAAAAAGTCTATGTACCAAGTTTGAAGCAATTCGGCCCACCCGTTTGGGCTGTAGGTGTCTATACATACAGACAGACAGACAGACAGACAGACAGACAGACAGACATACAGACGGACAGAATTTTTAGACCATCTTTTTTCGTCTTCGCTATCATCGTAATGTCATGTTTGATTGTTATCTCAAAACTTTTTTTTTCGACGAATGCATAACTTGCCTTATAGTACCTATAATCGCAAGTAAAAAATACGTTCCGAGGGACGGCCAAATAAATCCTAGATACCAAATTTGAAGCAAATCGGCCCATCCGTTCAGCCTCCAGATGCGCGAACAGACAGACAGACAGACAGACAGACAGACAGACAGACGGACGGAATTTCCAGACCCACTTTTTTCGACTTCTCCATCATCGTAATGTCATGTGTGATTGTTATCTCAAATTTGTTTTTCTGCACGAATCCATAACTTGCCATATAGTACCTATAATCGCAAGTAAAATAAAATGCACGACTGGGTCGCACGAACTTGCTCTAATGAGTGACAGTGGTTTAGGGGCTTGAGATTTTGATAAAAATAAAATTTTCAAAATTCTTAAATAAATACTTAAACTAAAATGAGCTGAAAAAAAAGTACGCCATTTTATTTCTTCGATAAATTTAAATTTATGAGAATAAATTAATAAAAATCTGTGGAGCGGTTTTTGAGAAAAAAAGTTTTTTTTGAAAAACTTTTTGAACAAAATTTTCAAAAAAAATTCAAAAATGCCAGTTCATAGGTATTCAGCAAATACATTTATTTAAAATTTTTAGAAAAAAATTTAATAAGCAGTTTTCAAAATATTAATTTTTTAAATTTTTTTTTTTAAAATGCCTTTAAAAATACAAAAAAATATTTTTCAAAAATATTTGTATGCAATACAAATTGAACTACCTACAGCTATATGTGTGTGAAATTTCGAAAGAATCGGCTGAGTTGTTTTCGAGATAGTCGAAAGCAAAAAAACCGGTCCTATGGAAAGTACCGTTCTTAGCCATTTTTTAAAACTTTTTTTCCAGCCATATGATTGGTCGTACCTAAAAAGCAACACTGATTTTTTTAAATCGAAATCGTTAGAGCCGTTTTTGAGAAAAATAAGCTTTAACGTAACGGTTGTATGGCAGGTACCGTTATTTTTTGAGCTAAAAAAAAAATTCCGATTTCCCCTCTGTACAATACCTAAAAAAGTCTATATACCAAGTTTGAAGCAATTCGGCCAATCCGTTTGGGCTGTAGGTCTCTATACATACAGACAGACAGACAGACATACAGACGGACAGAATTTTTAGACCATCTTTATTCGTCTTCGCTATCATCGTAATGTCATGTTTGATTGTTATCTCAAAACTTTTTTTTTCGACGAATGCATAACTTGCCTTATAGTACCTATAATCGCAAGTAAAAATTATATCGGTATCAGTCAGTTTTATTGATTATGATTATTCATACGAATTCCTAAACCATTCAGAATTCGTAAACAGGAACATACATAGAAATAAAGAAAGTCGAACCAGCAGTTGTCAGATTTGGACATAAGGACCACCCTCTGTTTGATGTGCTCGCCTTTCAAATGGCTTCTATTGTCTGTTACTGTAAGATTAAGATTCACGGCTGAAGCAACTCTTTCGGAAAACACCGAAGAATCCTGGAAAATTAAGTATTTAAGGGCGACTTCTGAAACCAAAATTTGCATGTCTCAATTTATGTAATGTGTTTCGGACTTTTCATATACCTACTTCTTTGAACATTGTATGGGTTTGTGTGCTGCGAAAATTGTTAAGTGTCTATTAATTTCAGGGTCATATACGTCTCACACTGATGGTTTAATAGTATTAGTGAATATAGTATTTTCGTGTACGCAGCTATTTACTGTTATGTTGTATTGGCTATTTCATAAAGAGAAGACTGTGGCGGGATTTTCAAAGTTAACGAACGATGCGCGAGGAGCATAAAAAGTAACCACAGAACCAATGTTGGATTCGATACTCTAAAATTAAGATCGAATATTGATATATCGCGATTAAAAATATCGAAATTTTTAAGGAAAAAAACGATAGCTATTTTTTTAAATCGATTTATATAAAAAAATAAATGTATTAAAAACTCTGTATATATTTAACTAGGCACTGACATTTATTTTAAAATTCAATTTCCAACGATTTGTCTAGTTTATGTTAAGAAATAAGCAATAATAATTTTTTAATTCCCATTTGTAGGTACGTCAATCTGTTCATTCATTGGTGCTCTGTGCTCTCATATAAACACTTCTTAAGAATTTTAATAACGTTCGTTCTTACAAGCGTTACGTGTGCAAAAGATAAACTAATGCAATTATAATACAATATTTGCTTCTAAATAACTAAGGGTAAATAAACATGAATGGAAAACGTGATTGACACATTTGTCATGCAAATTAAAAACAAACACAGAACCAAGTTCAAATAAACCTTATCAAATATGTCTGCTCAAAAAAGGACCCCACACATTAGCATTCCGCCCCAAAAAAGTTTGTGCCGATGACTCTAAGGCTAAATGTAAACATTAATTCTTGAGTGTTGAGATTAATTGGAAAACTTTCAAGAACTTGAGAAAGTCGTTTCGTAAAAGTTCCCGAACTGTTAGTCAACTTTATGTATTGCAAATCTTAAGGCTGATGGACGAATAGCAAAGCGTTAACTATGCGTTAAACTACTAGAATGCAACGACTTGTGGAAAACAGTCTCAAAATACGTCTTAGAATATTTGATTTCCTTGTCAACTAAAGGTCAATTTAATGCTACAGTTAGAACCAGACTTTAACTACATGTTTTCTATGCAGAAAACTAAAAACGTCGCATACGAAATTTGAACATAAACGTTTCAGCCGTTTTAAAAAAAAATATATACAAAAACTTTAATATTTTGGCTACACAACAAAAAATTGTTCGTATTGTGTAGTTAAAAGTCACATTGTATAAAAGAGTATCTGTAATAATTATTGCTGATTTCAATTCTATAAATCTTAATTGAATCCGTACAAAGCTGAGCCGGGTAGCTAGAAAGTTATAGTATAATGCAGGGAAACATAGAGGAGATAGCTGAGTTAGATCATCTCGGCAGTTTAACAGGATGATAGGAAAACGTTCCTGTCTGTAACATGGACGTAGTCTTACGAATCTCTCAATCACGCTGCTAGCCTGACGATCCGTTCAAATTAAATTTGCAAAATTAAGTGGTTTTTAGTTGTTTAGTTAATTAAAATTGCAGCAAGAACAAGTTCGGCATTTAAAAATTGAAGGAATGGTTTCTATGCTGTTCTTCAGTTATTCGCTTAACATGGTTTTCAAAAGTCAATAACGAAAGTACGACGACGAGCGATGGATACCTTTTAAATATTCCTAGGTCAGCTAAAGTAAAACATATTAACATTCGGAATAATCTGGACTTTAGTTTTTTTCGAAATGTCGTTCTTGATTTAAGTACGTCATGACTCATAAGCTTTTTCTTCCACTGGTATTAATTTTGGATAAAATGGTTTCAAGTAGCATTTTTTTTGTTTTCTTAATGATAATTTAGTTCTTTTACTTAAAATCCTTATGCGCTAACCATTTTCACACCAGATTTTTCGTTTTATCAACTGCATTTATATAAATTTTTAGAGATGGCAATATTCTTAGTTGTTTTGATTTTCACTCAATTATATCGCTTTTGTATAAAAAAAGACTTGGAATAGGAATCTATAATAATCTTGACGCTCCTCCTCAATAGAGTTTTGAGGAAGGTCTGGAAACGAATTCTACTCATAAAACAAGTTGATGTTTACCCTTTAAACCATTAAGTGTTCGAAAAGTTCCCATACTCTCAAACAAACTTAGTCTCAGCAAAATAAACAGAAAAAAATTTAAAAAAAAAACTCACAAACAACCAATCCACAGATAAGAATCCTCTATTCGTCTATTGTCTCTGTGTAGTGTGTATAGCTAGAAAAAAGAAGCAAAAAAAAAAAATCCGCCGAAGGCCTTTCTCTTTTATCTCACCGGTATGTAAATATTTGAACAAAGCTATATTTTAAAGAAGTTTGATTGAAGTTTTCCTGAGGAGAAAATTTATTTACTACACTGAAGACAATTTAACTACGATGAGAGTTTTAAGGAATCACCAAACTTCACATAAGGCAAATATAGAGATAGAGATAAGCTTTATTGATAATTTTTGCGAGGAGGTTCAAATTGGCTTATAGCTATCGGGTCCTATTGGTAGATGTTAATTTTAGAGATTCTGAAAATTCTTTGGTTTTGGGAAGCCATTAGTCTGTTCTGTAAAAGGAAGTCAAGTATTTGTGTGTTGTTGTTTTTCAATTAATGTTTTAAAAACTGTCTGTTCAGCAATCATTTTTTAATATTTTGTCTGCTTTTTTGAAATCTATAGTCGCTATGTTGCTCTTAGCCTTTCCAACTTTTTTCATTTCATGTAAATCATTGTATAATTCAAATTATTTTCTTTTAAAGACTGCTGCAAAACAAAAGCAGTCATTTGTGACCGTTTTGTCAACGATCAATTTAATGCATATCAATTTTTTTATATGTACATATATGTATATATATATATTTTTATTTTAAAAAGAATTTTTTTAATAATTTAATGTTTTGAAAATGGTTCATTTAGTTTTTGTCAAAAATGATAAGTATATGTTAATGATAAACACCTATGAATTGACGTACCTGTTTGAATTTTGTTCTTTTTTTCTAAAAAAAACTGCTCCCCAGTTTTTGATAATTTTTTCCTCATAATCCGAGAAATAAAATGGTGTACTTTTTTCAACTCAAATAAACTGAAGAACTTCGAAAAATGGAAGCCCCACTATCACTCAGTGGATGTATGTCAGACTCCTACTAACAAGAGTCTACACATGCAAGCAATTCCAATTTGTAAACAACAGAACGCAAGCGATAATAGAATGTTCACATCTGCGCAGTTGTGGCTGTTGCAAGATTTTGGCAACGTTAAAAGTATTTTTTATTACTAGTATTATTATTTTGTATTTAGTTGTTGTCGTTATTAAGAGTGGGTGTAATGCTATGTATAGAGTGTATCATTGTATGGAAGACAAGCTTGCTGAACCAATCAAAGCCGTGTAATTTCGACGCTTTAGGAGGTTTGTCGTTAAATCGAGTGATTTGTTATACATTGAGTTTTTACTGTATCTAAAATGCCAAGTATTATTATCCAAAACCGTTCGGGTTGAAATCTATGAAAAACGTTTGAAGCAAATCGCCCCAACTGTGAAGGTTGCAATCAGACAAAATTATTTGACTTCTTTATTGCCGCAATATAATCATTAATTACTCGTTTCTTAACGATGCATAATCCTAAACGACTCACTGATTTCGACTGACATACACTCACCAAACTCAACGTAAACGGTAAACCAACTTTTATGTTCTTAAGCGATGTTTTTAGAAGTAAGCAAAGCACCCTTTTCTCCCGTTTTTAATATTTTTCAATCTATCTGACGGAGCTAATGATGCCATTGTTGCAGCCGTTTCTTGCCCTGCAATAAAAATGAATTGGTTGAAAGTTTGCCGCCAATATCTGGAAAAACAAGAACCGATGTCTGAAATATAGGTGCAGAATATTGTCGAAAACAATAGTTTGACACTAATTTAAAAAAAAAAATACCAAAGGCAGTTCCGACAACAATCAGTATTTTTGATTTTGGTGAAGATGAATTCAATATATAAAGGGTATTTCTGTCTCAAAATTCTAATAAAACTGATACTGCTTTTAACCTTTTCAGCCCCCTCTGAAAATATTAACATACCCAAAAGTCCATCGGACGAGGAATTCAGTAATTTTTTAATGGACATTGACACTAAAATTGAAACCTTAATAAAATATCCGCTATCGTGTCTAAAGTATTTGAGAGATCAAATACCCTTACACCAGTATAGAGACTTTTTTAATTTGCTGGGATTGTGTCTACTCCTCGAAAGCAGAACCTCAATGACACTAACATTGATACGTTAGTTCTGTTGAAGGCGAATGAAATATTTTGTGGAAAGGTTTTTTTTTTTGTTTATTTTATGGAAAAATGTTCATGTTTATGTTGCTAAAATACTAAGTTTCTTGTAACTTTACATCTGTATTTATTATTTATTTTATTTTTCTAGGGCTAGGTGTGGTTTTAAATCTGGAAATACTTTTTTCGGAGTTGATTTTTTTGACAGCTGACACTTGATAAAATCGACCAGCAGAATCGGTAATTCGAGCAACCATGGATCACTCTAATAGATAATGTGCATCCTCAGAGACTTCGCGTCCGTACAGTGCGCACCGAAGCACTATTGCCGCCATCGGAGCTGTGCCTATCTACTTTATGGAAGATTTTGGGGAGGGATCTTGGTTTGCGGGCTTACAAATTCCAACTCGTGCAAGAATTGAAGCCGAACGACTATCAAGCGCGTCCCACTTTCGGTGAATGGGCCCAACACGAGATGGCCACCGATCCCGAATTTAAAAAGCAAAATTGTCGTTTTTGGATTGATCATAATCCACAAGCCGTTGTTGAGACGCCGGCCGTTACATCCTCAAAAAGTTACTGTTTTGTGTGTTTTATGGACAGAAGAAATCATTGGTCACTATTTCTTCAAAAATGAAGCCGGCCATAATGTTACAGTCAATGGAGAACGCTATAGAGCCATGATTAATGACTTTTTCGTGGCTAATTTGTTAGATGTTAATGTAGACAATCTTTGGTTCCAGCAAACCATACAGCCAACGAAACAATCAATTTATTGAAGGAAATTTTTGTTGAGCGCATTATGTCGAGTCGTGGGCCTGAAGCGTGGCCTCCCAGATCGTGCGATTTAACACGGCTGGACTATTTTTGTGGGGTTATGTGAAGTCGCTTGTCTTCGCAGATAAACCCAAAACGATTGAAGCCTTGTAAGAGAATATTTATAGCGTTATTGCTGACATACGGCTCCAATTGCTGCAAAAAGTGGTCGAAATTGGGCCTCTCGGCTGGAATTTATTCGAGCCAGCCGCGGCGAGGCTGAAATCATTTTTAAAACATAATGGCAAACCCTTATCCTTATATTAAAGCTAAATTCTTGGTCATAACATTGAATTCAATGCTTTTTATTTCTTCTTGACAACCACACGTCTAAAAAAATACCCTTTATTTATGTAATGAATTAAAAAAAGTTACATAAAAATCAATAACTTTTTATGTCAGCAATAACGCGCCAAATATTCTCTTCCAAGGCTACTTAAAAAGTTATTACTCAGTGGTTTTTTTTTTTTCAATTACTTTGAAACATCATTTGCATTTTGCAATTGCCTATAATGGTTTATTAACATTTTTCAGTAACACTTAAAAGTAATTGTAGTGGGTTATTTCCTAATTAGAATTACACGTAATTGTAATTGAAAAACATTTAATTATCAATTACTTGTATGATGTTCATTTTGCAGATAACTGGAATATATCAAAATAATGTATTATGTTGCATTCCATATCAATGGATTTGTAATTAAATGCTTAATCTTAAAACTTTTTATGCACAAAAAATATACATGGAAAATGTAAAACTTCTGATAACATATTTATAATTATCTTTATTTATAATTTCTTATGATTTTCATAAAGCAAACTTCCCCCGTATCAATGAATATATCAATAGAGTTTCCTTCAACTTTGATAACCTTAATGTGAAAGATGCCACAGAAAAATTTTACAGAGAAATATTTAATTCTATTTCTCTAAATGTACCCTTTAGTCGCCATAAAACATCGTCTGCCTCCCCACCTTGGTATAACCACAAGCTTCTCTCTTTGCGTAACAAGAGAAACAAGTTGTGGTCAATTTTCCTTCGTACCCAATCGCCCACAGACTATTCTAACTATTATGGCTCTTATCTTCAATTTACCGAGCTATACAACTCCCTTTACCAACGCTACATAATATAAACTCAAACCAACCTCATAAATGACCCTAAGTCGTTCTTTCAGTTCGTCAATTACAAAAGAAAATCCGATGGTTACCCTACCTCCCTTTCTTTCAATGCCGTTACCTCGAACAATCCGCAAGAAATTGCCAACTTTTTTGCCGCCTTCTTCAAGCAATCTTTCACCGACGATTCCTTTCTACCTGATTCAGATTATTTCAATTATTTGCCAAATTTCTCATTTGGCCCATTTCTTCCTCTAACCGTCGACCAATGTATCATCGAAAATAAGTTGAATCAACTTAACGATGAATATCTTAATGGCCCTGATGGCCTTCCCGCTATATTCCTAAAAAAGTGCTCTTCAGCCCTCTCTTTTCACCTTTCCAAAATTTTCAGTCTATCACTTTCTCAAGGCGAATTTCCTCAGGTATGGAAAACCTCTTTTATAACCCCAATATACAAAAAGGGTACTAAGAGCGATATCAAAAACTATCGCCCCATTGTTAAATTCTCACATATCCCTAAAATATTTGAAAGTACTCTGTACGAAATTTTAAGTTTTCGTTGTAAGTCCCTCATTTCCCCTAGACAACGCGGATTCCTCAAATGTAGGTCTACAACCACTAACCTAGTTGAATTTATATCTTACATCGTCTCAGCTCTAGAGAGCGGAAGGGAAGTAGATGTTATCTCTACTGACTTTAGCAAGGCTTTTGACAAAATTTCGCATAGACTAATACTTTTCAAATTGTCCTCCCTCGGCTTTGAACCTATCTTATTAAAATGGATTTCTTCTTATCTGGAAAACCAGTATTACAGAGTTCGTTTCAGATTTGCCCTCTCCAATTCTTTCTTAGCTACCTCCGGGGTCCCCCAAGGCAGTCACTTAGGCCCTCTCCTTTTTATTCTTACAATTAACGATATTGAATTGGTCATTAAACGCAAACGATACCAAGTTGCTCAAGACAATTTCTTCCTTACACGACTTTTCTCTTATCCAACTAGATCTCGACAGTTTCTCAGTCTGGTGTATCAAAAACTGCTTAGAGTTTAATATTGCCAAATGCCAATCAATCACTTTTTCACGCAAACGCATAAAATCTGCTCCCAGGGGCTACTTTCTTCACAATCAACCCTTAGCCACTGTTGAATAGATTCGGGACCTCAGGTTATTATGTGATCGAGAACTCAACTTCTTGACATACATCGATAATATCATTTTAAAAGCCAACTCAACACTTGGTTTTGTGAAACGATGGTCCAAAGAATTCTCCGACCCATACGTCACCCGATCTCTCTACATAACCTTTGTCCGGCCGCTACTTGAATACGCCTGCCAAGTGTGGTCCCCATATCAACAAATTCATATCTCTAGAATTGAGAGCATTCAACGCCGTTTCTTAAGATTCGCCCTTCGTGGTATGTCTTGGAATAATCCTTTTATCCTGCCCCAATATCAACATCGCATTCAACTAATTAACCTTAATACCCTGCAAGAGCGACGAAAAATAACCGAGATTCTCTTCATCCATTGACTCCTCTCAGGTTCCGTTGACTGCGAAACCCTCTACAAGTCTATCTTTTTCAACCTAAGAAACCCTCGCCTTTTCTACCTACCTACTCATCGTACATCTTATGGCTTCAATGAACCAATAACCCGTATGCTACGTAGGGTTAATTTGAACGAAAACTGTTTCGACTTCAACCTCAGCACTCCCAGCCTAAAACTCCTTCTGTTAAATCGTCCACCCAATTCAATCCAATCTAGTTAGCTGTAAGTTTCATATTTTTAAGTTAAATTAAGTTAAGTTGCTTGTATTAAGCTAAATAAATGGGGGTATTGCCCCCATCAAAATTAAAATTAAATTTAAATTAAATTAAATTATGTTTATATTTAAAAATAATAAATTTTGTAAAAAAAGAGGACTTTAAATAAATTAATCATAATTTGGCAAATGATTTGCAGGAAAAGTAACTAGCACATTAATTTCATTTAAATTTTCACCCAAAATGGAATCTAGAATATGAAAAAAATTCTGGGTACATAAGTTAATGTTCAGGGAAATGTATCAATTTCCAACCAACTTTGATTGTGATTCACAATCATTGGATTTCCTCGGTCAAAATCAAACACAGCTCACTGGATTTCCTTCTCAAGAATCCACAAACAATAAATCAGATTATTTCTTATAAAGCTATGTTGACAAATGTCCACCCAGCCTCCGAATCCGCTTTGAATTTTTCTTGTGCTTATTTTTTTTCTACTCAAGGCCTACCGTGCATCGTAAGCAGCAGGACAAAATATTTTTCAGTGAGATGATGGGTGAGGTTTAAATTATTATTGGTCCTTGTCTCCTTGTGTTGTTGGTTTGGTGAGATGGATCAGAATTTCTTTTTCTCTGAACGAATTTATGAGATTAATATCATCCTGAGTGTTTACAAAGCAAATTTGGATTTGTTTTAAATTGAAGGCAAAACATATTAACAAAAATTCATTCTATTTTCGAAAAAACGTATAAATTTCAATTTGAAATTCTAAGCATATCTGTGATCAAAAATTCTAAATCTACGTTCTTGTTAAATGTTAAGCAAATTAAACATTGTATTTGCAGAAAAAACAAGCTTGCCATAAACTTAGAATTTATTATCTTATGAACAATTTATCGAATTCAAATTTAATGCTTTGTGTTTATGACTCTATGGATACCAACTGTCCCTCATTCTTTTATAATCAAAAATTGACAGTTATAAACGACTTAACTTAACACCATTCAGAGAAAAGTAATAATTTATCTTATTATTTAATTGTGCAGGAGGAAAACTGATAATTGTTGAATATTATCAATTTCTACCTTGCGATGAAACAACTCTTCAAATATTAAATCAATCATAGTTACACCTACAGTATAGTATGTAGTATGTATACATTTTTTGTAATAAATTTTTCCTTCTTCATTCTTCGTTTAAACTGCATATTGTAAACAACTTAATTTTTCTTAATAAATTTATTCTTATATGCTATTTGTTCTAGAAACTTCTTTTTGTTTTTGTTTCCGAAAAGCGTAACTCTAACAATAACTGCTGAATCAGGGACATATTTCTTTCTCTCTGATTACCAATCTTTTTGTATCCAGAAGAAAACTACCAAACAACCTTAGGATTATTTAAAGGGAAGAATGAACAACAACAAGCTACAGAGTAAATTTTCACTCATTTTATTTAGTAAAGCTGACATAAGTTAAAAAAATAAAATGCACGACTGGGTCGCACGAACTTGCTCTAATGTGTGACAGTGGTCTTGGGGCTTGAGATTTTGATAAAAATAAATTTTTCAAAATTCTTAAATAAATACTTAAACTAATTTGAGCTGAAAAAAAGTACGCCATTTTATTTCTTTTATAAATTTGAATTTATGAGAATAAATTTATAAAAATATGTGGAGCGGTTTTTGAGAAAAAAAGTTTTTTTTGAAAAACTTTTTGAAAAAATTTTTCAAAAAATATTCAAAAACGCCAGTTCATAGGTATTCAGCAAATACATTTATATAAAATTTTTAGAAAAAAATTTAATAAGCAGTTTTCAAAATATTAATTTTTTAATTTAAAAAAAAAAATGCTTTTAAAAATACAAAAACATATTTTTCAAAAATATTGGTATGCAATACAAATTGAGCTACCTACAGCTATATGTGTGTGTAATTTCGAAAGAATCGGTTTAGTCGTTTTCGAGTTAGTCGAAAGCAAAAAAAACGGTCCTATGGAAAGTACCGTTCTTAGCCATTTTTTAAAACTTTTTTTTCAGCCATATGATTGGTCTTATCTAAAAAGCAAGACTGATTTTTTTAAATAAAAATCGTTAGAGCCGTTTTTGAGAAAAATAAGCTTTAAAATAACGGTTGTATGGCAGGTACCGTTATTTTTTGAGCTAAAAAAAAAATTTCAATTTCCCCTCTGTACAATACCTAAAAAAGTCTATATACCAAGTTTGAAGCAATTCGGCCCACCCGTTTGGGCTGTAGGTCTACATACAGACAGACAGACAGACTGACAGACAGACAGACAGACAGACAGACAGACAGACAGACATACAGACGGACAGAATTTTTAGACCATCTTTTTTCGTCTTCGCTATCATCGTAATGTCATGTTTGATTGTTATCTCAAAACTTTTTTTTTCGACAAATGCATAACTTGCCTTATAGTACCTATAATCGCAAGTAAAAAGGTTCGATGAATGTGTATTTTGTTCATACCTTGTTTATTTTTAGTATCCACAATCTTAAAAAGTTAAAATGTGAGCAATACTGTTTGCATATGGGAACAAATATGCATTTAAATACATCATAGGTACTTTAAGTTTACTGAAACCAAATAATTACATCGTTCGAAAATTTTAAGTTTAGATCAAGTAAAAATATTTGAAGAAAGTTGAATTTTTAACCGAGATACGAGTAGGTACATACGGCAACTGTGGCGTATGTGTAATATTTTAAATCATTTAATTTTTGTTTTCGTGCGCTTTCCACTTTCAATCTCAAATTAGAGAAACATTTTAATCAAAGTTAAATGTATGTGCCAAGGATGTAGGATAAGTCATTATATAAAATGATAGCCAAAAATTAATTTGGATTATAAGGGTATTCTTTGAATTACGATGATAGAGCAGACTGAAAATTTAATTTTCGCCATACCGAACCGTCGTCGTCGGCATTGGCCTGTCTGTATGTCTGTGTGAAAGTATAGCCTACATGGCTTGAAAGATCTTTTTCAAACTTCATATATACACATAAATAATAAAGCTTTTTTTCATTTTGTTAATATAAACTCTTTATACTGCATTGATAAATTAAATAAAATAAAAAAATAAAATCAACCAAGTAGAAGACTTTTCACTAAAAATGGACTGTTGAATTATTGATTCAAAATAGCTTTTTATGGCCTTAAGTCTAATAAAAATTTGGCGTTTCATCGAGGAAACTCACTTTGGAATCATCAGTTAACATACAGTGAAAGAAACCTTGTCAATAAGCACTTTTTGGTGCTAAGTCTTCTACTGGGTTGATTTTATTATTCTATTTAATCTAATTTATCAATGCAGTATATAGAGTTTGAATTAAAAATGAAAAAAACGGCTCTACGATTTTTTGTTGCCAAGGTATTCAAAAATAACCGAACCTACTTCTTCACAAAAACACGAAAAAATTGGCTAAATGATCACTTGTGCCATGCCGTAAGGCTAGATTTTCTTGTTTTTGTGAAGAAGTAGGTTCGGTTATTTTTGAATACCTTGGCAACAAAAAGTCGCAGAGACATACGGTTTTCAGTGTTGGATTAAAGATTAATGGGAGCATTGAATTCTGAGAACAAAAATTATACTTAATTACGTAAAATGTTGAAAAAAATTAGTTTTAAAATTATTTTTTCAAATTTTTTTTCAACATTTTGAGTTTGAAAATTTATTTTTCTTAAACTATTCGTTAAAACAATATAATTTAAAAACAAAATGAAAGAAGAAGTTTTCGGCTTTCCAAAAAGGTATAACACGGTGTTGTAAACGAAGCCGTTGATTTTTAATATTTTGTTTTACAAAATAAGTCAATTTTTCAGAAAATTGCGCCTCCCGGCTAAACGGGGGGAACAGACCCCTCCCTCCGATACGATTTTTGTCTTGTCTCAACTCAACCTACACGCTCTAGCTTTTTGGCACAACGCTCGTGAATCACCCTGTATATACCTATAGCAGTAAGAGTGTCTAGAGTATTGGTCTCCCTTAATTGTCTGGATAGACAGTTACTTTAAGTCTTGAATTGTTCTCCATAATTGTATTTAAATTTGATAACACCTGGCTGCATTTTCTCATAACGCATATGTATTAAATAGTTTAAGCCATTGAACTATATTACCATTTTCATCAATGCATTGATTTTTTACTATTTTTTTGGCCAACTCTTTGTAGTTAAGTGCTGAAGTCAACTGTCTACCATAGTAGGCTACGTATTGCATCAGTGTAAAAAAAAGGTGTATAATAATATTATCTAGCTACTAAAAAAGGTAATTTTTGTTCTGGAAAAATTGACTATATTTGAAGTTTGTCAGTTCTTCCTGAAAAAAAACCGATTAGCTGAATTGTTTATACATAAAGGCAGATAGTCAACCAACGATTGAAACTAGCTTTCATATTTCTAGGCAAAATCTCAGATAGTCAATTTCATCATCGGGCTTTTTGATGGACGAACGCCCCAAACGCGTCACGTAATAAATTTTTTTTTTAATTTTTATGTTGTAATTAAAGTTTCCTTTTCAATAAATATAAAAATTCTAAAATTTCTTTGTTTTTTTTTATGTTTATACACCTAATTTTATAATTATCAAGCAACATGGAGACATTACAAAATCAAATTTATTAACATATACCTATAACGAGTCATATGCTAACTTAACAGAAGACGAGCCTAATTTACTTTGTGAAGGGTTACAAATTTTTTGCATAAAATAACTTTAACGTACATTTTGTGAGATCAAATTACGGTGCTTTAAAAATAATTTAAATTGTAAACACACACAATGTGTTTTTAAAACACCTTTCTATGCTACCCAACTAAGGTTATATTAAATATATATTTATAACTTTTTCAACTTATTTTTATAAGTGAATATTATGTATTATTATCGAGTTTTCAACTTTATTCAATCCATCAATGTTACTTAGACATTATAGAGTGTGTTTCAAAATCAATAAAAACAAAAAGGAACAATCTTAAGGAAAGGAAAAAGACACCACCTCCATAGACACCATACTGCTAGGCGTTACATTAGGCTTTAAAAAATATACTTAGTTCGAGGCTTCGGAATGACTTTATTCAGGACAACAAGTAAGGGAGTGAAAACTTTTCGATAAAATACCACCTCTTAGAAGTCCCAACTGTATCATATCTCATAATGGGAGCGTCGACGCCTCGTCGTGAAGTGAATCAAAAATAAAATCGATGAAACTCCTAAGACTTGTGATTCAAAATAAAAATTGTCTCTTAAATTCAATTTGATAAATGTACGCTACACACAATATGACATCCCAATAATTCAACGAAAGAACGAGAAATGGATACAAATGTAAATACCTATCTCCAGCATATTTGGGAGATGTTTGCACTCCAACACATTCCAAGCATGCACTTTATAAATAACCTATTCAATTATTTGGTGAATGTTTTTATTGTATCACGTCAAACATATTCTAATTCAAGATGTAACAATATTAATTAAAAACTCCACTTTTAACTTTATAAGACTTGTGCAATAAATGAATAGAATTAAAATTTAAATCAGTATTTTTTGCCATGATAGGCATTTTGTTTTTTTTTTTCAAAAGCCGGCAACTAATAAACGAATGCAATCGAAAAGCCCGAAATAAATTTTAAAATTGCACTTTACCATTATAAAACGCATATTATCAGAAAACGCTTAAACTATTACCTTTACTTCATTAATTATTTAAAATTAAACTAAATTTAAAAAATTAATTTCGTATAAACTTCTTAACCAGACGACTTATAGCCAAAATATTTTTATTCATATTCAATATTGAAATGTAAGCAAATGCATAGCTTTCTTTCTAACGAAGTAACTTATGTGGTACGTTGTACTAACGAAGTAACTTATGTGTACATTGTTTAATATTTTATTATGTTTCCCAATCTCATATATAAGGAAGGACTAATTAGGGATTTGATTGTTGTATAAAATGTTCATCTTGAGGCAACTTTTTCTTGATTACATTTTATGAAAGTACCGTACTGTTGTTTATTGTAGTGTTCAGAAGGGGTCAGGAAAACTATACCACTATGCTTTCAATACCGGCTGTTGATAAAGATTTACAAATCTTGAAGCTTTTACCTCTTAGTAATAAAATCAACAAATCTGTTAGGGATATGAATACCGTTTAAGCACAAGCAATTTGACATTATGTATTAAGGTTATGTATAAGGTTTAGGTTGTAAAGGTGGAAGAAGCGATTTTGTATACCGCGGTGGACACAGAATTAGCACATAATTCTCTTTTGTTTATTGAATTGCATACAAATTCCATTACCTGTCTTAAAGTAACAGAATTTTTAGTTTGGTTTAACACTTGAGATTTGGAGAAAACAAATCCGTTACACTGACTAGATTTTTTAAATAATAATCAGGTTAAAAGAAAATAGTCGTGAAAACATCTCCGAAAACCTATGAGCTTTTGGAAAAATGTGCTCTGGAGTGATGAGTCAAAGTTCTGTAGATTTGAGGAGTTCGATGGGCAAAATATGTGTGGCGTCCTCCGAACCAACAGTACAACCCAAAGTACACCATCAAAACTATTAAACACGGAGGCGGAAATGTTATGGTGTGAAGAGCCTTTTCTTCGCACGGCGCGGCGCCGTCGGACCAATTGTTAAAATATGTACAAAAATGGACCAGCATGTGTACAAGGGCATCTTAGAAGACCACATGAAACTGTTGGCAAGTAAGTTACACGAAGTAAGTTACTCGTTTAGTTACGCGTAACTAATATGAATTAGTTACGCCCAATATTTGGCGTAACTAATGTAACTAATGTAACTAATGTAACTAAATGTAACTAACTGTAACTAAATGAAACTAACTCTAACTTAATAATAAATAAAGGGCACGACTGGGTCGTACGAACTTGCTCTAATGTGTTAAAATGGTCTTGGGTGCTTGAGATTTTGGGAAAACAGCGTTGAAAAAATTATATGAAATTTTATAAATCACTTAAAAATCAATACCTTAAACGTTTTTGGAGAAAATGAAGTAAGCCATAAGGTTTCTTTTACGTTTTTGAATTTTTACGAAAATTTTTTTCAAAATCGTTCGACCAGTTTTTTCAAAAAACAGTTTTTTTTTGAAAAACTTTTCGAAAATATATTCCAATTTTTTTCTGAGTATGCCAACTTCTAGTACTTTGTAGTTTTTATCAGAAAAATAAAATTAAAAAAATATAGATTAAGCCGTTTTTGGAAAAAACAAAAATTAAAAAAAAAATTTGAAATTTTTTTTAAAAAACTGAAAAAAACTTTTTTTGAAAAATTTTAATTTTATATTATTTCTTTTATAAAAGGGCTTCTACATTAAAAATTTCATCGCAATCCGTCAAGTGGCTTACGAGAAAATCGGATTTCAAGAAACCGGTCCAATCGGAGGTACCGTTATAAGACTTTTCCTGAAAAATCTATTCCAATTAAAACATAAAATTTGCACAGAAAACACTATTCAGAAAGTTTTATCAAAATCGTGGGAGCCGTTTTTGAGAAAAATCAATTTTTCACTAAAAAACGCATGGCAGGTACCGTTAGTTTTGAAGCTAGAATGCTAATTCCAAAAAAATCTTCTGTAGGACGTCATAATAATACTATCTACCAAGTTTGAAGCAAATCGGTCCAGCCGTTTAGGCTGTAGGTGTTGATACAGACCGACGGACAGACAGACAGACAGACAAAATTGTCGGACCCACTTTTTTCGACTTCTCTATCATCGTAATGTTTTGCTTGATTGTCAAAAAAAAAATTTTTTTTTACGAATGCATAACTTGCCTTATAGTACCTATAATCGCAAGTAAAAATAAATAAAAATCACATTTCATCCTGAATCCCAATCGACTTTTGACAAAATTCTTTTATAAGCAAGTGCAACGGCAACCTGGCATGGAATACATATTGAAATTACTATGTTCCTGATGAAAAGGAAATCTAATAAAATATTACATTCTTGGAGCATACAATAGATTTGTACTTACATTTGAAGTTTTCCAGTCTTTCTTGAGACTCCTGGACATTTCTTTGTTTATTGTGATTTATATTTGTACTTTAAATTCAGATTTGATCTCAGATTTAGTCTCAAATTTCAGATTTAACTCGCCCAAAGGAAATCAAACGAGATCTATTTTGTTTAATAATTTTGAAATTTTTTTTTGCAAAAATATAGTAATTTAAAAATGTATTCCTTGCTAGGTTGCCGTTGCCACAGCTGGCAGCTGGCCCAGCTTTGCCCTAAAACAGTGTAGTCAATCGTCATTCGATCGGGTTTGTGGACGGAACTTCTTAATTTCAATTTAACATAAAATGTGAGTTTTTGTATTTGAAAAATTCTATTAGTTATAGTTAATTACATTTATAGTTAAAATAAGTTACATTAGTTACATAAGTTACATTAGTTACGTGTAACTAATTAAAACTTCAAAGTTACGCGTAACTATCCAACACTGCGACATGATTCCTTACGCTGAAGAGAATTTGCCACTAAGATGGTGTTTTATGCACGACAACGATCCGAAACATACTTCGCGATTGGTAAAATCGTGCCTTGGAAGCAATTTTGTCGACGTTATGAAATGGCCAGCTTAGTCTCCCGATCTCAACCCGATTGAGAATTTGTGGAACGACATTGAAGCGCCAAATTGAAGGACGAAATCCTAAAAACCTGGACGAATTGTGACAAAACATTAAAGTTGCTTGGTATGGCACAACAATTGAACGCTGCAGAAAATTAGTCGAAAGTTTACCAAGACGATGTCAAGCCGTGAAAGCAAATAAAGGACCAAATATTAACTTTACCGTCAAAATTTATAGGTAAAATTGCATTTGTCTTGCTGTGTGCTAATTATATGACCAAAGTATAAGGCAATTTTTACTCATTATTATTTTATTGCTGTTTTTTACAGAAATTGAATGCTAATTATGCCTCCGATGAAAAGCCAAAAATGTTGTAATTGGTGTAAGGACCAATTAAAATGGCACGTGATATTACCTTTATAGCGTGTATACCTATTTATATTTTTGGTACAACATTTATATATTAACTGTAATACCTTCATTCTTTTTGTACCATATTTATTAAGATACACAAAGTATGTTAAAAATTACAAACACTAATAAAGTGTTGCAGTCATTGATAATCATAATACACTTTGGTAGAGTGGTAGTGGAGGAGATGGTTGGGAGGGGGTGAATCGTCAAAACGGTTGAGTGGTTGTAGGTCGGGTTGGTGGTTATTGGTGGGAGATTTGGTTTGGGAGGGAGGGTAATGAAAAAATTGACAAAAATGGAAGGTGGTTGGTTGGTGTTGGTATGTGGGCTGTGTGTATGGCGGTGTGGTGGGGTTTTGGTGTAGGGGTGGGTTGAGGAAATTTCGTTCCTTTTTACAAATGTATATAATCTGTAATAATTGTTATTATAATCAAAATAATAAGACAAATAATATATTGATTTTATTAACGAAACATTCAATTATTAAAATTTATTTCACTTAATATTTATTTAATGATTTTTACTGATTATAAGTTTTAATGTCAACTTGCATGTTTCACATCTGCCCAGTGCCTGATCTAGGATTTGTTCAAAGGGGGGCAAAAGTTGAATTTGGCGCCCCCCCCCCCCAGCAATTTTTTTTTTAAGTTTACGTATAAAACTTGAACTCATATCGTTAACCCGTTGTTATCTTTATGCTCTAATGCTTGCTGCTGTTGACATTAGCTTATGTACGATACATGTCATAAAAGTCTGTGTGACCCAACCTAAGAAAATAAGGTATTGCTAAGGGTTCTCGTGTTACTGATTACTCAAAATGCAATCTTGGCGTATGTGCAAAATAAAACCTTTGGGGTATGTGCCATAATCTAGATTGATTTGATAATTTTTCTATTTCAATAAACGACAGCGGAGAACCTGCTAATGTTGTTCATAAAAAGTTAAAAGGCTGTATGCTTATTTGTGATTCTGTCCGGTATTTTGATTGCACATTTAACTTTTACTCACCGATATACAAAATCATAACTAATCCATAGAACAGCTTTAGTGAAATAGCTTAGTAGTACACAACAAAAATTCTTTTTCATTTTTACTTCCTCTCTAGGGCAAGTATTGGTTTCGTGCAGAAAAAAAAATCTCGAGGTTTTAATCAAACATACGATGATAGAGAAGCCCAAAAAAGTATTTTTCGCCACACCGTCCGTCGGTCTGTCTGTGCGTCTGTGCGGTTGTGTTGATATGCGCTTTTTCATGTCATGCTACAGCCTAAACGGCTTGACAGATTTTCTTCAAACTTGGTATAAATAGCAGTTTGAAGAAAAACCTTTGTCGAGGTTTTTTACTTGCGATTATAGGTACTATAAGGCAAGTTATGCATTCGTCGGAAAAAAAAGTTTTGAGATAACAATCAAACATGACATTACGATGATAGCGAAGACGAAAAAAGATGGTCTAAAAATTCTGTCCGTCTGTATGTCTGTCTGTCTGTCTGTCTGTCTGTCTGTCTGTCTGTCTGTATGTAGACCTACAGCCCAAACGGGTGGGCCGAATTGCTTCAAACTTGGTATATAGACTTTTTTAGGTATTGTACAGAAAGGAAATTGAAATTTTTTTTTAGCTCAAAAAATAACGGTACCTACCTGCCATACAACCGTTACGTTAAAGCTTATTTTTCTCAAAAACGGCTCTAACGATTTTTAATTAAAAAAATCAGTGTTGCTTTTTAGGTACGACCAATTATATGGCTGAAAAAAAAGTTTTAAGAAATGGCTAAGAACGGTACTTTCCATAGGACCGTTTTTTTTGCTTTCGACTATCTCGAAAACGACTCAACCGATTCTTTCGAAATTTCACACACATATAGCTGTAGGTAGCTCAATTTGTACTGCATACCAATATTTTTGAAAAATATTTTTTTGTATTTTTAAAAGCATTTTAAAAAAAAAATTAAAAAAATTAATATTTTGAAAACTGCTTATTAAATTTTTTTTTAAAAATTTTAAATAAATGTATTTGCTGAATATCTATGAACGGGCGTTTTTGAATTTTTTTTGAAATTTTTTTTCAAAAAGTTTTTCAAAAAAAACTTTTTTTCTCAAAAACCGCTCCACAGATTTTTCTAAATTTATTCTCATAAATTCAAATTTATCCAAGAAATAAAATGGCGTACTTTTTTTTCAGCTCAAATTAGCTTAAGTATTTATTTAAGAATTTTGAAAATTTTATTTTTATCAAAATCTCAAGCCCATAAACCACTGTCACTCATTAGAGCAAGTTCGTGCGACCCAGTCGTGCATTTTATTTATTTCGTATTAGCCCGGCTCAAACTGGTACTTTTCATGTAACGGTTTTTTTCATTTTGAATTTGCTCGAAAACGGCTCTAACGATTTTGATTAAACTCAGAATTTAACTTAAATAAGATATTTCTAACAAACTATCGTTTTTCGTTTTTGGGTTAAATGGTGGTAACGAAAATCTGGTTTAAACGGCTTTTTTTAAATGGCCGTAAGTTCGCAACGACTTGATTGAATTGACCCAAACTTCGTTTGGCATCGTTCTTTATAGTGTTCTATAGTATGGTTGTGTAAATTTTTCGGTGAAGGCTTTCTAAATGGTAGCTCCCATACAACGAGCCGTTCAGTTTTAGCCAACTTTTTTTGGTTTTTTTTAATTTGCTCAAAAACGGCTCTAACGATTTTGATTAAACTTTGTGTGTTATATTCTTTTAGAGTTCTTAAGAGAACTACGTTTTTTTGTTTTTGGCAAGAAATGCTAATAACGGAGATCTGGTCTTAACGTTTTTTTTTCAAATGGCCATAAGTTGTTAACGGTTGCATCGAATTCAAACCTAGCGCCTTTACGTTCTCATTTTTGTTTCGTCTACGTCACGAACACACATCGCCCTTGCATTTTTGTTTTGTTTTGCGCTCTTCGTTACGGACACACATGCCAAATGGGAAGGTCATATCTGGTTTGTTGTCAACTTTTGAACTATGCTTAACTGGCTGCGCAAAATGGTGAAGCTGCAGCAGTAGCACTTAGCGTCGGAGTAAATGTCAAAAAAGTAGCTCACTAAGCAGCATTCACGAATACAATGGTGTAGCACTGAACTCAAACAAAAATCGTGTCCGCCATTCCGTTTGTTGTTGTTTTTCATTGCAGCACGTTCGTGAAGTTCAAATTCAGTCGACTTCAACTTCTCTGTGCTGCAGCTGCTACTTCACATTGTAGCCGTGCAATACGATTAACGTACATTTAACTTTGACATGCTACGTGCTACAGCTGCAGCTTCACCATTGTGCGCAACCAGTTACGGCGAACAGATCTTTGTTTATATGCAAGACCGCTACGTGGAACTGCACTACAATAATAAAAATGCACGTATTCCTTGTATTAAATTATATGAATAAAGTCGCACCACACTACATTGGAGCTGCATTTTAGTGCCAGTAAACTATTGGTAGTCTACCCAACTATTGCAGATCCGTTTGCAGTACCGCAAAAGGATTTTTCCTACATTTGTGACTCTCTCTTACTCTTATAGAGTTTTCACACCGTGCTGAAAACACGGTTTTTTTGAAAACCCCCAAACCTGAACGAAAACACAAGTTTTAACACACATTTTTGCTAAACGCAAGTTTTCGAAAACAACTAGTTTTAAATAAAACCTGTCGAAAACTTGTTGGAATACAAAGCGAACACACCTAAGTTTGTTGTGATTCCTTCAGAACACACCTCAGTTTGTGTCGATTCTTTCCAAACACACCTAAAAAGCGCATAAACGTAAAAAAAAAATCAATCATAGCAGCTGAAAATATTTTCATTTCAAAATTTGATAGTCAGTTGTAAAAATTAGGTGAAATGTCAAACGAAAACTTGAAAAGTCCGGTGTGAATGATTTTCAGGTTTTCGTAAACTTTTAGCTGAAAACCGGGTTTTCGGCTCGGTGTGAAAACCCTATTAATCTTACTTTTTTTTTGCTCATCTTTTAATTTTGCTCCCTTCTGAAGGGCAACGAATTAGTTTATAATTTTCAGAAGTTGAAGACCTTTTTTTTACTCTCGTTTCTTTCTTCATCTTCCAATGTTGCGCCCCCATGAGGGGCGACGAATTTGTTTAAAGGGCGACGAAAGTGGCTTATTACATATTTCATATTTGGAACAAGAAATAAATAATAAACATTGCATTACTTTGGCGCCCTGTTCAAATGTTGAATACCTTTTTTTTTTGCTCTCCTATATTTCTTCATCTTCCATTTGGCGCCCCCCAAGGCCAGGCGCCCGGGGCAAGTGCCCCCCTTTGCCCCCCCCCTAGATCCGGCGCTGCATCTGCCGAACGGCCGGCGACGGATAACTTTTTCTTATAAGTTTTTCTATTTTTTTTATTTATTTCAAACTTTAAGTTTGAGGTCAAAAGTTTAACTCCTTTTTTGCTTGCGATTATTGGTATGTATGTATGTATAAGGCAAGTTATGCATTCGTAGAAATTTTTTTTTTTTGACAATCAAACATAACATTACAATGACAGAGAAGTCGAAAAAAGTGGGTCCAAAAACTCTGTCTGTCTGTCTGTCTGTCTGACTATCCGTCCGGATAGTCAGACAGACTAAACGGCTGATCCGATTTGCTTCAAACTTGGTAGGTAGTATTATTATGACATCCTACAGAGGTATTTTTGGAATTAGCGTTCTAGCTTTAAAACTAACGGTACCTGCCATACGATTTTTAGTGAAAAATTAATTTTTCTCAAAAACGGCTCCTATGATTTTGATAAAACTTTCTGAATAGCGTTTTATGTACAAACTTTATGTTTTTCTTGGAATATATTTTTCAGGAAAAGTGTTATAAAGGTACCTCCCATAGGACCTTTTTTTTAAGTCCGCTTTTCTCGTAAGCCACTTCACGAATTTCGATGAAATTTTTAATATAGAAGCCCTTTTATAAAAGAAATAATATTGATTCTTAAATTTTTCAAAAAAGATTTTTTGAGTTTTTTAAAAAAGTTTCAAATTTTTTTTTTAATTTTTTTTTCCAGAAACTGTTTAATCTATTTTTTTTTTTTTTAATTTTATTTTTCTGATAAAAACTGCAAAGTGCTAGAAGTTGGCATACTCAAAAAAAAATTTGGAATATATTTTCGAAAAGTAAAAGAAACCTGATGGCTTACTTCATTTTCTCGAAAAAAACGTTTTAGGTATTGATTTTTAAGTGATTTATAAAATTTTATATGATTTTTCCAACCCTTTTTCCCAAAATCTCAAGCCCCTAGACCATTTTAACATATTAGAGAAAGTTCGTACGACCCAGTCGTGCACTATATTTGGTTGAGTAATGATACCTAGAAAATGTTTTAAAAAGTGATCATCGTTATCAACAGCCTTGATGCAGTGGCCACGACATCGACAGCTGATTTGTAGGTGCACCAAAAGTAATAAAAATGACCTTTCTGTTTATTTGACTATTTGGTATATTTGGTACCTATATATGGGTTAAAAGAAATTTGGGAAATTGATGAGCAATATGATAATCATTTACATACAAACATATATATACATATATGTACATAGTACATACCTACTTGAAGCATGTAGATAATATAGATTAGGATTGATTTTGTTTGAAGATATAAATATATTAACCTTGTTTGATTTCGCTTTATCAAACATGACATTACGATGATAGCTAAGACGAAAAAAGATGGTCTAAAAATTCTGTCCGTCTGTCTGTCTGTATGTTTGCTTAGACACCTATAGAACAAACGGGGCCGAGTTGCTTCAAACTTGGTAAATATATTTTTTTTAGGTATTGTATAGAGGAAAAATTGAAATTTTTTTTTAGCTCAAAAAATAACGGTACCCGCCATATAACCTTTACGTTAAAGCTTATTTTTCTCAAAAACGGCTCTAACCATTTTGGTTTCAAAAAATCTGTGTTGCTTTTTAGGTACGACTGAAACGACAGATTTAAAAATGTATAAGAACTATATAATTTCCACAGGACCGTTTTTTACTTTCGAATATCTTCAAAAAAGCTGAACAGATACTTTCGAAATTTCACACATATTTAGGTGATAGTACCTAGTTCAATTTAAACTGCATACCAATATTTAAAAAAAAATATTTGTTTGTATTTTTAAAAGCATTTTTTAAGAATTAAATTAAAAAATTAATATTTTTTCAAAATTATAAATGATAATGTTGATTTGCAAAATACCTATGAAATATACATAGTTTTTCAACTTTTTTCAATTTTTTTTTTTTTTCAAAAACTGCGCCCTAGATTTTAATAAATTTATTTTTATAAATTCAAATTTATCCAAGGAATAAAATGGCGTACTTTTTTTCAGCCCAAATAAGTTTAAGTATTTGTGAAAGAATTTTGAAAAATTAATTTTTAACAAAATTTCAGTCCCCTAGACCGTATTGTCACACATTAGAGCAAGTTCGTGCGACCTTGTCGTGCATTTTATTTTGTATTGTTACAATTTTGTTTTTATTTTATAAGTTATCTGCATTTTATATATAGGTAGGTACCTACATTTTAAGAAAATTTTATTGTTTTATTTTCTTTGTTTATTTATTTTTTAAAATTGATTTTATATTGTTTATTTGAAATGAATATGAATAAAGAGACTTTTAGATGAAAATAAGACATTACAAATAATGATTATGATAGAGTAGACTTTTAAGGAGGATGGATGATGATTTCTGAAATGGAAAGATGATATGGTAAGATGAGTTGAGGGAAACGGAAGATGGCGAGTTAAGAGGTTCCATGGTAAAACAAAGAATTGCGAACTCTTCGTAATAACCGCAATAAGTTATGAAAAAATTACCTCAAATCTAAGTCAATTTCTGCCTTTGTGAATCTCTGTACCACGAATACATTAAGAAAATGCAATTTTATCTGATCACAGACCCGAGACACTTTTATAATTTATAAACATAAAAAAAAATTAGATGGCTTTCCCTCAACTTTAAAATTCTCTAATACATCATCTGCCGACCCTCATGTTATAACTAAACTTTTCGCAACCTTCTTTAACCAATTTTGTAGTGGTCACACACACAACCCTAACCAACGATATTTCAACTACTTAACAAATTGCCACAAACATCTTTTGCCTCTATCGACTTAAATACTGATATTATATGCAAAAAAATAAGTTCGCTTAAAGAAGATTTCTCTCCCGGTCCTGATGGTTTACCGACTATATTTCTCAAAAAATGTGATTACTCTTTATCTCAGTTCCTCACAACTTTATTTTGTTTTTTCTTCCTCTCAAGCTGTCTTTCCGGCTAAATGAAAAGATTCTTTTTTTTCCCGTTCATAAGAAAGGCTCCAAAAACGACATATCTATTCACAGGCCCATAGCCTATCTAGCTTTAAGAACTCATATTTGTTTAGCTGTGTTATGACTCTAGAAGTTTCTGTAGAGCTACACGGAGAGAATTAAAAAATCACCAATTGCGAAATATTCAGTTGCAATTTACAAAACATGTTTTTTTTGTAAATCACGGCGCTTTGATTTGAAACTGATAGAACAATTGGCAATTTAACTTTCAATTCATCGCAAATTACAACAATTCCTAAGTTGAGATTTACAATTAAAGGTTATAATTCAAGCTTGTGCCCTTCAAAGTAAATTACAACCTTTTTGTCGCAATTTACTACTTCAAGGGAATAATTCCATTTATACTTTTTACCAATCTGGATTTGCTACATTTTTTTCGTGATTTACAAACTCTGAGTATTAAAATCAACTCAAGTGTGTCTGACGGCTACGTCGAAGGTCCGGAGTTCGATCCCTGCCTCGAACTAATAATTATCTTTTTTTTTGGTACTGTCTCTTTTGAGGAAATGTAAAATCCTCGAAAAATAAATCTGGTTAATATTAAAAGTGGATCTTTGTAAGCCATTCGGATTCAGCGGGAAATGATATTCCACCAGAATATCAACGCACATACAGGAATCGTTCAGAATATAAGTCATAAGCGGGGCCGCTTGTGTCTCCAATAATGCCTTTTTTGTAGTTCTATTATGTACATAGGGAGAACAAGGTTGAATTTCAACTACACATTATATACAATTTCTTACCTTTATTTAAATGATCATCACAAAAAATTGTACATTAGAGGTTAGACGTCCAAAATAAGACGACTATATTTTTCTCGCCAATAAAACATAATCTTAATTCAAAACACCCCTAAAATGTAACTCATATTCAGGTTGCTTCTTATTATTAATTTTGATATCCGACTTGGATGCATCACCATGGCCTAGTAGATGTGTGCTAGGTTGGTATGCAGAGGGTCTCGAGTTCGATTCCTAGAATCAGCCAAGTAAGTAAAAGTTACATTTTTCAATAAAAAATAATAAATGCTTTTCAATAAATAGAAAACGTTGCTCCTCTCAAAGCAATATAATTTGTTACAAATTGAGTAAAATGGGGTTGCAATTTACGACTTTACCACTCATTTTTTCAAAAACATATTTTTGATTCAAAACAAAGAGATGGAAATCTACGACTCGCTTTTTTGCAATTTACAATCGAGTAAATATAAAATTGATACAAATTTGGATCAATTTTCGATTCGCGATGGCAATGTTTTATTTCTCAGGATCGAATTATTGACCCAAAAAAGTGGTAATTTGCTATTATTGAGTGTCAATATCTTCATTTCGTTCAATTTTGAAAATTGCGAACAAGGAGTCGTAATTTACAAAATCCCGAGCTAGGGTGAGAAACTGCATAAGATTTTCGTGATTTGCAGCTCATTTTTCTTGATCTGATCTAAAAATTCTTTCCGTGTAATTTTGAATCATGAAGCCACTCTGGGCTCTGCAAAGATCAGGACGGAAACACCATATTGGAAACGCAGGCAATGTTAGCCATCATTTCGAAGTTACTCAGTACTGAAACAAATGTTTATAGACTATTACAACACTCTTTACTCTAATCTCTAAATATATTATAGAAATTGAAGAGGAGTTGAAACAGACACCGAAAAAACTTCTGGAACTTCGTGAGTAGTAAAAGAAACGTTGATGGCTTCCCTAACTCTATGACCTATAATAACGCTACCAGTCATAACTGCAATGAAATATCGAACATGTTTGCGAATTTCTTCAAAGATGCTTTTGAAGTGCCAAGCCTTTCTCTAACTTCCGATCCGTTCTTTCCGTCCCAAAATGTTTCACACCTGAATTCACTCAATTTAACCATCAGTAAAGATTCAATAATTGTTCACAGTGTTTTAGAACTTGAAGACTCTGTAAGCCCTGGTCCCGATGGTGTATGATCTTGTGTATTAAAAAAATGTGTTTCTAAAATACAATACATAAAAAGGGTCTAAAAACGACATTTCGAATTATAGACCTATAACTAAACTTTCTGTTATTCCAAAATTGTTTGAGCCAATTATCTGTAATGTCTTGTCCTTCAATTATTGTATGTCAATAATTTGTGACATTCAACATTGTTTTGTCCAAAATAAGTCAACCGTAACAAACCTATTCAATAGGTAGACTGTGTTTTTAAAGATTTCAGTAAAGCCTTTGATAAATTGTGCCATAAAACTTTAACCCAGTTTATGGGCCTTAGGATTTAACGATAAGTTTTTAATGTGGATTTCGTCTTATTTAAGTAGTAGATGTTATAGCTTAACTTTTAGAAATGCGCACTCAGATCAATTTTGCGTCGATTCTGGTGTTCCACAAGGAAGCCATTTATGCCCCTTATTATTATTTGTTTTATATATAAATGACGTAACTTCATTAACACAAAACTTCTCTATTTTAATATATGCCGATAAAATAAAGATTTTTAGAAACATAAGCATAAGCTCAATAAATGACTGTAATCAGATTCAAGAAGATCTACATACATTTAGGGAATGGTATGCAAACCGATTTTGGTCGAATATTGACAAATGTAAAACAATGTGTTTTATTATTACACTAGCTTTTGCCCGCTACTTCGTACGCGTGGATTTTAGAATAAAGTAGGTATCTCAGTATATTTTTGTTTTTGCACAACTGGTTCAAAATGGGAGGTATGCGTGGTATGAAAGCTATAAAGTCAGCTCTACAGCCGTAAGATTCTTGGCTTCTGTATAATATTATTTCGAAGTATCATAACGGTTTAAATTGCAAAGTTGGAGGGTTAAGTTCTGAAGCAATATACTAATATACCTAATTGGAATGCCCACTTTCAAAACGATGCTGCGCGCCGATACTGCTATTTATGGCAACTCCGCTTCATCAGTTTTGGGCGTAAGTATTGCTCGTTCACCGTTCTTTATGGTTACATTATTTTTCGATTTCTGCTTGCGCTGAATGAGGCATTGTCTATATGGTGGTAAATAGCGCCATCTATGATGTTTTGGATGTAACTTCTATTCAGAACGACTAACTTATTTCTATTCATGTATACGTAGGTAAGTGTGGCGCTATTTTATTATGTAAGTGAGATGCTAACGCCCTTAAAATCTTTCAATTTTTCGTTAAGTTCATTGAATAACGTTCGATTGCAGCAATATTAAAAAACAACCAGAATTATATATTTTCCTGCGATAAAATATAGCCTATATTTTAAGTTGGCGTACTACCAATATATCTGCGAAAACCGCATTCAATTCCATACAGTAGTTTTTGCGTGATGCGCGTACAAACATACAGACAGACAGACAGACAGACAGACAGACAGACAGACAGACAGACAGACAAAAATTCTAAAAACGGTTGTTTTGGCTTCTGTGGGTCTAATAGAGACTCCCCATATTAGTTTTGCATCTATATCTTCAATGTACAGACATACGGGTTGATGTTTGTTTTATTATATGTATAGATATTTTATATTAACATCATAATTACTCCTAAGATTGTTCTTCCTTATGTAAGCCTTCCGGTTTTTCCAATCTTGGTATTATTCTTGACACTAAACTCACATTCACAGACCACTATACCTAACCATATTGTTAAAAAAGCCAATAAAATACTCGGATTCATAAAACGCTTCTCTCGTGATTTTCGTGATCCTTATGCTCTCAAGCTTCTTTACATATCTTTTGTCAGGCCAGTACTTGAATGTGGCTGCGTAATATGGGCACCATATTATACACTACACATAAACAGACTAGAGGGTATCCAGAGAAGATTCATGCGCTTCTGTCTTCGCTTTCTTCCGTGGTCCCAAAGACCATCGTTACCTCCTTATGCTCAAAGACTCCTAATAAATCTACCTTTACTATCAAAACATAGACAATATTTGCAATTTTGTTTTATTGTGAAGTTAATTAATGGATAATAAACGAACAACCCTTTAAATCAACTGATTTCAGTCTTAAATAAATATTATTTCTTAGTTTCTTCTGTAAACGATAATTTTAAAAGCAAAATATTTAAAGACATTTTTTTTAACTCATTATTATAATCATATTTATTGTTTACTAGCTGACCCGGCGAACTCCGTATCGCCTTTTTTAACATTTTTGAAATGGCAGAATTTTTTGTTTTAAGCATCACACACTTAAATGATTAGTAAATTAAAATCAGTTCAACTATCAAAAATTCTACATTTTGATGCGTTTGATGTATAGAAAGTGATTAACCTGTTATTCACCCCTTCTGATCTGGCTACATCGAGTATAAATCCCATCTCTCATTAGTTACTTCTCAAACTTCTTTACATTATGCTCGATAGAGTTGAAGCGTTATAATTGATAGGGGAGAAAAGGATTATTTAAACATTTCCATCACTTGAACATTGTCAAAATGTTTCATGTCTTTCCTTATTTTACCTCTTCTTTTGCAAAAATGCTCACTGACGAGCCGAAAAATTTATTTTTATCAAAATCTCAAGCCCCAAGACCACTGTCATACGTTAGAGCAAGTTCATACGACCCAGTCTTACATTTTATTTTTCCGTCCGGAGAGTGCCGATAGTTTGCCGACACTCGAACACGCAACTAACATCTCTCCAGGCGTAAAACACAAACTTCGTACCGCCTCCCACCTAAAAATTTGTTTACCTGGTTCAATTCAAATCCAAAAAATTCACCCAGACACCCACCTTTCCAAAATTTTTTGTGTGCATTGCAATCCAGTGAAGTACCTAAATAAAATTTAATTTTCATTATTTTAAAACTATGCATTCCAAATTGTTGGCAATTTTGAAGATTTGCGACAAAATGCAATAAAAATGCATTTCTGACAAACTACTTCACCGATTTTTGACCAATCTTCATAGAAATCTTCGTAGGCATTAATTTGACAAAATGCACTTAAAATGCATTCATGGCAAACCGATTTTTTAAAATTTTCTTTTATACAAACCTTCTGCTGCCAATAACAAAACCACAAAATAAAGAATTATACATTTTGGCCGAGTCGTTCGAAAGTTATGAGGGAACATACATTTTTGCGATCCATTTTTATATATATAGATTTATCGTTATTTTGTAGGTAAATTTTACTATTTATATAAAGAAAAATGTAAATAGGAATAAATTCATTAACGAATTAAATTAAATTAAATTTAATTGAATTGCCATCTGGAGAGACAGCCAATATCCCGCCCAAGATCAAGTTGTACCAGCTAATCTACTCGTAGATGACAACCATGAGTTACATATTACCGGCCAAAATGAAAGCAGAGTAGCCATCGCCAGATCAAAGATGGGATGGTCTACAAGCGGAGCTTTTTAAACGCGCTGGAGATGACCAGGTCAGGAGCATACACCAACTCATCTGCAAAATGTGGCCGGAGAAAAGTATTCCCGATGAGCGGAATCCCAGTACCATCTGTTAGATTTACAAAAACGTAGACCGCCTACTCTGCGCCAACTATAGAGGCATAAGTCTTTTAAACATCGCTTATAAGAAAGTGTCCAGCGATTTATGTGAGCATCTCAAGCCGTTTGCTGAAGATCTAATAGATCTTTTACAATGCGGCTTCAGACCTGGAAAATCTATGATCGAAAATATTCACATTATAATAGATCCCTGAGAAAACCAAAGAATATAACATCGATACCCACCGGCGATTTTAAAGCAGCCTACGACAGTGTCAATAGAGTTGAACTGTATCGTGCCATGTCCAACTTTAGAATTCTTGCTAAACTGATACGCCTTATCAGGATGACGTTGGAAAATGCTCGCTGTTCCGTCCAGATTGGCCCCTACTGAAACCTGCTTTGAAACCACCAGATGGCTTAAACAAGGTGACGCACTGTCATGCAGCTGTTTTAACATTGTTCTTGAAAATTTCATAAGGAACACCCATGCCACTCATCGGGCACCATCTTTATTTTGGAGAGGTTGGGAGGAGGTGAGCTTGTGGATTATAATGCACACCAGGCTAAAGAAATAACAGTTTGGCTATTGTGAGAAAAAAAACTTTCCGGAATCTGGGTATAAAGGTATAATTATATGTCAATGTCACTCGATGGCGAACAGACTTGGACACCAACAATAGAATTAATAAAGCTCAAAGAGCATTAGAGTCCTTTCTCCAAAATTGAAGATTAAGAAAAATTTCTTCGTAATAAGTTGAAAGTTTTTACATAAATAGAAATTGATATTAGTGCTGCTATATGATTGTGAACGTCAAAAGCTTTTGTTTAGCGTTGCCTACATTACGTAGGATAAGATCAGATGGCCAACATATTTAAAATCTAAATATGGCTTCGCTATGGACAAACTAAAGTGAACCTTAAGCGTGTTACGAATGTTAACGATAACAAGATTAATTTAGGAATTAATGATGACAATATTAAATGGACACCAAACAAATTTTAAGTTTATTTTACCATGGGAACGGAAATGCAAAGAATCGAATTGCATTTCCAAAGTTGCTGATAAGAACAATAATTGTAAAAAAGTAGAATAATAAGTTGTAAGTAAAGAGTCATTAATATCGAGACTACGGCAGAAAACGTTTGTGTCTTACTTACTCTCGGTAAAATTAAAATGTCTATTTGTACCACGAAAACCTTAATTCGCACAAAGAGAGAAAGCTGCGCTAGATTTTTTTTTTTTTTTTTTTAAACTATCAGTTCTCGAGAGTAAGAAGCTTATATCAAGCATTAACTTACAATTAGAGATTAGCCAACACATATTATGTGCTCACTGGCTACATCATTTAGTGCAGGTGTTAGTTGTTAGTAAGCAAAATATACAAATAGCATAACACAAGCACACAAAATAAAAAAAAAATAAATAAACAAATACATTTATACAAAATAGATACAAAAACATGAGAAAATACTAAACATAAACTATGAGCGTGGTGCACTGGTTTTAAATGTTTTTTTTAGACAGGATTTACTAATATTAAAATCAACAATACTTTTATTTGAGTTCAAAAGTATGCACATGCGGGTTAGAGGTTCATTCATGCCATAATTAGTACGGTGTTGGGGACAATGCAATAGCTCTAATCTACGAAGATGATGAGCCCCTCCGCGATTTAAAACGTCATGTCCACTCTCTAATGCCCTTGAGCACTTGTTCATAAAGGTTAATAAGTGTGTGACATTAGTCGCTTCTGCATGAAGCCGTGTTGTTGATGGCAGATTAAATGTTTGCAGAAAAACGTTATGCTATCACAAACTACTTGTTCGAAAAGCTTTGGAATAGAAGACAGTTTAGAAATCGGTCTGTAGTTGGTGATATTGGACTTACTACCCTTTTTTAAGACGGGAGTAATGAATGAATCTTTCCATACTTGAGAAAATTTACCGGACTTAAGGGATAGCTTGAAAAGGAATTGCAAGGGAGAAACTAAAACGGAGGAACATTTTTTTAATATTAAAGGAGGAATGCCATCAGGACCGGGAGAGTAATCATCTTTCAGCAATGAAAAACTTTATCATTATCAATTTGGATGTTGTTAAAAGTGGCTTGGGGGAAATCACGGGAGTAGTCAAAGAAATCAAAGTCTATATTGACAGGATTTTCAATAAAGGACTTACTTAAATGCTTTGCAAACGCAGTGCATATCTCAGGTGAGCTTGTCAAAGCGGAATCTTTGTAAACAAAGTTCACTGGATACCCATCAGACTTCTTCTTTAAATTTACAAACTTCCAAAATCTCTTTGGATCAATCTTCAACGAAATTTCCATTTCCTTCACATATGCTGCATAAAGGTTTCTGGAAAGTAAATTTAACTCTTCAAAAAGTGCAAGGAACACATTTTGATCAGAAATTGAAAGACTTTTAATGTAAGATTTCCCAGCCTTATTCCGTTTGGTACGTAGAGATTTAAGCTCTTTCGTGTACCACGGATGGATGGAGTTGATATTTTTAGATATCTTAAGAGGAATTGAGCTTATCAGGCAGCTATTGAAAATTTCGTAGAATTGAGTAACTGCGTCGTCAATGTTAGAGCAAACATGGATATTCGAAATATTAGAAGCATTCAAATTGTCGTAAAGTAATTGAAAGTCAGCTTTACGGAAATCAAGTGAATAAGAAGAGTCTTCGGCATTACTGTTATTAAGTAAATTGCTGCTCATATCAAAAAATATATCCAATAGGGGATAGTAGGAGCCTAAGTTAGAAATGGCAGAGGTAGAAGAAAAGACTAAAGCGAGAATTTGATTTCTACAATTATTAATACAGCTTACTTGCTGTTAGTCAGTAGAGGTTATGTTGTCCAAAAGAAGAAGTTCCTGTTGCGAAGAAAATAAGGCAGCTTCTAAATAGGACTCGTCTTCAGAAGGGGTCCAAGTAATGTTAGGTAAATTGAAGTCACCCAACAGTAAAATGTTGCTATTTGAACTGCCAAAATCAATCATATGATCAAGAATTAACGATAGCTCGGCAAAAACTGACGCAGAAATTTTCGGTGGAATATATGTAAACATTAATAATAAAAAGATCATTTGATTGAAAAGAAACCTTAACAGAAATGAGTTCAATTGAAACATTAAAAGGTAAAGAGACAAGGGAAGATGAGATGCAATTACGAACAGCAATCAATACACCACAGCCCACTACCTTCGGCTTATCCACATGACGGTTCTTTTCTAAAAACAGAAAACTTATCGTCGAAAATTTTTGTGTCCAAAAATGAACTATTGAGCCATGTTTTTGTGAAAGTAAAAGATATCTTGTGGAAAAGCTTGAGAGTTCTTAAGAACTTCAGCAGTTTTGCTGCGTATCCCTCTTACATTTTGTAGAAGAGGGTTATCCTATTAAGTTTTTTGGAGCCGATACTTTAGCAACTCGATTATTGAGACTTTTTGATCGAACTACAAATTCTTTAACAAGTGTACAAGTGTGCAGAGAGGACCGAAAAATGCTGGAGGAGTAGTTATCCTGAACGATGACACAAAACCGTACAGCTGGAAAATAAATTGATGTCAAAGTCAAGCACTGCTTTGAATGTAATCCTCACGATAATGGGAGTTGGAAAACGAAATAAAACTTTAAGCTCACCTGTTTTACAGGACCTCGATGAAATTGAATAAACTGTTTGAGCACAATTAATAGTGTAGCTGCGGCAGTCAAGGCCGTCGAGAGGGGGGTGGTAAGGGGGGGAATCCCCCCAGGCCCGGAATTTTTAAGGGGCCCGGAGATTTTAAGCCATACGTTAATCGTAATTTTTTCATATAGATTTTTCATACCAACTGGGGCCCAGTAGTTCCTCATCAACCATTAACATATTCCCGTGATTTTCAAGGGGCCTAAAATTTGAAACAAAAAGTTGAATTGTAATTTTTGTTTGTAATTTTTTTTATTTGAGATAGATTTTTCATGCATCTTGGGGCCCTGATCCGCAAGCATTAATATATTCTCGTGATTTTCAATCAATCAATCACGCTTTCAAAATCGGGGCCCTATGTGAACGTTATCTTTTAAGAAAAAATCACGCTTGCGGATTTGGGCCCCTGACTAATGTTGACATGTTTTTTTTTTTAATATCTAGAGACAAATCGACCGACTCCGGCGATTTAAAGGAAATGATAGAAAATCGCTTAGCTTTTATATTAGTGAGCACAAACAATTTTGTAATTTAAAGTAAATTTTGAAATTTTGTATCAGCCTCAGTCTTAATAAGGGGCCCGGAATTTCGAAAAACACAGAATATATTTTTTTTTATTCGGATTTTTCTTCATATCTATTTAATTTCTGTTTGTGACTTAGAAATATTTGTTCGTATCGAGAAAGGGTTTTCGCGAGGATCGTTATTTGCAAATCTCTATAAAATATCGCTGATTTGACTTTAAGACTTCGAAGTTAATATTGAATATTCTTGTGTAGAAAATCTAACTAGGTGTTAAAATATAAAATAAAGTGTTGATGAAGTGAGTTATAAACTTGTAGAATCCGCGGAATGTTGTACTGCGGCAATCACATTTTTCGGAGTTGTTTCAACTTGTTAAGCAGCAGTGCACAACGTTGGAAAATTCTTAAGGAAAATGTGCCGGGATTCCTTCACAAACTGTCCGACACAAGATGGTCAGCTAGAATTGAAGCAGTGAAACCATTTGCAAATCATCTCAATAAACTAAGAAAATCACTAGAAGGATTAAGTGATCTCACTTTAACTGCTGAAGCTAAAAGAGATGTACATGGCGTATTAAAATATATGCACAAATTTGAATGTGTCCTGATGTCTTCAATCTGGTGCAAGGTTCTGAGCGCTATAAATGAAAGAAGCATCATTCTTCAGGCCAGCGATATCAATATTGACGTTGAAATTCGAAACCTCTATAGTTTGATCTCCGATTTGCAGCTTTGCAAAGAAGTCGCGGCTGGATTGGGAGATATTTCAGAATCGTTCACATCGACCCGAAAAAGACAATTAAAGAGACATTTCGGAGAAAGTCAAGGTGAAGAACAAACTGATACAGACGAAGAAACAAACTTCAAAAGAAACACCTTTTACGTCATAGTTGATTCTATTATATCTGGAATTTCTCGTCGGTTCGATGCCATAATAAATTTGAATTCAACCTTTTCACTTTTATGGCAGTTTTCAACAATTGACGAAACTGATATTCGAATTTCCGCCACAAGCTTTATTCAAAAGTACAAATCGCATGTATCTCAAGAATTGGAGGAAGAATTAATTCATCTGAAACACATTTATAGAAGCAGAACTTCCACCATTGAGTTTGCTGAATGCAATTTTTTCCCAGAACTTGGAGACGATTTTCCCAAATGTGTGTGTTGCTCTGCGTGTGTTTTGCACCATACCTGTCACCGTAGCTAGTGCCGAACGTTCTTTTAGCGTCCTTGCCAGAGTAAAAAATTTTCATCGCTCGTGCTCATAGCAAGATCGTGTTTTGGGACTTGCTACACTATGCATAGAAGCACCTTTGGCAAAGTAATTGAATTTCGATGTAAATATAAGTAGTTTTGCTGCTCAGAAATCTAGGAAAGCTCGTATTCAATAAGGAAATATTTCGTCGAATACAAACCAACTCTAAAGGCAATATTGTGATAATATTTTGAATGTAAAAAAAAGAATGCAAAAGTTGAAATGAAACGTTTTACAATACATAGCTTTTAAAATAAAGAAAAATTTTAAATATTACTAGCTGTCCCGGCAGACGTTGTTCTGCCCTTCCTAGCAGATAGCGATGGTAGATATAAACATTTTGAATATTAAATATTATGCGTTTGATAATATTATAAGTTTGACTTCTTAATTACATATATTTATAACGTCAAATTAGTTTGTCTAAAATATGAGAAAATGGATGTTTTTTTTTTTTAATTTATTTTATTTCTTCTTCTTTTTATTTTACTATCGCAGAGCCTTTTCGTAAACTATATTTTTTGTTTTGCCCGAAGTTGTGCTATAAATACACAGAACTGATGGCTTTCCTACGCGTGAACATGATACATACAATTGTCCGTGGGAGAAGCATGGATATTCAAGGTCGATTCCGCACAATTCCAAAGATTGTCCTTGTGACTTATTTATTGTCATGGCGAAAGCAAGACGTATTGGAAATTGCAATCGTTTATAGTTAAAAGGTAAATCTGGCGGAATCATTGGAATACGCGGAATCAATACATCTTCACCTTTAAATTTTCCTTTTAAAATCGTTGCTTCAATAAGATTATTCATGACATTTTTGACTGCTAATCTTGTTCCGTTGCACAATCGAGGTGGATTTATATTCCGAAGAAGAATAATTGGTGCACCAACTTTCAAATTTAAACGATGAGGCGGCAGTCCAGGCAAATCCAAGGAATGCAGAAATTCCGTTGGATAATTGACAGCGTCATCTTGATTTGTGACCGTATCTACTGATTGATACGTCACAATCTCACCAGGTATATCACTTAAAATATCTGCATTCAATTGACCGACGTCCTGATTTTTGGCTGCCAGTATTGCTCTTTCACCTAAAAAATTATGATTTCGATAGTTTTGCGCAATGTTTGGAAAAACACTTGAAACCAATTGTTGTTTGGTTTGTACGAAATTACAAAAATTATCTGGCAAAGTGATTAATCCAGTAGTAGCATCAATTGGAATTTGTCCATTTCCCATCGACACTATTTGTCTAGAAAATTCGTCAGCCGATGGGTCATTTAATAATTGTACTCTTACATTTGTTGTTAAAGTCTAAAGTGAGTGTTTGTACATATCTCCATAAACTGGATGACTTCAAGCATGCCTTTAATTCATCTGCTGGAGTTGAACGGGAAATCACTGGCAGCGTTTGACGGAAATCACCAGCCAACAATATCAGAGCGCCACCGAATATTTCTTGATTAGTACGTAAATCTTTCAAGGTCCTATCTAAAGTTTCCACCGATCTCTTATGTGCCATTGTACATTCATCCCACACTATTAATTGACATTGTTGCAAAACTCTTCCCATTCCTGAATTTTTAGATATGTTACACGTTGGATTTTCATTAATTTGCATATTCAATGGTAATTTAAGTGCAGAGTGCGCTGTACGGCCACCATCCAATAATGTGGCAGCTATTCCAGATGATGCAAGTGCTAAGGCTATATTGTTCTGTGATCTCACAGTCGCTAATAGCAAGAAAATCAAAAATGTTTTTCCGGTACCGCCTGGCGCATCTAAAAAAAACATTCCTCCGCTTTCGTTTTGTAGAGCTTGAATTATTTTATCATATGCAATTTTTTGTTCTCGATTCAATTTAGGCAGATTCAAATTTATAAATGTGTTCATTTCATTTATATCATATTGTTGTTCACGTTGCATTTCTTGATTGATTGCGTCATGTATTTGTCGATTAGGAGCAGGCAAGCCTAACTGTGACAATGTTTTATTTGCGATTGCTAAGCACATATCTTCAATTATAACTAATGCCTCATTATACATCTCCAGCGTAGTGACTAATTCCTGATTTCTAGAAATACGACGCATTCTATTCAAGATATCTTCAGTCATATAGTCACGATAACTATGCCACAATTCTACTGGATTTGATGGAAAACATGTTGCGATAATTATTGAAAATAATGTTCTTATTTGATGCGGTAAACCTGTGGATGATGCATCCATAAGTGTGGCATCCCAATGATTATCATTTTCTAATAAATGCAGTTCTTCACATGCTTGACGATAAGTGTGGCAAAGACGCCCATTCACTCTTTTCAAACTCAAAAAAGATGTAGGTCCAGGAACATTAACCAATAAAAGACGCAAATAAAAACATTCATGTTGGCTGGGATGCACTTTATATAGTCGTCCTATTGCATCACTTGCAAAAACATCAGGATTACCTTCAACAGGTGTTCCTCTTTTTCGTTTTTCCCATGTCTTTGAACTTGCATTCCACGTGTAATATGTTGGTACTTGGGAATAAAGCAGCGTTTTAGCAAATTGATCTCTTTCATATAATTTAAAAAAAGAAATTAATGTGGTTGATGGCGGTTGATCTGCAATCTGCTGTGCATTATCAACAGTAAAATACACACGCTGTCCATTTTCCAAATGCACTGCTAGATGAATAACAACTGGACTGCGGTCATGAATTGGGAAAGACAAAATTCGCCAAAGTGCTTCGTTACTACTAATGTACCTACCCATTTGATATTGTGCAATTTCGTCATTTTTCTTCTCCGATACTCCAAAAACAGCCATGTCACTCCCTTTATTTACATACTTACAAATGTATTTAATTGACTTGACCGAATTACAATACTCTACATTTATATGAGCTTTGTACGCTTTTGATAGCAATGGCGAATATGGGACTACCCATCTATTATCTACTTCAATATCCTGATGACATTTTGTTTACTTTTAAAACTTAAAGAAATACCATTTATTTATGTACATACATATATGTATGTTTATTTTAAAACCAACATAAAAAAGTGCTCATACGCCAAACACCCAAAAATCATGATTTTGATGTTTTTTAGAAACTCTAATGACCCCCTAACTGTAAACGCGCATACAATTGCCATTCCATAAAAAAAAAGAAAAACAACCATTGAAACATTATTGCTTTATTATTAAATGTGCAGGTAACCAAAAGACTCCTTACCACATCGAAACTACATCATCGCTTGAACACAAATCCAATCATGCAACATTTATTGGGCAACCAAAAAAAACTCTTTTAGTTTCCCATAAACCATTACTCAAAATATAGCGACCAGGCTTCACCATGACCCATAAGTGTTTTACATACATATACATACATACATAAGGTCACGATTACATTTTTTTCGAAAATCAAAGGAGTATTGGCAGTTTTTGGCGCTCGCGGCCATTTACAAAATAAGTCTCAAATTCAAGTTTTTATATTCTGTAATGATTTTTTCTATGGACAGAATACTAATTAAAATTGTATGAAGCATTCAAAAACAATAATGCATTTTAAAAGTATTAGAAGTTTACTGGCACCTGGCAGTTATAAAACTTTTAGAAAGTATAACTAATTCAAATCATTAAATAACAATATCGTTCTTGGCCGCCTACGCCCACGATCCATACAAAATTGCCCATTCTCCTTTCTTGAATACTTCACAATAATGTTTTTGTGTATTTGTATACACCGCGTGAAACCATACAAAAATACAAAAAATAGCAAAAGCAACAACAAATGTTTATGTTTTTGACTTCAAAACTAAAAACAAAAATCCAATATTATAAAATTCCGACTATGACTGAATTATATTTCAAATAAATGATTTTTGAGTTTTGCTAAGTGAGCTTTAAGTTTATTTTTCACGCGCGCACAAAACACACATACCGATTTCAAAGAAACTTCACCGAATTCATATATAGACCAATACCAAAGATGTGTGAAAGTTTGGTTGAAATTGGTAAACGGGTTAAGGCGTGAATCGGCGACCAACAAAATATAGTTTACTTTTTATATATATAGATTAATAAAATCTGTTTTATTCTCAAAATAATTTTTTAATAACTAAACGAACATGTTTTTCCTTCACTTACAAGACAAGCATGCGGTTGGCAATAACGCACTGAATGCAGAGCTTGATTGGTAACTTCTGGATGTGGATTCGAACCGATCTACTCGTATGCCGAATTATTTTCTTTACATCCCCCGTTTCAACTGTACGAAACCCGTGGGAATGATCAGATAATGGACACTTTTTTTCGGTCCACTGTCCTAACAAAAAATATTTCATCCTTTCTTCTCATTGTAACTAGTGCCATGCTATTAGCAATAGGTATTTGGCCGTAGCAGGAGTAGGCATGTAGTAAAAAAAAGAGAATATATGAAGGGCCCGGGATTTGTCCGTCCCGGGCCCGGATTTCCACTCGACGGCCCTGGCGGCAGTAGTACGTAGCACTGTCAAAAATTTAAGTAAATCGTATTGCACGGCTACAATGTGGAGTAGCAGCTGCAGCTTAGAAAGTAGCTGAAGTACAAGTCGAATCAACTCTAACTTCACTAACGTGCTGCGCTGCAAGACAACAACAAACCATAATGGCAGACATGATTTCTTATTGAGCTGCTTAGTGCGCTACTCTTTTTGACATGTACACTTTGAGATTGCTACGTACTTCTGCTGCAACTACACCATTGTGCTCAGCCAGTTTATTCAATTTCATAGAGGTTTAAGGAGCTTAGTCAATAATTATTATAATTTATTATCAATTTACCTATTTAAATTTTACGAAAAAAAAATATTTGTGGAAATAAACAAGACTTTTCTTAATGAGTACAAAGTAAATTCAAATTGTTTTTAGAAATATTTCAAAAGCACATTGCTGGGAATCAATTAGTCATAAGAGTAAAAGTAAGTGCAATACAGATGTAGGTACGCATTATATTTTGTGTTTTTGTATCTCTCCACACCATCCTTGTCTTCAAATAAAATACCAACGAATAGGTGATATTTTGGCGTTTTCAAAATATTTCCTGGCATTTTAGGTACATTTCTCAAAACTTTGTTGCTTGTATCTCAAGCCATGCCCAAATAGTCCATGTTTTAATTTATTTATTTTACTACCTTGGATTTAAAAAAAAAATTTAAGAGCTGTAGATTGTTAAAAGTGCGTAATTTAAATGAAGTGAACGAACCTGAAATTAAATGTAAGTGTTAAAGTTCGAAGAAGTTTAAAGGGTATACAATATTAAAAGAAAAGATTTGAATGCATTATTGAAAATCAGACCGAATAGTTAAAAAAGTTGTCTATCACGTACTGGGTATACACGAAACATAAAGGATTTAGTAGACTTTTCTTATTTTTATTAAATGTATACTTTGACGATGTAAAAATAACAAACCACGACATGAAAGCTCTAAGAAACAGTTTCTATTACATCCGCGACACGGCTTGGCGCGTGGTGTTTGTTGGCATCAATCTCAGTTATAATCAAATAACTTGGTGATTATAATATGAATGAATAAATTACGTGCTTCGGTTTCCAAAACGACTATACTTTCAGCTTTTAGAGATAAAAACAAACAGACAGTCTGTCGCATTTTGTTTGGTGTCTCTGGAAAAGTTCTTTAGAAATATAAATTAAATAACGTATGTTATGTGTTACCTAATATAATAAAATGCACGACTGGGTCGCACGAACTTGCTCTTATGATAAGTAATTGCGTAGTGGCTGCATATATGGATATTAAAAAAAATTAAATAATTTCGAAAATTCTTTTATTTTTTAAATTAGTTTAAGAGTTTTCTCGGAAAAACTAAGTATGCAATAAAATTTCAAAGCTATACGTCAATCTAGGGAAAAAAAGTATTGAAAATTGTTGGACCAGTTTTATTTTTAAAAGGTTATTTTTGAAAAACTTTTTTAAAAAAATATTTTCAAATTTATTTGAGTATGCAAATATATGGCAATCTGTAGTTTACATTTGAAAAATAATTTAAAAAAAATTAATGTAAACGTTTCCAACATATTTCGAAAACCAAATTTTTTTTTTGAAAAAATTATAAAAAATCAAAAAAAAAAGTTTTTGAAAATTTTGAAATGCCATATTAATAAAATTATGAATGACTTCCTGTGGCCAAAATTTTATTGAAATCGAATGTATAGTTTACGAGAAAATTTGATTTGAAAATACTGGTTCTATGAGAGGTACCGTTATTAGACAAATTTTGAAAAAAAAATTTCGAACCAAAAGATAGATTTTCTTGCAAAAATAGCATTCTGAAAGTTTTATCAAAATCGTTAGAGCCGTTTTTGAGAAAATCAATTTTTGTCTTCAAGATTGTATGGCAGGTGCCGTTATTTTTGGACCTAGAGCAAAAATAAATAAAATGCAGGACTGGGTCGCACGAACTTGCTCTAATGTATGACAGTGGTGTAGGAGCTTGAGATTTTGATAAAAATACATTTTTCAAAATTCTGAAATAAATACTTAAACTAATTTGAGCTGAAAAAAAGTACGCCATTTTATTTCTTGGATAAATTTGAATTTATGAGAATAAATTTATAAAAATCTGTGGAGTGGTTTTTGAGAAAAAAAGTTTTTTTTAAAAAACTTTTTGAAAAAAATTTTCAAAAAAAATTCAAAAACGCCATTTCATAGGTATTAAGCAAATACATTTATTTATAATTTTTAGAAAAAAAGTTAATAAGCAGTTTTAAAAATATTAATTTTTTAATTTTTTTTCTTAAAAATGCTTTTAAAAATACAAAAAAATATTGGTATGCAGTACAAATTAAGTTACCTACAACTATATATGTGTGAAACTTCGAAAGAATCGGTTGAGTCGTTTTCGAGTTAGTCGAAAGCAAAAAAAACGGTCCTATGGAAAGTACCGTTCTTAGTCGTTTTTTAAAACTTTTTTTTCAGCCATATGATTGGTCGTTCCTAAAAAGCAACTCTGATTTTTTTAAATAGAAATTGTTAGAGCCGTTTTTGAGAAAAATAAGCTTTAACGTAACGGTTGTATGGCAGGTACCGTTATTTCTGGAGCTAAAAAAAAAATTTCAATTTCCCCTCTGTACAATACCTAACAAAGTTAATATACCAAGTTTGAAGCAATTCGGCAAACCCGTTTGGGCTGTAGGTCTCTATACATACAGACAGACAGACAGACAGAAAGACATACAGACGGACAGAATTTTTAGACCATCTTTTTTCGTCTTCGCTATCATCGTAATGTCATGTTTGATTGTTATCTCAAAACTTTTTTTTTCGACGAATGCATAACTTGCCTTATAGTACCTACCTATAATCGCAAGTAAAAAGTTGTTCCGAGGGACGGCCAAATACATCCTCAATACCAAATTTGAAGCAAATCGGCCCAACCGTTCAGCCTCCAGAGGCGCGAACAGACAGACAGACAGACAGACAGACAGACGGACGGAATTTCCAGACCCACTTTTTTCGACTTCTCCATCATCGTAATGTCATGTGTGATTGTTATCTCAATTTTTTTTTCTGCACGAATCCATATCTTGCCTTATAGTACCTATAATCGCAAGTAAAAATTTAATAAACAACACAAAATTTTACATTGGAGGAGTTGGGGCACCTTGATACGGTTTTCATTTAAACTCAAAAAAACTGCACCATATTAAAACTAATAACAAATTTACATATTTTATGGGAACATTTTTTTTTTTTTATATATAATGCACACGCGCTCAAGAGATGTTATATGTTATAGCCCTTTTAATGATTAGTCACAGCGCGAGCGATAGGAAGTTAGGAAGGAAGGGAAAGGAGGTGTCGATGAACATTGATCTTGAATGTTTGAAGATCAAAATGGAAAGGAAAAATTGTGCCAGGCAAAAGAAAGAATCCCAATTTTTCACGGTACGTCCGAAATTGGGCTCAAGTGTAAACTGATGAGCGTTCCTAGCAAGACGAGTATTACGGAGGAAATGTTTAAGGGGTGGAACGCAGCTGGCTACCTCGAGTGAGCATTTTTTGTAAAAGAACCTGTAAAATATGGAAAGACATGAGACATTTAGACGATGTTCGAGTGACAGAAATGTTTCCATAATGTTTCTCTCTGCTATCAGTTTTAACGCTTTTTTCTGAACTCTGTCGAGCAGGTGGAGAAAAGTTTGAAAAGCACCTGCCCAGAGATGGGAGTTATACTCGAGTTTAGGGCGTATAAACGCTTTGTAAATTATTGTAGCCAGATCAGAAGGGGTGAAAAACTTCTTGCATCTATTAAGAAAGCCTAAGCATCGTGCAGCATTCTTGGCAATCTCATGTATATGATCATTCCAAGGAAGATTGTCACTGATACACATATCGAGTACTGATAGCTTTTCGGCCTCCTCGATGCAAGTACCATTCGTGGATAATGGCATAGTAGTATGTTTAGCTTCAACGACAAAAGACAGCATTGAGTTTTCGACGCATTAAACTCCACACGATTTCTAGTACCCCAATTTACAATGCTGTTTAAATCGGAGTTTAATGAGCTTATCATACGATTTCGTTGTAATAACACGTCCAAAGGCAAAGGCCGTTAATTATCAAACGTATGTGAAAAGCTGAGGGTTGAGTCGTCAGCAAAACAATTTAATGGATTAGAAGTCATAGACAAGAGATCACTTATAAACATAAGCGAGAGCTACAGTACGTTTGCAACTAACTGTTGGATACCCTATTCCTTATATTTTTGTATGTTTATGAGTAAGCCTCCCGTAGCCAGCCGATGTTTCAGTTTCAGAAACAAAGTTCTTCTTTAGCAGACAGAAAAAAATTCAATAACATTAATTTTTTTAATTTGTCTCGAATAAAATTTAATATTCCTCAAAGAAACTTACGGAATCTACCTAGCTGCATAAATGTCCCAAACTGTCGTACTAATTATGAACGATTTTCTCCCTTAAACAAAATGTTTGAATTATTTAATCTTCTCAATAATAGATGTAATAACTTATTTGACCAATCGTTAAATTTTTCATCTAAATTTCAGTCAAATTTGTATTCAATTATATTATAATTGTACTCTTATTATAGACATAAGTACTTATATCTGAAGCTAGTCTTTAGCTATGTAAATAAATAAATTTCGTGTGGTGTGATGTTCAATTAGTGCTGGCAAAATAAAAAAAGGCGTGCGCCACGCCCAAAGTTAAAACTTTTTATTGCCAAGGCAATTGATATGAGCGCAGTGACATTCAATTTTATACTTGTAGATCGATTTGAACAAAACAAGACAAAACTTAAATTTTTAAAAATTAGGTTTTGAATGGAAATAGCGATTATGGGTGTTTTTAACAATTCTTGGACCACACTCTGCTACGTAACCAAGGAATATAAATCTAAGTGTTCATCTTTTTACTTCAAAACTGTGACCGATAGTTAAAAAACGTTAAAAAATTAATGCCTTATACAATTTTTGACGGAAACGCCCCTTAAAAGTGGGCGTGTCTTAAAAATTTGAAGCACTAACTGAGCTTTGATCAGTATTTAGGCATAGGTGTAAAACTACAGCTGAATCGAGTAGTTTTTAAACAATCTTACCTGAACAAAGGTATTTTATCAAAATCACGCCTTCAAAAGTGGGCGTATTGAAAAAATTTACACAAGAAAATTTAGAGATATATTTTTCATAAAACGAACGGAAGGGAAAAAGGTTTAAATTGAATATTGGTAGTACCTTAAATTTTTAAAACTACGTTTTTCGTTCTTTCATGAAAAGTGGGCGAAAGCCACGCCCAAAGTTCAAACATTTCTTTTCATACACAAACAATTTAGTTTCTACTAAGAGACGCAAAACTTTGGCTTGCGGATTCATTATAAATACCGTTTATTTACAAAAACAATTTCTTAATAGTTTCTATTGAAAAGTGGGCGTCAGCCACGCCCAAAATCAAATTTATTGATTTCATACACAAGATGTTTATGTGCAAGTAATGCCCACAAAATTTACTGTTTTTCTCTTTAATATAACATTTGTTATTTTATAAAAACAATATTGATGGTTTTGTATGAAAAAGGGGCGTCAGCCACACCCAAACTGAAATATTTTTATTTGATTGGAAGAAGGTTTACCTAGAGCTTGCGTGTGCAAAATTTTAGCGTTATGCTTTTTTCGTAACTGTACAAAAAACATAATTTAATTTTACCAAATTGAGGTTGTTCAACAAAAATGGCGATTGTGGGCGTGTTTGTGGGCGGATTTTACTGGTTCAAGAACTTAGCCTTACTCTTGAACCAAAGATTATATACACCAAATTTCAGCTTTCTAGCTCAAAAATTGCGACCTCTAGAGAGTATACATACGGACGGACGGACGGACGGACGGACGGACATGGCTAAATCGACTAGGCTTTTGATTCTGAGTCAGAATATATATACTTTTCTATACCTAACGGTATTATTTCTCTATGTTACAAACTCCACACCAAATACAATATACCCATTCTATGGAATAGGGTATAAAAATGAGAAAGAGAGTCGGAGACAGAACGGAGCCCTGGGGCACACCAGCATTTATTTTGTGGAGATCAGACTTGAAACCGTCTAATACAACTTGTATTGAACGGTCCAGAAGATAGCTTCTAATCCAACGAATAAGAGTATCATCGATACCAAATGCATGCACTTTCGATAAAAGAGCTTCATGCCAAACTCTATCAAATGCCTTTAAAATATCAAGCGCAATAATTTTGCTTTCGCCAAAGCGATCTTCGAGATATTTCTTGAGCTGACGATTTATCAGCGTTTCCATGACCTTGGAAAGAAGGGACGTAAGTGAAATTGGTCGGTAGGAGGATGGGGAGGAGGAGTCACCTTTTTTTGAGACGGGCTGGACAAATGCTGTTTTCCATCTACTAGGAAAGATTCCTGAACGATAGGAGCGATGGAAAAGCTTACGCAGTGGTTTTGCCAGCGATGAAGAACACCTCTTCAGAAGAATAGGAAGTATACCATCCGGGCCAGCGGATTTGTATATATCAAGATCTTGAAGAACTCTTGCTACTGTACGAGTGCGGAAAATACCTGTCCCATAGAAAAATTAGCGTTCTTAAGTACAGGATGGCATTATTGCTTGCAGGCAACGTAGAACTTGCAGCAAAATGAGCTCCGAGTATATTCGCCTTCTCTGAAGAGCTGACAATTGGTTTATGGTCGACGATGAGCGTTGGAACTGATGATGACGTTGAGTTCTTGACGTTTTTTACAAATTACCAGAAGTTTTTACTGCCTTTGGGACATTGCAGAACTTTTTGCCGTAACTTCTGGTCATGTAAAAATTTCGTTTTGTGTATAATGGAGTTGCACGAGTTTCTAACTTGTTTGTGTTTCTTCCGATTTTCCTCAGTTGGGTTGGCTTTATGGGATCGGAAGCTTACTTCTTTCCACCTGATAGCTTCTTTACACTCTTCGTTAAACCAAGACTTTTGTTTTGGTTTGATACATTTTGTTCTGTGAGGGACAAAAGTTCTCATTCCAAGAAAAATCACTTCCGTAATCATTTCAGCACTGGCACTGGCATCAATGTCATTATCGAGGAAGCATAATGACCAGTTAAAGTTGCGAAAGAAATTATTCAGACCGTCCCAGTTGGCTTTCTCGTATTGCCAAACGGTCCTACTGGGAATTTTTTTTTTAACTAGATGGTTGGAAATCGAGAAATTAGCTGAAATCACACAATGGTCGGAGGTGCCAAATGGAGAAGTTACTTTAATAGTATATTTATCAGGATGGGAAGTAAGGAACAAGTCAAGAGTATGGGCGGAATGCCCATCAACATCCAGTATACGAGTAGGCTCATCGACAAGCTGGGTAAGATGGTTATACTCAGCAAAGATCTCGGTATACCTTCCTTCGAGTGTTGTCTGGCCAGAACAGCGGAGCCTTATTTTAAACGGATTTAATCTAACATCCACTCAAAACGAATTAAGGACCTTTTTACTGAGTCGTAAATTTTTTATCAAACAACCCAATCCACGGGGTACATTGGTACATGACAGAGGCTCCTTTATTCATAACCGAATAATCAGTATTTACTTAAAACCTGTTAATAAAACGAGTTTTAATTATTTTTTTAAGACATATATTAATACAACCTATGTTAAAGTATTTGTTAATTCATGTCAACCTAGTTTTAACAAGAAATAAATAAAACTAAATAACAAAATAAAGCCTTTCTTCGGCTACTATCAATCACATACAAAAAGCACAAGTTTTGTAAGACTTGGTCACAGCTGAACATGTGGTTTGGCCACAAGATGAATAAAGACAAGCTGGGTCCTTAAAAAGCTTCTATATTAGTTTGTTTGCAAGGACTAAACTCAGAGACTGCTTCACCCAAAAAAAATAATTAGTATATACTACTAAAATTTTCGTTCATTGTACGAAACTTTCGTGGTGCAAAACTACGAATGTTTTTAGTACATTGTACGAATAGGGATTCGTACGTAAACTAATTTTTCCAAATAAAAATTACGAATGCTTTAGTGTATTTACGAAATGGTTCTGTACAATGCACGAAATGATTCGTAGAGACGGTACGAATAAAATCGTACATTATACGAAAAAGTTTGTATTTTATTTAGTAAAATAACAAAATCTTCTGTACAACAGTGGCGTAGATAGGGGGGGATAAATCCCCCCCATTGGGATCGATAATTGCTTAACATAACCAGTCATGCCAAATAAGTTAAGGAAACGCACTCTGAAATGTAGTATCTACCTACTTCATACGTGAATTAAGTCTTATTTACTCACAGGATTCCTAAATGCATTGTCAGTTACACATTCTATACCTATATATTCTACGGGGAAAATACAAAGTCAACTTCATCTGAAAGAAATTATGATTTCGGCAAATCACCTAATCTTTTGAATTTCTTTTTTATATCCATTTTTAAAAAGTATTTTATTTACGTCTCTCACCAATTGATAATAGGTAAACGTGCAAGAAAAAGAGCTTCCATCCTGCTTTCCATCACTTTATTAAAACTTTAAAAATAAAGTGCACGACTGGGCCGGACAAACTTGCTCTAACACGGTCTCACGTGTTCTTGAGATTTGAGATTTTGGGAAAAAAGCAGGGAAAAAACTAAGTATATAAGATTTTATTGATCACTTAAAAATCAATACTTAAAACGTTTTTGGAAAAAATGAAGTAAGCCATATGATTTTTTTTATTGTGAAAAATTTTAAGATTTTTTTTTTCAAAATTGTTCGACCAGTTTTTTCAAAAAACAGTTTTTCTTGAAAAACTTTTCCAAAATAAATTCCAAGTATTTTTTGAAGTATGCCAACTACTAGCACTTTGTATTTTTTATCAGAAAAATAAAATTTAAAAAAATAGCTTGAACCGTTTTTGAAAAAAAAACCAAAAATTAAAAAAAATTAAATTTTTTTTTTTTAAAACTCAACAAAACTTTTTTCAAAAATTTAAAAATTTATATTATTTCGCCTTTAAAAGGGCTTCTACATTAAAAATTTCATCAAAATCCGTCAAGTGGCTTTCGATAAAATCTGATTTTGAAAAAACCGGTCCTATGGAAGGTACCGTTATAAGACTTTTCCTGAAAAATCTATTCCTACCAAAACAAAGTTTGCACAGAAAACACTATTCAGAAAGTTTTATCAAAATTGTAGGACCCGTTTTTGAGAAAAATTAACTTTTCACTAAAAATCGTATGGCAGGTACCGTTATTTTTTGGAGCTAGAATGCTAATTCCAAAAACCCATCTGTAAGACGTCATAATAATACTATGTACCAAGTTTGAAGCCAATCGGTTCAGCTGTTTAGGCTGTAGTAACAATACAGACAGACAGACACACTTAGAGACAGACAGACAGAATTGTCGACGGACCCACTTTTTTCGACTTCTCTATCATGGTAATGTCATGTTTGATTGTTAGAATTTTTTTTTACGAATGCATAACTTGCCTTATAGTACCTATAGTCGCAAGTCAAAATGAGCGAACTATATATCCATCCCCCTCCCCCATAGTGAAAAGCCATCTACGCCACTGTTGTAAAATGCACGAAATCATTCGTAAACATATAAATTACCCGGCTTAACGGGGGGAGGGGGAATAGGCCCCCACCCGTACGATTTTGTTCTTGTCTCAACTCAACCTTTTTGTCACACCTTATATGCAACTCACCCAATTTAGACACTCACAGTACATTTATAATATATACTTTCGAAGTTTGATAAAAAGGTGTTACTAATTATAAAGAACACTTTACGTGGAATTGTTTACATATATTACAATGTTAAATTAAAAAAGTTAATCAGAAAAATATATAAAATGTCAGAAAATTAATTCAAACCTACCAGTATTTAATTATTATTTGATTTCAAGATTAATACTAACACCGCACTACTGTTCAAAATGAATTATTATTATTTAACTGTTTATGATTTATTTAAACAAAAAAACTTTCTTATGTAAGTATACACTTTTTCACTTTTTAACACTTTCACAATTGAAATACAAACAACAATGACTTAGCTTCCTTGCTTTCAAATTTAATATGGCGGTTGTTTTTGATATAATTGCAAAACATTTGCAACTCGACGAAAATATTGGTAATTGCACAAAAACAATGACAAACATTTACTGCAGCAGGTCTATATCGAAAAGATTGAAATTTACGATTATTTTTGTAAAGGACCCCGCACAATTTGTATGGGAAGTGGCCCTCGGCGAAATTGTCTGAAATTTTAGTATGTTGTTCTCCTGAAGCTCCTGATCAAAAGTCAATATGGGCAAAAAGTTAAAAAATGGACAGTTTTTGAGATATCGGGGTTTTTCTGATGACTATCTCAAACCCTTTATTACGGGAAAGTTACTCTCTGTATTGTGTTTTAAGCTGTTTTTAAGTGGAATCTATAGGTTTTTGGGGTCGCTGATTCCGAATCTGATGTCAAAAATGACCATTGACAGACGAAAACTGTCAATTATCGCCCCAGCAGAGTTTTCGGAAAACTGACAGTTACCAAAATACTGAAAAAACCCTGTCCTGGACGGGTTTCAAGTCTATTAGATGGTTTGTTGGCTCCGTACACAATCTTAAATCCCACTTCTAGTTAATGTTTGATAGTCCGTCTAATCTTAATACAAAATCCAGAGAATTTTGTTTTAGAAGTAGGACTAGCAATCGAATTTTTTTCCCGAATTTTTTCCTTGTTCGCTTATTTTGTTAATTAGTTTATTTCGCCATATTTAGTTTATCTTCTACTGCGAATAACTATAAAAATAAAAGGAAGAGGGAAGAAAACTCCCAACAATTTTTCGATTGGGAATCCTTTTTCCAAAAACATTTCCCCCCGATTTTTTAATTCAGAACAAGGCTTTATATCTTAAATACTAAACTAGTGCCAAAGTCCGGGTACTGTTTTTAATGGTTGCTCACTGCTCGCGTTATTTATTTTTTTTCTCACCAAAATCTTTAATTCTTTTGAAATCATCATTTAATATTCTGAAATGTCTTTTCGACGAAGGCCACGTTGTTATACGTGTGATGTTCAAGGCCAACCCCAACAGATGGCCCGGATAGGAGAGGATGAAGCAAAACAACAACTTGCGATAGTTAGACGCGCTGCCCTTGATTTACCAAATCTTTTGGTCGACAATAATACCCGAGTTTGTCTCAATTGTAACAGAGATCTCATGACAGAGCTTGCCGCAAGTGGAGAGAATCATGCAAGACTCAATATAATTTTCCAAAAAATGAATAGAGCGTGTTTTATTTGCAATTCGAACGACAATGTTAACCGAGTATCTCCTCAATGTCGTGCTCATACTTTTATTCATTTTGACTTATTCATTCCCGAGAATGTGAGAATTTGCCAACGCCATTTAGACAACAATGGCCATATCATCCCTATACTCATGAGGGGAATTCGGTATGTAATAGACCCCATCAATTCCAGGGGCCAGCTTTGCAATCTTTTTTACGGGGTTTGCAACAGGTAGCTGAACCTCAACCGAGACTGGATAGAGCAGTAGATGACTTTGATGATGAGGAATTCGAATGTTTGTTCCCGATCAACAAAAATCAATTCCAGGATCTATATGCCTATTGTAACCCTATCTATGAGGGGGATATTCTACGTCGTGTAAGTAGGAAAGATCTCATGGCATTTTTATGCAAGTTGCATCAAGGGCTTTCAGATGAGTTTTTGAAAGTGCTTTTTAGCTACCCAAGTAGACAGGCAGTTAATATGGCAATCAACGTCGTACGGAAGTCCTTGAGCTCATTTGTACCAGAAAATATTAGTTTACAAGCCATTGCACGGGATGTTTTTATTGAACAGCATGTTACCCCTTTAGCAAATGCACTCTATAACCCCAACCCTGATGTACCACGAGCAATATTAATATGTGATGCAACTTATGCATTCATAGATAAAGCAAGCCATTTTCGCACCTTGAGACAATCTTTCTCGATGCACAATTATTGAAACCAACGTTACTGGTAGCAAGTGATGGTTATATACTGGATATTTTTGGTCCCCATTTTTCAGATTATTATAATAATGACGCTGCTATTCTTGATGATGTACTCTATAATGGGAATGCATTAGCAAATTGGGTTCAACCTGGCGATATTTTTATGGTGGACAGGGGTTATAGGGACGTAGTTCTTATATTGGAGAATTTAGGAATCACTTGTAAAATGCCAGCCCTATTGCAACAAGGACAACGGCAACTCTCGACAGAAGATGCTAACAGTACTAGGCTCATTACAAAAACAAGGTGGATGGTTGAAGCAAGGAATGGACACATTAGAACCATTTTCAAATTCTTCGCCAAAAACTTCAACATTCAAAATGCGTCCCATATTGGTGAATACTATAGGATTGCAGGAGCTATTATTAACAAATATAGACCTCTCCTAGAAATGGAAAATGCGACTGTAGAGATAGCGAGAGCAATGTTGGAACGAGCGATGAGTGCAAACATTGTACAAGCTCGTCTAGATGTTGACAACCTGCTAAGAAGATACGGGCAATGGGAGAGATTACGCCACCAAGTTCCAGATTTTCCTAGGCTTGATTTGGAAGATTTACAGGCCCTGACATTTGGTGTCTATCAGGTGAATTTAGCCTCAGGATACATTCAGGACAAAACGAGTCGAGAGGGAGAAGAAGAACTAGAATATGATGGCCTTCTCAATGAACACAACCTGATAAGGATTCGAATTTATTCTAGGCTGAGACGAGCAACTATCCATCAAATATTCATCTCATACATAATTCACGATGAAATCCAAGATGATGAAGACGCAATAACGGGTTACTATTGTACTTGTCAATCGGGAGCCAGAACTCTTGGAACTTGTGCCCACGTTGCCAGTATTCTTTGGTACTTAGGATACGCACGTCACCAAGCAAGGGTAAAATGGCCACAGCAGAATCTGCTAAATACAACAATGGATGCGTCTCGTCGGCCCATTGGTTGAGAAGGACGGGATATTGTGAGAGGCAAGGGGACTCACGTTAATCAAGCACCCCAAAGGGTACAGAAAACTACTACGTCCACGTCGTTGTTCCCGGGTAAAGCTAAAAGTAGTATTCAGTAATGCACCTGACGCAAATGTTTAAACAAAAAATGTATTTTGGTCGTTTAGTTTTCCGAAAACGCTGCTGGGGCGATAATTGACAGTTTTCGTCTGTCAATGGTCATTTTTGACATCAGATTCGGAATCAGCGACCCCAAAAACCTATAGATTCCACTTAAAAACAGCTTAAAACACAATACAGAGAGTAACTTTCCCGTAATAAAGGGTTTGAGATAGTCATCAGAAAAACCCCGATATCTCAAAAACTGTCCATTTTTTAACTTTTTGCCCATATTGACTTTTGATCAGGAGCTTCAGGAGAACAACATACTAAAATTTCAGACAGTTTCGCCGAGGGCCACTTCCCATACAAATTGTGCGGGGTCCTTTACAAAATTTTTGTAATTTGACGAAAATATTAGTAATGGTAATACAAAACAGAAAGGAAATAAGGCGTTTAGAAAAATATCATAATATTACTTAAATACAATAAACGAATTTTTTCGTAGATATTACTAAAATTTCGTAAAACAAAATTTACGAAAGCACTTTCGTTTATTTTACGAAACTTTTATAACACATGGAATTTTGCATCTTATATTTGCTATGAAATATTCGTTTAATTTACTAAATTTCGTACAATGTACGAACAAAAATGTTTACGAAAGTGTTTCGAAAAGATTTTACTAAAGAACAACGTCTATCGGTACTGCTAGTTTCATATAAAGTTGCTCGGAATCGAATGAATATGAGATTTGCAACTATGTCCAGCAAATTTGAGCACTTTAAAGATATTTTGCGCGTTTTCTCTGTCCTTTTTTATGTATACTTGACCTACCTTTCTCTTTTGTCGGGCACATTGATACGTATCAAATCACCCCGAAGTCGTGCGTATCTAAGTGCCCCAACTTATAGGCCCCATACACTACACATGCCTGCATGCGCAAGCACAAAAATGCGCAAACACTCTTTCCCCATACACTACACATGCAAACTGTACAATATTCAGTTGTGTGTTCACCGCTGAACAGAAAACTTTAAAAAATGTCAAGCTCCGACACCGCTGCTGCGGCAATTTTGATTGCTTCTTTCAAAATCAACCCTTGACTGAGCAAATGTAGCACACACACCACACATGCTTGCATGCACAAGCAAGAAAATATCAAAATTTTTTGATATTGCTCATGCCGCTTGCACCAACACACAGTTCACACCATACACTGGCAGTTTGCATGCGCAAGCACTGTATGCGCATGCAGGCATGTGTAGTGTATGGGCCCTATTACCTCACAGAAAAAAATAAAGTGCACGACTGCGTCGTACGAACTTGCTCTAATGTGTTAAAATGGTCTTGGGGATTGAGATTTTGGGGAAAAAGTGTTGAAAAAATCATATGAAATTTTATAAATCACTTAAAAATCAATACTTAAAACATTTTTTGGAGAAAATGAAGTAAGAAGTATTTCTTTTACTTTTTCCAATTTTAACGAATTTTTTTTTTCAAAATCGTTCGACCAGTTTTTTTCAAAAAACTGTTTTTTTGAAAAACTTATCGAAAATATATTCAAAATTTTTTTTGAGTATGCCAACTTCTAGCACTTTTTAGTTTTTATCAGAAAAATAAAATTGAAAAAAAAATAGATCAAACCGTTTTTGGAAAAAAAAACAAAAAATAAAAAAAAAATTTTGAAACTTTTTAAAAAAAACTAAAACAAATTTAATTGAAAAATTATGGAACATTTATTATTTCTTTTATAAAAGGGCTTCTACATTAAAAATTTCATCGAAATTCGTTAAGTGGCTTACGAGAAAATCGGATTTTAAAAAACCGGTCCTATGGGAGGTACCGTTATAAGACTTTTTCTGAAAAATCTATTCTAACCAAAACATAAAGTTTGCACATAAAACACTATTCGGAAAATTTTATCAAAATCGTAGAAGCCGTTTTTGAGAAAAATTAATTTTTCACTAAAAATCGTATGGCAGGTACCGTTAGTCTTAAACCTAGGATGCTTATTCCAAAAGGCAAATCGATCCAGCCATTTAGGGTGAAGGTGCCGATACATACGGACGGACAGACAGACAGACAGACAGAATCGTCGGACCCACTTTTTTCGGCTTCTCTATCATCGTAATGTCATATTTGATGGTTAGAATTTTTTTTTGCGAATGCATAACTTGACTTATATAGTAGGTACCTATAATCGCAAGTATCTAAAAACTTAAACTTTGAAATTACGAACAGACACTTCAAATTGATGGTTCCGACAATTCTGTCTGCCTGTCCGTCTGTCTGTATGGGCACCTGACCTACAGCCTAAACGGCTGGAAAAAATATTTTTTTTTAATTTTTAGTTTTTTCAAAAACGGTTTGATCAATTTTTTTTTTTATTTTATTTTCTTGATAAAACTACAAAGTGCTTAGAGTTGGCATACTCAAAATGTTTTTTGAATGTGTTTTCGAAAAGTTTTTAAAATTCCTTAAAATTCAAAACAGTAAAAGAAACCACATGGTTAACTTTTTCACTTGCGATTATAGGTACTATAAGGCAAGTTATGCATTCGTCGAAAAAAAAAGTTTTGAGATAACAACCAAAAATGACATTACGATGATAGCGAAGACGAGAAAAGATGGTCTAAAAATTCTGTCCGTCTGTATGTCTGTCTGTCTGTCTGTCTGTCTGTCTGTCTGTCTGTCTGTCTGTCTGTCTGTCTGTCTGTATGTATAGAGACCTACAGCCCAAACGGGTCTGCCGAATTGCTTCAAACTTGGTATATAGACTTTTTTAGGTATTGTACAGAGGGGAAATTGAAATTTTTTTTTTAGCTCAAAAAATAACGGTACCTGCCATACAACCGTTACGTTAAAGCTTATTTTTCTCAAAAACGGCTCTAACACTTTCTATTTAAAAAAATCAGTGTTGCTTTTTAGGAACGACCAATCATATGGCTGAAAAAAAAGTTTTAAAAAACGACTAAGAACGGTACTTTCCATAGGACCGTTTTTTTTTGCTTTCGACTATATCGAAAACGACTCAACCGATTCTTTCACACACATATAGCTGTAGATAGCTCAATTTGTATTGCATACCAATATTTTTGAAAAAT